>BDSI01000058.1:0-262754 GCA_003117195.1 Eudorina sp. 2006-703-Eu-15 | reverse complement strand
CCCGACTACTTCGAACGGGCGTCTTTCGGCGCGCTGGTTATGCCGCGGAGCGCAAACCTCCTGGTCACTGCGCGGATCAAACTCAATTGCTCAGGTGCGCAGGCGGAAGGCGGGTGGCCGGGCTTTGTGATGGGGTGTGGCTGGGTCGTGGTCTCGGGGTGAGAGGTGCTTGATGTGGGTTGGGGTGGACTGGAGTTTTGCTGCTGGTTGGGCTGGATTGGGCAGCCCGGCGAGACGACCCACAAACATAGTGGGGTCCACTTTAACATCAATCGGGCAATCGGTGCACTTGCGGAGCCTGTCCGCGTGCGCTAGGGGTGGCGCGTTTAATTATTGCAGTGCTGTGATGGGGAGGCCTGCGGGCCTGCGGCCGTCACCGATGACCGGCGGGGTTCTCTGTAACATCATTAATAGTAATTAGTGGAAAGAATACACGAGGGTCACGTGTTAGAGTGTTGGAGATACACCGGGGCCCAGGTCGAAAACTGACGGATGAGCCCCCGCCCTTCTCGGGGTGGGTATCTATGAACCGGTTGACTCCAGGCACCAATCAGTACGGCTGACGCAACCGTGCTGAGGTCGAGGCTGATGCAGCCGTGCTGAGGTCGAGGCTGATGCGGCCGTGCTGAGGCTTGTGCGTTTACGACCGGCGGGGCAGATGAGACCGAGCTGGGGTGTTGGCGAGGCTTCGTTCCGTCCCCGGGATGCCCACCATGAAGGAGTGTTAGGATGCTGGGTGATGAAAGCATTATTGAGACCGTGTATGTGTGTGTGTGTGTGTGTGTGTGTGTTTGTTAACGAACTAATGAGGGGGTTCCGCATGCGTACGGGTGACCTGCTGCGTACAGCTGTGGCAGCTGTGGCAGTCGACCGTATGTACGTGCAGAGGGCCACCGAAGAATTCTTCTCCCGTGCTTCCGAGCAAGCTGCCTTACCGCCTGGCGTATTGTTCCTAGCTAGTAGATTATTTTATGGCTGATTGATTTGGGGGAGACTAATGGTAGACACCCGGTGTGTGTGTGTGTTTAGAGGTGTGTGTGTGTATGTGTGTTTAGGGGTGTGTGTGTTTGTGTCTGTTTAGGTGTGTGTGTTTAAATGTGTGTGTTTAGAATTGCAACCCGCCCGCCCGCCCCGATCCCAGGTGGCAATATACTTACCATAGAACCTGCGAGGAAAAACTTACCAGATGCGTGTGTGTGTGTGTCTCATGTACACGTACACGTTCCATACCTCTACTGCGATCCGTCTCTTTACTTCCAGCGGCACATGCAGGCAGGCCCCCGCAACGAGCGGTGGTTCGTCTTTTTGGCTGCGCTCTTGCTTGCTTTGACTCGCACGCATTTGCAATGGGTGGTCGCGCTTTGCGCACCGTGCGGGGACACGGCTGCTCTGGTGCAGCCGCCGTGCGTTTTCGCATCGTGGGACTGGGGACGCAGTGGCTCACCGGCCGCGCCTGACACGCCACATCCGTCCTCGAACTGTCTTTGATTGCCACTCACGAAGACAGCACACGCGCAAGCACGCGCATTGCGCGGCGCGGTGAGTAGCTAGCATGTCTTTCCTTTTTAACTTCAGCACTTGCGTGACGTGTGCGCGTGGGTGTATGCGTGTGTTAAAGAGAACTGAACCGTGGGTGTATGCGTGTGTGTGCGTGTGTGTGTGTGTGTGTGTGTTTAACAAGAAGCCCACCCATGCGTGTGTGTGTGTATGCGTGTGTGTTTGTGGGTGGGTGGATGGGTGGGTGCGTGCAGGCTTGCCTGCGGCTGCAAGGCCTACCACGATGATCCATGCCGATTGCCGTGCCCGTGCACCTACCTAGCTACCTGGCTCCGCGCCTGCGCCTGCTCGAGCGGCGGGCCTCCATGCCGCGCAGCAACCCGATCCGTCGGTGTCTAGGTGCAGGGTGGCGACGAGGTACTACTTATTGTACGCCAAGCAAACTACCTGGAAAGAAGAACGACGTAGTAGACGTGGCAATTAGTAGCAGCAGCGATGGGCGAGCGGGCGCTTGTGGACCGTCCGTGGTGTGGGCTGGACGGGACCCTTTCCGTCGTTCGTCTCCAGGTTCTTCCTAATCTCGTTTGCGCTTGCGTGATTGGTGGTGTGTTGGGATTCCCTTACCGTCATAGCGTCCGTTACCCGGCCAGCCAGCTGGCTGGCTGGCTGCGCTGGGTGGTGGAACCCCGAACGTGAGGATTCGCATCGGTATCATCAATTCTGTCCAGCTTTCTTGCTTGGTGGGTTTGCGGTTGCCGCAGGCTGGATGTGTGTCTGTAGGACGGCTGTTTGTCGCATCCCCCTGGGTTCAGCTTCCCCACAGCAGCTGACACGCTGAACAAGCGGCGGGAGCGAGGCTGCTGGCTGATGCACATGTACGTAGCTGCACGCATGCAGTTGATCGCAGGAGGTCGTGAGGGCGGGAGGCAGGGGCCGGGTGTGCCAGGGCTAACTGTCATGTCCGCGTCGTCAGCGATGCGATTCCCGGATGTGGTCGTAGGTTGTTTTTCGTACTTCTGCACGCAGCCTCGACCTTGCACGCACCGGCTGCTTCCAATTTTAGAACCGCACTCGCTCGGACTGCTTACGTACCTGTCGAACGCTGGCGGCGCCCGGCGCGCGTTGATCCCCGCGCGCGCGCGTGTTTGTGCGTCTTCGTGAAACATAAATTAAGGCGCGGCGGGCGTGCTTTGTGTATGTGTGAGTGCGTGCGCGCGCGTTTGTGCATGTCCGTCGTCCTAATTCCGACCCGACCTGCTGCCCCGTTGAGATTTGCTCAATCCTTGGTCCCGAAGCTATAATTATGCCGTCTTGGACGGCCCTGGCGGGATGGATCGATCTGTGTTGCTTGCTCGTTCGCCGTACGTGTGCGGTGAGATCGACCGCGCGTCCTTACCTTACCACCTTGCTGCATGCATGGTATCTGCGGGCAGTCTTCCGAAGGCCGTGTGTGTCCCCGGCTCCCCGCCCAATGATTGAATGTCCGTGTCCCTGTCCCTGCCGTACGTCGTCGTACGACGCAACGGGGCGGGTGCTGATGAGAACGAAGGTGTCTCACTCCCGCACCCGCACCCGCACCATTGTCCACCTACCACCGCATTCATGCCGCCAAATCCCGACGATGTGGTGTGGACATGTACCTGCCTGCTGCGCAGAATGTGTTGTGTTTGGTGTGGGATTCTGGCTGACTCCGTTTCACTGTTACCCACCACCTTAATGTGTTGGCTGGGGCCGACTGCTGTAGATAGCCTGCTTCAGCCGAGCACGGCGAGGCAACATAAGCTGGTTGGCACCCCGAGCGAATAATTTTAACTGTTGCGTTGCATTCATCCACGCTTTCTCGCGCGGCGCTAGCTGGCGTGCCCTGGCGGATAGATAGGGCGATGGGTAGCTAGATAGCGCGGCCATTACACGAAAGACCCGTGGGCCGTGAAGATGCGCCTTGGAGGTTATCGGATTTTGCTTTCCGCCTTGCCTTTTGGGATCGTTGTTTTGTTATTATCCTTATACATGTCCATATCATGTGCGCCTGCCATTGGTGGGGGTACCCGCTGGATACCGGGATGTGTACCTGGTTGCCTCGGCTGGTTGCCTCGGCTGGTTGCCTCGGCTGGTTGCCTCGGCTGGTTGCCTCGGCTGGTTGCCTCGGCTGGTTGCCTCGGCTGGTTGCCTCGGCTGGTTGCCTCGGCTGGTTGCCTCGGCTGGTTGCCTCGGCTGGTTGCCTCGGCTGGTTGCCTCGGCTGGTTGCCTCGGCTGGTTGCCTCGGCTGGTTGCCTCGGCCTGGTTGCGCATCATTCATTTATGATGGGAATTGAAAAATGGATTGTCAATAACGCCGCCGCCGCAATCCATCTTTCGGTCATGCGCACTGACCACACGCGCTTCTTCATTCGCTGTCAAGCAAGGTCGCTCGGGCATGCGGGTACCTGTGTGTGTGTGCGTGTGTGTGTGTGTGTGGGGGGGGGGGGGAGATGTTACATGGTTGGGGGTGCATAACCCCATACCTGTACAACTACCCATTAAGCCATACGAGCTGTAGGCCCAAGAGCACGAAAAGAACGCCTACACGCACGTGCATGACCGACGCTGCGCAAGCAGGGAAAAGGAGACTACTCCCGCCCGAAGGGGACGATTGCGTTGCGATGGGCACACATGCACCACCTCGTCTGCCGCGTAATCAATCACTGTGTATTTGTATCGTTACTAATGACGTAGCAATGGACCCCGCGGGTCATCGGTGACAGCCAAAGCTTCCTCAAAATGCACTGCAGAAACGAAACCGCGCCACCGTGGCGCACCGGACTGGCTCCACAACTGCACCGATACACTCCACCGCACCCACGCTACCAGGAAACCACCCCGTTCATGGGGACCATCAATAGCCAAGGATAAAGCCCGCTCAGCTACTTTGGGCACCCATGTTAAAATCATCACCCAAGCCAAGACTGGCTCTTTGTATGACCCTGGTCTAAATAACACGATATGCCCAAGCGTTGCAACCCTCCGGCCCAAGCAGGGGCGCTTGTTCTGCTCGCTGCCATCACACCGGGGTGTTGCATGCCTCACGTCAATCGTTTGTCGCCAACGGTAAACTACATTAACTGCATTAAATTCCGAGGGTCGGTTTGGGCGTCAGGAATCTGGACCCGACCCTCGGTGTCGCGAAATACGCGAGGGCACGTGGCCTCAGAGCAACAACCCCGCTGGTCTCGACCAAGGTGAGCCACCCATGACGCCATGACCCATAATAAGGTGCAGTTCCATTTACAGAAACGTTGATTGCCCACAGCCCGGGAACGCCAGGCCGCCGCGCCTGAGATAGATGCATCGCCTTGTCGCCGTCGGGCAGGTTTCTTTGGACAACTGAAACTCTCCCCACAGAGAGCCGCGCCGCTACAACAGCTTTGAACTTTGTACAAGAATTTGTGATTGCTTGTGGCATTTATGTGCAGCGATGCTGTCACAGTTGGGTACCTGGCGACGGAACACGCCACCGATCAACCCAAGATGTACCAGTATGCCTCCAGCGCCGGCATACGGTAGTCAGACTTAACCCTGATATGCAACCGCGCAAGGTGCTTGCCGGTACAAACGTCACAGGCAGCAGCACTGGCAGTAGCACTTCGTACACAATGTAGAAAAGACGTCAGCCTTTCAAAGGCTAACATATCCATACTATATATTTATCTCTGACTTAGATTTATTTCGTGGTTTGTGGGTTATTGAAGAGGATTCTTCTCATATGAATTTTTTCTTGGACTGAGTTTAGCGCAGCGCCGTAATCTCTACTAAGCTATGATAAATTTAACAAATATTTATTTTTAATCCCAAAGTCTTAACTTAGCTCGGGCGTGAGCGTCAAGTTTAGCCGTCCGTCGTCATTGCTTCGTAGTCTCGGAGATGCGACTCGGCAATCGGCATAGCGCCTGGCGCTTGGCGGTTCTCGCGCTTGCGTTTCATTTTTGTAATATCTCAGCAATTGAATCCATGAGAGTAACTGGTCGCAGAGCGCTGCTTACGAGCTCAGCTGGTCGAAACGACAGGTTCGTGGATCCGGCAGACGACTCAGGGAATCAGGCAAAAGCGGACTTCGCAGGACTGCGGCTTCGAGGCGGCCACACATCTGTTTCAAATTCAAGGAGCCTGCTTTGGGTGAGCTGTCTTTGACGTTTGGCCCGGCCGTGCCCCACCCTGCCCCACGCACACCGCCGAGGAGTTCACCGCTGCCTGCCTCGAGGCGGCCACTCACCTGGCACGCTCAGGCGGCACGGGAGAACCCCCCAAACCCGTACCGCCTTCGTCAGCTGTCTTATGAACTTGGATTAAGACCTGGCTGTCATTCCGGGCCTTGTGGGACCGTGGAGGGAAACATGCACGATTGGAAAACAAACTGAACCTTGACCCTCCGTCGTTGCAACCCAACGGGAGCCGAGTTCTCCGTTCTCCATATCCCTGGGCATCGAATCGAAGACCCAAGGGCGGGTTCAATACCACATACAGCACATCTGAGCTGCATGATCAACCCGCTTGGCTTCGGATACATTCCTCCCTCCCCTTTCCCCTGTCAGGTGAGAACCAAACGGCCTCCGTCGCCGCCGTGGGTTTTCTTCCGGACCCCTGGGACGCCGGGGAGTCCCCTGACGTCTCCCACAGCTGCATCTCAACCTCCAAAGGCGCCCTCCCGGCCAAGCAGCCCCTTGTCTCCAAACCAGCCTCCGCCGCCGTCAGAGCCCCGACCACCCTTGCGGCCCTCACCGCCGGCCCCCAAACCGCCCTCACCGCCGCCACCCAAGCCGCCGCCTCCGCCATCTCCGAAGCCGCAATCACCACCGCCTCCAAAGCCACGGTCACCGCCACCTTCCAAGCCGCCGTCGCCGCCACCCACCAAGCCGCCGTCACCACCGCCTCCCACGCTGCCGTCACCGCCGCCGCCAAAGCTACCATCGCCACCGCCGCCGAAGCAACCATCGCCGCCGCCGCCAAAGCTACCATCGCCGCCGCCAGCCGGCCGATTGCCTGCTCCGTCACCCACCCGCAAGGCGCGTTCTATCCCGCCGCCAGCATCAAACCTTCCCTCTCCTCCTCCCCGTCCTCCTCCACCGCCGCCGCCGCCTTCTCCCAGGCCTTCGCCACAGCCGCCGAGGTCACCCTCCCCTTACCTGCCCATCTCGTCGCGCCCGCCGCCGCCGCCAGGCCAGCCGACTGACGGAACCATTTCTTCTCGGAGTGTGTACACCATGCAAAGCGTCGTGCTCGCAGTTGACATGTGTGGGGAGACCTCCACAGCGGATGACGCCTTCATGCAGGTGTGTGAGCAGGCTGCAGCCTCCAACGAATCAACGAGAACCGTCAGGGCCAGCTGCTAAAATGAATGAATGAATGAATGAATGAATGAATGAACGTTACAGCGGACCCCTGCTGCTGCTGTCACCTGCACCTGCTACAGGATACTTGGTACAACACATTGCCCGACTACTTCGAACGGGCGTCTTTCGGCGCGCTGGTTATGCCGCGGAGCGCAAACCTCCTGGTCACTGCGCGGATCAAACTCAATTGCTCAGGTGCGCAGGCGGAAGGCGGGTGGCCCGGGCTTTGTGATGGGTGTGGCTGGGTCGTGGTCTCGGGGTGAGAGGTGCTTGATGTGGGTTGGGGTGGACTGGAGTTTTGCTGCTGGGTTGGGCTGGATTGGGCAGCCCGGCGAGACGACCCACAAACATAGTGGGGTCCACTTTAACATCAATCGGGCAATCGGTGCACTTGCGGAGCCTGTCCGGTGCGCTAGGGTGGCGCGTTTAATTATTGCAGTGTGTGATGGGGAGGCTGCGGGCCTGCGGCCGTCACCGATGACCGGCGGGGTTCTCTGTAACATCATTAATAGTAATTAGTGGAAAGAATACACGAGGGTCACGTGTTAGAGTGTTGGAGATACACCGGGGCCCAGGTCGAAAACTGACGGATGAGCCCCCGCCCCTTCTCGGGGTGGGTATCTATGAACCGGTTGACTCCAGGCACCAATCAGTACGGGGCGAAGTGGACTGCCAACGTCACCAACGAGAAGAACCTGCAGGCCTGGGGCGATGCCGCCGACAGCATCGCAATGAAGGTGCGCCCGTATGTGTGGCGGCTCATTTCCGTACATAGCGGTACACACAACCGTACATTAATGTACATCCCGTACACTTCTTTATTAGACCTGCCGAGAACGGGAGACCCTGAATAGAAAGAAGCGTGCATACAGCTGCCAGTTAGAAACATGCTCAGGAGGTGGGCTCCTCACTTGACACAAAGGCGACTGCATGCCGTGCACACCCATCACGTAACCACCCATATCATCAAGGATGTTACAGCGGAACCCGCGACTCGTCGTTAGTCACCCATGTTACGGTGCCAGCATCCAGCAACCTCCCGTCCGCTTCTCCGGCCTCCGCAGACGTTCAACGTGCCCATCAATTCCTTCTTTCACCGGCTCTACCTGATGCCAGCCAGCATCGGTGCCACCTCGTGGGGCTCTGTCAACTGCCCGCTGAGCTACGTGGGCTTCCTGCGGGTGTGGAGTGGCCTGGTCGGAACGCCCAACTGTGAGGCCCCGACCTACCTGGTCGCACGCATCGCGGGTTTGGGTTGCAAACGATGGGCTACCACGGGGACGGGCCGCGGTCATGGGCGCGCGTAAGCCACCTCCAGAGGAGCGAAAACGTTGTCACGCGCGTCGATCAGCTTTTAGCTTCTCAGCTACTTGGTTATCGTACCTCCGATTCATCATCCACCATTTTGTGACCAGGATTTTCTCTAGGGTTCCGTTCGCATAAATCTGGCACCCACCTGGCTTACACGATTCCGCTCCGGGGGGTCCGTCATCTACTTATCGGGGATCCATGTGCCCATGTGCAGCAAACAAGTTGCGTGTGTCGCACCTAACACCGCCACCTAGCGCTCGCTGGGAGACTGGGTACATGGGCCAGCCGCAACGCTGCGTACGTGCCAGCACCGTTGTGAGCTTATGACGAACTAACGAACTACCCACGTCGCTGTCCCTCCTCGTCTCTTACTTCCCCGCCCCCGCAGTTGTCTTTCGGATGCTGATTCACGAGCTGGGCCATAATCTGGGACTTCTGCATTCTCAGGTACGATCATGGATGCTGGCATGTGTTGCATCATATGCCGTATCAGAAAAGGACCAGCTGGCTGAAAAGCCGTCGGGCATGCCACTAGCCCATGAATGTTGCACAGGATGACACGGAGTCACCACTCAGATAACCAAGCACGTTTGCGTGTCTCTCCTTCGTGATCTAGGTCCATATTTCCTGCTGCAGTGTGCCGAAAAACGTTCGCCCGTGAGCCAGATGCACCCACCATCGTTGTTTGTGCAGGGGTATGACGACTCTGGCACGACCTTGGATGAATTCGGCGACCACTCCTGCCCCATGGGCGTCACAATGGACGCGGACCCCATCCACTACAACGCGGCTCAGAGCGTCAAACTGGGCTGGACCATACCGCAGGCCGTTCTGACGGCCGACAACACCCCCGCTGGTGAGGAAACCCCCCGCCTCGCCTCGCCTTCCGCCGCGCCCCGGCACGTCCCACGGCACCTCCTGAGGTGGAGGAATCCTCGTGCAAACCCACGGCTCCGCGCCGTATGTCGCGCGCCCCTGCTCTGTCGGTGAAACCCAACGACGGGTTGACATGTGAACCTCTGTGTGTGTCCTCCCATCCGTTGGCCTAGCACTCCCTGGTTATGGCTCAGCTCGCAGGCGCCGCCCTAACGTATTGCCCGTTTATGTCGGTTCGGGTGTCGTCGTGGCAGGAACCTGGATCCGGTACGACATTCCCGGCTTGGCGGACTCCACGGTTAGCTCCCTCCAGGTCTGTGTACGTGTGTGCGTGTGTGCGTGTGTGGGTGTGTTGGTTGGGAGGAGTAGGTGTGACAGAGACGGATGGACGCGGCCTGGAGGCGGCTAGGGTCGCACGGGTCCTGCGACCGGTGGTGAAGTACGCAAGCAAGATAATAAAGTACACGCGACCGAAGCGGTCCATCCGTGCATACGGGCCACCGTCCCCAGCCGCACCGCCTGACGCCGCCAGACCTCTCCGCTCGGGCTCTGAGCAGCCGGGCGTGCTGCTCTCCTCCTAGAGCTGCTGCTCATGGCATGGTCGCGTCACAATTCCACCACAACTCCAGTTACCGCTCACCGGGTGCCAGTCGCTGATTCCATGCACTCATTATAGGCTGAGCCATGACAGCGAGGGAATGCGCTCAGCGAGGGAATGCGCTCAGCGAGGGAATGCGCTCAGCGAGGGAGTGCGCTCATTATACCGTAGGTCGAGCCATGACAGCGATTATGGCTGTGCAACGAGCCATTTCCGTTCCTGCCTCCACACGGAGGCGCGCGCGGTCAGCCTGTCGGATTTTTCACAGCGCCTTCCAGTTCCCATGTGCATATGTGTACCTCCACGACGACGACAGGCTAACGATTCCGCCTGCCTGCATCCCTCTGCACCCCACCTTTGCGCCCTCCAGATCCTGCCCGGCACCTGGGCGACTCAGAGCGGCTGGCGACCCACCGACAAGCTGTACGTCAGCTTCCGCCGCGCCACCGACACCAACGGCGACCGCGGCCTCATGGACTCGTTCCGCAACAAAGTGCAGGTGCACCAGCACCAGGAGACCGACAGGGAGTGTGTGTCGCCCGTGCTCATCGCCACCCTGGATGTCGGAAGCGGCAGCAGCAGCGCGCAGCCGAGCATGTGGCCCACGGACCGCAGCAGCGCCGCGCCGCCGCAGCAGGTCTCCCCGCTGGTGGCGGTGCGGGTGGTGCGGATAGATCCGGAGGCCGGGGTCGCATCCGTCGAGGTGTGCAGGTGAGCGGGTAGTTGGACTGCGGCAGCAGCAGCTAGCGGGGTCAGGTCAGCGATTGTCAAACAACGGGGCCCCCGAAGTATGGCAGGCACAAGACCGAGTGATATGAACCCAAACCCATGTACGGCATGTAGCATTATTGTCCTGCTCTGACATGTCATACTGTACGGCGGTTTACAGGGCCTCGCAATTCAGCCAGGAGTCTGGAAGTCAGTGCTTCGACGGACTCGATAATGACTGCGACGGCCAGGTGAGGCCGTGTTGGGGGGGGGGGGCCCGACCGTTTGCGGAAGTGCATTAATCCAGAGCTTGTGCTTTATTATGAGTTCTGTGCACATCGATCGGAGTCAACTTGTCATATCTCTCGGTGTACCGTATAGCGAGGAAACCGGCCTTAGGTACACCTGTGTGCAAGACTGAAAGTGCTTACGGAATCACCTTGCCTTCCTCTCATACATACATGTCTCGGCACCATTGCTTGTAATGGCTGGTGTGATTCTTTCTATAATGTCCGGAATTGGTTGCCCACGCACGTTGTCGGTCTCGTAGTCCAACCCCGAGTCCCTGCCGGCAGCCGAAGGCGCTGACCCCCGCATGCCTTG
The DNA here is from genome assembly GCA_003117195.1 of Eudorina sp. 2006-703-Eu-15. Lineage (NCBI taxonomy): Eukaryota > Viridiplantae > Chlorophyta > Chlorophyceae > Chlamydomonadales > Volvocaceae > Eudorina > Eudorina sp. 2006-703-Eu-15. The sequence continues at coordinate 251,795 of BDSI01000058.1, read as the reverse complement.
GGATTGCCGCCGTCGCCTTGCCGTGGCACCAAACCTCCTTTCGTTGCCCTTGATCTGGACGCCATACAAACTTGCGTTTGATTGCCGTCGTGTTGCAGGTCGATAACTGCTAGGTGCTGCTATGAGGTGCTGCGGGAGGGCCGATACAGGGCTCCGTCCGCCAGCGCTCTCTCTGCCGCTGCGGCGGCAGCACCACTGAACCGCGCCCTGGACGGACCCTGCGGCGGCAGCACCTGACCTTCTGGTGCGGAGGGAAACAGCTGTGCTTCAATTCAGAAGAGAGGAAGAGCACTTGAAGAATAAAACTCAGCGAAGCTAAAAAGCATCCATCCATCACCAGATCCCTTCTTTTGAGGTCCGACTCACAACAGGTAGGGCTATCACAACGTGTCATGTCACCGACCGGGTGCGAGGGCACGACGGGTAATACCACGCCCAGGTGCGCATGCACAGTAGGCCGCCAGAAGCGGCCCGGGGTGGACCGGGTGTTCTAGTAGTGGCAGAGGAATCAATCACCAGCTGCGGGACGGGCACGATTGCGGCCCCGGGGGGTCCGGGTCAGGATCCATGCTTTATTTGTCGCTGCACATCTGCGGGTGGGGCTTTTCATGTTCATCCATTGTCTGAGGATGGGGCTGCGGCCGCTGCGGCCTGATGACCAATGGGGGTCAATTGTCACTCTTATGTATTTAGATAAGAGACCCGCCCGCTTATGTGTGTTTTATGTGCACACGCCAGTATGTATGCGTGTGTGTGAGGCCACCGCAGCCGCCGCCGCGGTATTTGAGAGGTGCGTGTGGATTAATCATCTGCGAAAGATTGGTTGATGGTTTATATTCTTGCTGGGAGAAATGTTTTGGAGCGTTTTAGTGCAGTGCCATTAGTACACCGTACACGATGCGCATGAGTGATGGCGCCAACGGTTGGGCGCATCTAGGCTCTAGGGTTTAGGGGGCAACATACGGGGGCCGTTGCCTGGCTGGCTTGTGGCTTAAGAGGGGGGTTAAATGTCACTTGGATGCAGTCGCTTTTCCGTTCGGCGTCGTCGAACGAGCGAAGCAGGCGGCGGTGATGGCGGCGGCGGTGGCGGCGGCGTGGACGTGTGCGCACCACCACATACCCCACATGCAGACCCGCGCTCAAACCACCAGACGCTTGCATTCGCAAGTGATGACTGACTCCATTCATGGAGTCAGTCATCAGTCGCAGTCATCATCGCGGTCACCGTAGCCACAAGCCTTTATGTGCCCTGCCTCACAGGCTCCTCTTGCAGTCTGGGCTGTTTTCCTTGCAATCCCCTAGCTGTAGCATGCAAGGAAGGGCAGTGCGTTTGTGCCCCATCTCCTATAATGTGCGTGGTTGGATGTGAAGGGCTCGCGGGATCGTGATGGGGGCGTGCGGCGGGCGCGCCGCGTGGGGTTGGACGAGTGAAGCAAGGAGAGGGTTGCCTGTCCATTCATTAGCGCGGGCCTGGGTCCCACTACTTCTAGCATTCTTTCATTTTGGAAGCGGGGCGCCACGCAGTCGGCGACTTCATCGTTCATCCCCCGCCAACACGCGAGCCCCTCCATGCATGATCGTTCATCCCCCGCCAACGCACGCCAACCCCTCCAAGAGTGCTCACACCATGGTGCCGAGCGACTCCGTTACGTCTGAGTCTGCGGTTCATGTCGGCGGGTGCATGACGGACGGACTTAGAACGCCTTGGCCTTGGTCTTGCAAGAGCCAGTCGGCGCGCCATATGCGCAGCCTGGCATTAGTTGACACTTGGGCAACTGACCTGCGCCTCCAGGTCGGTTCCGTCCCACACTGTTTAATTCATGCGGCGGTTGGTGCGTTTTTTAGCATATCGTGCGACCCGCGGGGTCCACTGTAACATCATTAATACATTGTGGTCTTGTGGGCGGGTGGCGTTGGTATGGCTGTGCCTGAGGTCTGGCATGAGGTTGGCTCACGCAATATGGTGGAGCCTGTACAACACACGGCGAACTAGCAACTACCGTGGAATGACGACAGTGCAGAGGTGCCGAATGTCAGTAAGAGTGTGAACAATGAGGGAATTCATCGGTGCGCTAATTGATCTATGCCGCTAGGGATTGTGCATATGGCAGCAATTGGTCTGCTTGTTATTATTAAGGATGTTACGACGGACCCCGCTGCTTGTACGACGGGAAATCTGCACGGCACCACTGTCGTATCTTTGCGTGGCGTAGGCCCTCAGTTTCCTTCCTGCAACCGAGGTTCACCGATTCATTCTTTTTTTGTGGTTCAAGTTGCGCATTTCCGCGGGTTCCTCAGTCGTCATTGGCATTTATCACTTTTCCGGTTTGAGCGTAATGAATGCGAATGTACACCATCTGATACGCCATGCGTCCTGCAACAGCGATGTTGTACGGAGGGTGAAGAGTACGTGCATTACGAAATATATCATGCACGCGAAATGAACGCAGGGTACGGCAATGTAATACGCGCAACATCGTAAACCCTTCCCCAACACATGGCAGGCAAGCCAGTCCCAACCGCGGGAGGGGCGTCGCGGGCGGCGCGCAGCGCTTCCCGGACGTCCTAAGCTGCATCCCGAGCCTGTTGTTGGCTCATCAGAGCTCACGCAATTATTATCTTGATGGGCTTAACGTGTGAGGCCCCTTGATGTGTTGGCGGACAGTGCGTTGTTCTGGAGGAACGGCGTACAGTACGCACTCATGCTGTCTCCAGCAGCGCACCGACAACAGCCTTTGGCTTCAGATGCACAAACACAGGCACGCCTCTCAGATTATTGCTCTCCATTGAACTCTTGCGGGCGACAGTACTTGCGAGTGAATATTGACGACACCAACTGACGGACCCAGACGCGACCGTGGGTTGTGAAGGTTGTCAGCTGCTAAAGCCAAAAGCAAAATAATGCTTTATGTCAGGCATACCAAGATTGCGACTCTTTGTCCGATTTTAAGCCACTGGGAATGGCCGCGTCACTCAAAGCTTTGGAAACAGGCATATGTGTTAGTTTATATTGATGAAGATAAATATATTTTTTCATAATGAGTATAAACTTGTGCATCCTTTCTGCTTGCGAGCAACGGCCGCGGGAGAAGTACGGCAACCGCGGGCCGCGGGCTTGAAGCTCTGTAAGCTAAATGGAGAGGGTCGGTGGGCGTACGACGTCCGCGGTCGCAGCAATTGCGCTGGGAAATTGAAATGCCAAAGTCGTCGCAAAGCCGTGGAGCCGTGGACTCCACGCCGAAGGTGGCCGGCATTGATTTCAGCTTAGCCTTGATGAATTATTACCGATTGCGGCGACGGCCGTGATGCTTTCCATGCATATTTACATGCAATAATATAACAAAAGTTACCGATATTAAATTTTTGCACTGCGTTGATGTTGGCGCCAGAGAATAAGCAAGAGATCCGACATGCAATGCTGCGGCCTTAACACACGCAGCCCCTTAACACTTTACTGACTGGTAAGGTAAAAATTTGAGGATGAAAATCTTGTTCACAGCTCTGGGTGGCCGCGCATTATGCTCGCGGTGCTACAGTATGGCTCCGTTCGACAAAAAAGCCGCCCTCAATCTTAATTATTCATACCTGAAAAGACATAATTTCGAAGTTTCTATCATTTGCATGAATTGTGGTCTCACATAAGCAGAACGCGCGAGTTAAAGCACAGTGACGTCCGGGAAACGACGCACCGAGAGCTCCCTCGCAACGCGGCGCCCCGGGCCGCACCTTCCTTCCTGCTCACCTCGCTTACTTCACTTTGTCTGATCATTGTAGGACGGCACATGCCAGCCGGAACAACTGAGGTCGCGAGGGCATGCGGCGTCTGGAGGCCTGTCTGTTGTTCTCAGCCGGGTGCGGCGTCGTGGTCGTCGGCCTCGTCCTGGGTTTGGTGCTAGGTTTGGTCGTCGTTCCCGGCCTGAAGAACGATAAGTCAACCTCCCCTGGACCGCCACCAGCACCAGCGCCCCCTACGGCTTTGCCTCCGCCGGCAGCGTCCCTGCCAGGGTCTGTGACGTCGCCACCCCTCAAACCTCCTCCCTCGCCCCAGCCCTGGGCGCAGCCGCCACCGGCGCCGCCGGCCACACGGCCCCCAGCCGCCGATCCGCCCTCGCCACCGCTGCAGCCGCCTCCATTGACACGGCCGCCACCGCCACCTGTCACGTCGCCGCCACCTCCATCGCCCCTGCCGCCTCCGCCAGCGCCGTCCCCGCCTGTGTCGGCCCCGCCGCAAAAAGCTTTCTCGCCGCCGCCGCCGCCGCCCCCAACCATCGTAATCGCAACCCAACCGAAGGCTCCATCGGAGCCGCCGCAAACACCGCCGCCACCGACGCCGCCGCCGGCACGTTCGCCGCCGTCCTCTGTGACCCGACGGCCGCCGCCGCCGCCGCCACCCCTGTCACCGCCGCCCCCGACCCCGCCTCGCCCGCCGCCCTCCTCCCCACCACCGCCGTCCCCGCCCCCACCGTCGCCACCACCGCCATCTCCGTTCCCTCCCTCACCCCCTCCGCCGTCGCCGCCCCCGCCATCACCACCTCCACCCCGGCCGCCCCCGCCTTCCCCGCCACCTCCGCCGCCGCCTTCCGTCTTGTCAACCACGCAGCAGTCTCCACCGCCGTCCCCGCCGCCGCCGCCGCCTACCTCCCAGCCTCCGCCACCACCGAAGAAGCTACGACCGCCGCCGCCGCCTCCCCCAAGCTTTGTTTGGGCGACGGAGCCGAACACGCCGCCGCCGTCGCTGCCGCCGCTAACTCCATTTCCACCGCCTCCGTCACCGCCTCCATCACCGCGGGCGCCTCGCAGGCCGCGCTCCTCTCCGCCTCCCCCCGAAACGGTGACCTCTTTGCCTAACGCCCCGCCTGCAGCGCCGACAACACCGTCCCCGCAGCCTCCCTCACCTCTTCCGCCTCCGCCGCCGCCATCGCCACCACCGCCATCGCCGCCGCCGCCGTCGCCACGTCCTCCAAGGCCGCCGCCGCCAGGGCCACCGCCTCCGCCGCCGCCTCCGCCGTCATTTCTCACAGTCCTGCACCCGCCGCCGCCCCCGCCATCGCTACCGCCACCGTCGCCTCCACCGCCGTCGCCTCCGCCGCCATCTCCGTTTCCACCATCGCCCCCGCCACCTTCCCCGCCCCCGCCGTCACCGCCGCCACCTAGGCCGCCCCCACCTTCCCCGCCACCGCCGCCGCCGCCACTGCTGCCGCCTTCCCCACCGCCACCGCCGCCGCCCCGGAAGCTCCGCCCGCCGTCGCCCCCGCCAGATCTCCCCATCTCCCCGGACGTCCCCATGCCGCCCCCGCCTTCCCCACATCCCCCGCCACCGTCTCCCAGGGCCTCACCACCACCATCACCACCACCACCATCACCCCCGCCACCATCGCCGCCACCACCGTCGCCACCACCTCCCTCGCCGCACCCACCGTCGCCTCCCCCGCCTTCGCCCCCGCCGCCATCACCACCACCACCTCGGTCACAGCCGCCGCCGCCGCCGCAGCCGCCGCCCCCCTCGCCGCCGCCGCCGCCGTCCGCTCGGCCGCCGCCCCCTCGGCCGCCGCCTCCCCCGCCTCAGACAACGAGCACGCCCGCTCCTCCGCCCAGCGCATCCATCTTCAACGGCATCGTGCTTGCAGTGGACATGTGTGGGGAGACCTCCACCATTGATGACGACTTCATCCAGGTAGGGTTGTTACCGCCACCATCGCTTCCACTGTCGCTTCCGCTGCTGCTGCAGCTGCTGCTGCTGCTGCTGCTGCCGTCTGCTGAGCCTGCTGTGATCCACTGCCTCCCTCCACTGCCGCCCCCCCGCCGCTGCCTCCACCAGGACGCCTGGTTCACCACCCTGCCCGACTACTTTGAGAAGTCGTCCTTCGGCGCGCTGGTGATGCCGCGGAGCGCCAACATGATTGTGACCAGCCACGTGTCGCTGGCCTGCGAAGGTGGGAGGAGCTGCAGGGGTTATATTACATACAAGGCTGGAATCAAGTAGTCCAGAATGAATGGATTACCCGGACGATCCCAGGCGGCGATGCGTGCGTTGACGAAGCCGGGGCCGAAAGGGCCAGGGCAGATCGCCCGGGTCTGCCTGGAATCGTACGGTCGAATTCGTATGGTCGTACCCGTACGGTGGTATTATAGTACAGTCGTACTCAAACGGTCGTACTCGCACAGTAGGACTCGTACGGCCGGACTCGTACGGACGGACTCGTACGGTAAATGGCGGTTGCGGTCACATACAGCCACAAGGCCTCCGTACAGATGTGTTAACTACCTCGGGTCAGAAAAGTAATGCTTCCCAGGGCACTCGCTGCTGCAGACGCTGGCTGGTTACGTGTTACGTGTTACGTGTACACGCCATCGGCACACGTGCCGTACTGCAGTACTCGGGCATGGTAGTATGTACCTGCGCAACGCTGAGGCGACCCAGGTGTTTGACACGCACGGCCCTCTATCTCGCCGCGTGTATGTGCTTGCCGCCCCACTGCCCCCGGCCCACCCGCCCACCCACCTCCCCGCTCCGTGCGTGCAGGGGTGACCAAGGCGGGTCAGCGCTGGACTGCCAACGTGACCAACAGCGCCAACCTCAAGGCCTGGGCTGACGCCGCGGACAGCCTCGCCGCGAGTGTGAGTAGTGTCGCGAGTGTGAGGCCGCGCGCAGCATAGCAGCATACCAGTAAAACGATCCGCCGTGAAGCATTTCATTGTGCATGTCGATTTTAACCTACAGGGGAAAGAGTTGTCAAGGTGCTGGCAGCTGAGTAACGAGATGAGCCCTACGCCACCAAATAATTCATTGGCTCCCTCAACCCTCATCCTCCATCACGCACCGGCGGGGTCCGCTTTAACATCATTCATGAGAACATGCCATCGCGCGCACCGTAGCGTTGCTGCAACATGCGCAGCGCCTCTGCGCCGTGCGCGGAGCAAGGTGCACGGCATATCGTACCACGGCACAGGCGAATTGATGGACCCGTTCAAGATGCCATGCCCATATTCACAACCGTTCCAGAGGACCTTCCAGAGGACCTTCCAAATAGTCAAATATTAACTCACTGAAAATTCTGCAGCGTTCAGACATCGATCATCAGTGTGTCATGGCCGCACACTCAAAACGTCGTACTGGTTGCTGTACAGGAACTCGGAGTGCCCATCGCCAACTACTTCTACCGTGTCTACTACCTGCCCTCCAGCATCGGCTCCACCTCCTGGGGCTCCGTCAACTGCCCTCAGACGTTCTGGGGCACCGTACGGGTCTGGAGCGGCCTCATTGCGCCCCCCGACTGTGAGTCCTGAAGCTCAAACTGACTGCCTTGCCTGCCTTGCCTGCCTGCCTGCCTTGCTGGCTTGCCTGCCTGCCTGCCTTGCTGGCTGCCTGCCTGCCTGCCTGCCTGCCTGCCTGCCTGCCTGCCTGCCTGCCTGCCTGCCTGCCTGCCTGCCTGCCTGCCTGCCTGCCTGCCTGCCTGCCTGCCTGCCTGCCTGCCTGCCTGCCTGCCTGCCTGCCTGCCTGCCTGCCTGCCTGCCTGCCTGCCTGCCTGCCTGCCTGCCTGCCTGCCTGCCTGCCTGCCTGCCTGCCTGCCTGCCTGCCTGCCTGCCTGCCTGCCTGCCTGCCTGCCTGCCTGCCTGCCTGCCTGCCTGCCTGCCTGCCTGCCTGCCTGCCTGCCTGCCTGCCTGCCTGCCTGCCTGCCTGCCTGCCTGCCTGCCTGCCTGCCTGCCTGCCTGCCTGCCTGCCTGCCTGCCTGCTGCCTGCCTGCCTGCCTGCCTGCCTGCCTGCCTGCCTGCCTGCCTGCCTGCCTGCCTGCCTGCCTGCCTGCCTGCCTGCCTGCCTGCCTGCCTGCCTGCCTGCCTGCCTGCCTGCCTGCCTGCCTGCCTGCCTGCCTGCCTGCCTGCCTGCCTGCCTGCCTGCCTGCCTGCCCCCCTGCCTGCCTGCCTGCCTGCCTGCCTGCCTGCCCCTGCCTGCCTGCCTGCCTGCCTGCCCTGCCTGCCTGCCTGCCTGCCTGCCTGCCTGCCTGCCTGCTCTGCCTGCCTGCCTGCCTGCCTGCCTGCCCTGCCTGCCTGCCTGCCTGCCTGCCTGCCTGCCTGCCTGCCTGCCTGCCTGCCTGCGCTGTCAGTGGCAGCCCTGCTGCCCGCACACCTCAACTTTGTTGCGTGAAGCCCGTTGCCGACCCGCCTCCCCTGCACCTGTGCCCCTTCTCCTGAAACGGGAAGTTCAAACCATTGGATCAGAGGGACTACCCAGGAGTGCGGTTGAATGAATGAACGCGGTATCAAATACCTCAAGCATTCGTTGCCTACAACCCCTTCTGCCGTATGTGGAGCAAGGAAAGCCCGGCCGACCCAAACCACTTATTAATGCCGTGCTGTGTTCCCTCCACATCCCTTCCTCGCCTGCTAGGTCTCTTCCGTTTGTTAACACACGAGCTGGGACACAACCTGGGCCTGCAACATTCCCAGGTCGGTTGGTTTGTGGCGACCCAGAGTGTGTATGTCGGTACAGCAGACGACATTGCACGTCTGTCTTGGGCTTGGCCGCATGCACGCACGCAATTCAACTGCATGCATGTGTGCCGTACATGCCGTATATGCAGGGGTACAAACGGGGGCCTGTGGGGCGCAGACCAAATGGGCGGGACGGTTTGTGGATGTGCGTGGCTGGGAGCCTGGGACTCGAAGGCGGGAAGAAGTTGAGTACTGGCCACGCCTCGAAAAAGGCAGAGCTGGCACCGGTTCCTCGGAGTCCAGGCCGAGGGACTGGTGCGAAGTAAGGCTGCATACACAAGTACATCAATTTACCAGGCTGGCAAAGGCTAGCACCGGTCCCTCCCTCGGGTTTCAAGCCGAGCCCTCGCCGTCAGACACATGGGTGGATGGGATTACCCGGAATAGCCCAAGAGGCGATGAGGGCCCATAACCCCTTCACGCATACCCCCTTGCCGGCCCTGAATCAGGCTACGGCACAGATGCTGACGGTATATTGTATATCTGTCTCCCGCCGATCAACGTCCACGCAGGGTTACGACTTCACGGGCACTGTCATTCAGGAGTACGGCGACCTGTCGTGTCCGATGGGCGCGCTGCTCAATGCGCCCCCAATCCACTACAACGCGGCGCAGAGCGTCAGGCTGGGCTGGACCAAGCCGCAAGCGGTGCTGCGCGCCAACAACACGGCCATGGGTGAGGCGAGGACATACCGTGGTTCAGGGCTCCCCGCTGCCCGCCTTGCGTCGGTCGGTGGCGTGTGCTTGCGCCTCATGCCTTCCCCCTTTCTCCCCGTCCCTGCTTCCTTTTACCCCCTGGCTAGGTCGTTGGCAGCCGTACGATGTCGTTGGGCTGGCGGACGCCCAGGTCAGCTCCCTGCAGGTGAGAGGAGGTAGGGGAGAGCGATGTGCGGGATATGACGGACGCGCGGAAGAACTTCTGGAGAGGGCGTCTTGCTGTCAGAGGGCGTCTCGCACCACCACCTCATTACCGCGCACCTGCATACGTGGCCCCCAAAGCTGCTACCTACTGCCGCACTTGCCGCCTCGCCTTCTCGTTAATTCGCTGCGATATCTGAATCTCCTTTAGATCCAGGTGGAAGTCAGCGTTTGTGTCCTGTGCCCCGGCTGCCATTCCGCATGCGCCCTGCAGATCCTGCCCGGCACCTGGGCAAATCAGAGCGGCTGGCGCCCCACCGACAAGCTGTACGTCAGCTTCCGCCGCGCCACCGACACCAACGGCGACCGCGGCCTCATGGACTCGTTCCGCAACAAGGTGCAGGTGCACCAGCACAAGGCCTGGGGGAGCGAGTGCGTCGCGCCCGTGCTCATCGCCACCCTGGACGCGGACGACGCCACCGACACCATCCCCGGCATGTGGCCCACGGACCGCAGCGGCTCCGCGCCGCCGCAGCAGGTCTCCCCGTTGGTGGCGGTGCGGGTGGTGCGGATAGATCCGGAGGCCGGGGTCGCATCCGTCGAAGTGTGCAGGTGGGTGGGTGGCGGTTGGTGCCATGGCACCTGCTGCCTTCAGTGTCGCGGTGGTGTGTGCGTAGGTAGCGGCAACACCACAATAGCGATGCTGTCCCTGTCAATGCGCGTGCGCCCCTGTCAATGCGCGTGCGCCGCTGCAGGGCCTCCCAGCTCAGCCCCGAGTTCGGCGACCAATGCAGCGACGGACTGGATAACGACTGCGACGGGCAGGTGAGGGCAGCGAGGCTGGAGGGCTGAGAGAAACGAGAAGGTGATCACGGGACCGTGACGGAGTCATTGTGTGTCCCATCTCGTGACAGCCGCCAACTTCCAACTCCCAACTCCCAACCCCCAGGTGGACAACTGCATGTGAAGCCCCTACCTCAAGGCCGGCGGTAGGCCATACGGGCGACAGCTCCAGGGTAGCTCCAGGTATGAGACTCCCGTGGTCACGCGGTTGTCCCTACGCCGCTGTCGGCAGGCGAGCGGCCAGGTAGGCTCCTGGCGTCAAGGTGACATCGGCCCTCCAGCGGAGAGCTGTCTGCTGTGGGCGAAGACTAGCCCGCGCCTCGTATACATCATATGGGGCCGGGAGCGTGGTGCAGTGTGAAGTCGCGGGAACCAACGTATGAGAAACGGGGAGCTGCTGGGCGGAGCGAAGGATTACAAATGAGATTGCGCGTGTGGGACTGGGCGCGCCTGGGCGGGACTGCTTGCTGCGCTTGTTTGCTGTTATCGATTGTCCTAATTGTCATGTGCTTGATTGACAGCAGTATATTCGGACCATGTATTCCGTCTGCTCGACGATGGAAATTTTGCAGTGTGGCGGAGCGAGTTACGTGTGGTGCTTGGTGGATATGCGTTCGTGGTCGGAGGCGCGTGGGGGCCGGTCGTGGCGCGCAGACACACTGTGGACGGAGGCGCGTGGGGGCGGAGGCGCGTGGGGGCGGAGGCGCGTGGGGATGGAGGGGTGCAGGGGGCCCAGAGACGGCCGGAGGCGCGTGGGGCCGGAGGGTTGGGGCCGGAGAGTTGGGGCCGAAGGGTTGGGGCCGGAGAGTTGGGGCCGGAGGGTTGCAGGGGGCCCGTGAATTGTGGGCGCACAAAGCTCCAGGGGCGGCGGACCGATGGGTGCTCTTTAATGCGGTGAATTCAGATGATGAGTGGGCCGAGGTTGGGCGCCGTAGCCACAGGGTGTTCGCACCCGCCGTGGGGCTCGTCGCGACTGTTGGGGGCGGATGTACTGAGCGTGTGTGTGGGAGGAGGGAAGAGGAACAGGGATGGAGGCAGGATGTGCGGGCGGCTCCAGCTACGTATTGCACAGCTGCAGGGCACAGCGTTGGTTTGTACCCTTGAAGACGATATATAGCGGGTCCGTGCATAAAAGCTGTTGGTTGAACTTGCTGGAATTACGCAGGCAGCTATCGATTCGTACATCAATCGATGATGCATGTGGGGGGGCATGCACGTATGTGGCACACTGAGGGAGCACTGAGGGAACGGAGCTGCGCCAAGCTTCCACCTACCGTCCCTTGGTGTATGTCCAACAACCGTACAACCCAGATTGGTGGGCCCGGAAGAATGCATTCATTGATATGTTTGTGTGAAGTTATCCTGGTGGTGGTGTTGTGCAGTGTGCTGCGGGCGGGGCCTGCTGTTATTGATGCGTGTGCGGACACCTGCTTGAGGTAAATAGCTGGCTAGTTGCCTTACATCGGACTGTGATGGGGCGGCGACCTACCTGACATACTATGCGGGCACACGCTGAAGTCCCAGCGCCTGTGTGCAGTCACACACCGCATTATTGTTGGCAGCATGCCTGGCAAGTGATACGACTGCAGGTTTGTAGCATCTTCTTGGCCAAGGTCAGTTTAGGAAGCAAACGTCACAAGGGTCGGTTTAGACTTGCTAGTCACTGGAAAAGGTCGGGTTGGGCGCGTCGGTCGTCCACAGTTCGCGCGGTTTCCCTTACGACGGCGCGCATGTCAGAAGTGGTGTATTCGTATCGAAGGAGGGGCGGCCTAAGTATTTCACGTTCGCGCCAACTAATCATGGCCCACAGATCTATCGCGCCGTGGAGCTCCACAAACAACGCCCAAGGTTGTCAACAGTATGAAGTCAATTTTAGAAAGACGCATTCATGAGCGGGCAAGTGTGTGCCATGCGCAAGCGACGCAGTGAAGCCGACCGATCCGACCCTCGACAAAAATGGGAATGCACGCAGTCCGCAAATCTGCCCAAGATTCAGCACAGGCAAAGTATAGATTTCAAAATTCTATATGCAATACATGTAATAGCTATGTGATATGTCATTTTTGCTCCCGGGCGCTCTTCGTCAATGGAAGCAGGCCAAAGCGCGTACAAGGGTAGGAGCTTTTGCATGACTGTCACATTACTGCGTTTATCACCCTCGGTAACGCCTAGCACAACGGCTGCATGAAGAATGCGACATTGTTTGCGCGGAATTTCTCAACATTATGTCTTGGTAATTCGTCGTATAATTCAACGGTCAAGCTATGGTAAATTTCTCAAACAGCGCGCGAGGAGCCTCTGAGAATCCGGTTGGTGGAAACCGGTGCACTACCCAAGCCATGGCAGTGATGATCGTCACACCGGAGAGTGAATGCATGGGGAGTTTATTTCATTAGATAGTATGGGTACTTATTAATTAAGTAAATGCCTTCGCGCCTATCAGTCGCGACAGCCTCGGGGCGGGCGTACGACATTGTCTGAGTACTCCGTTTTCACGTCCGTCCCATCAGATATTCTTTGGCCATCAATACTATCACTTGTAAATTACTTATACTGTAGTGATTATACCAAAAACACTAGCACAATGCTGATTTTGTATGCGTAAGGAAGACTAATGACTTCCCGTGGAACTACGTGAATCCTTACCGCCCAGCTTACGCGACATATCGCATCGTGTAAATTGATAACTCTTACTCAGGTGCAACCTTAATTGGATCGAAGTTCGGAAATCGTGCTCAGGGTGACGACGGGATAACGTTAACGTGGAGTTATCATACATCTGTTTGATGACCTGTTAGAAAATACGAAATACGTGTCGCCTCGTCTCTTGGTAAGGTTAATCCAAGCGATAAAGACTTTTTGTACATAGCTGTCGTGCTACTGCACGGCCTTGAACAGACGAGTTTACCAAACCCGGATCATCATTAAATAAAGGGAAACATAAAATGACACAATACCTGGTAAGAACTTTGCGCGTCGATTTCTCTAAAGCCGCCAAAACAGCGGACTCCGACGCGTGCCCTAACCTTGCGCACCTCCGGTGGCCATCTGCTTCACCAAGCATTCTCGTCAATGCAGGTACGGCTGCGTAAGATACGACGGTAACGTATAATGCCAAGTTCTTCTGCCTCGGGCAGAACAGCCCTCCACGGACACCTTCCGACCAGTGCAGCGTACGGCGTCTTGCTGGCAACCGCGCTGTTCATCGTCCACAGCTCCTGCTGCGCCGCGGGGCCCCTTACGGCTGAGCGCGGGCACGATCAAGCGCGGCGCCATTTGCTGCAGAGTGGTGAACCGGACACTTCATTGTTCGCCTGCAAAGTGACAGGTACGGTACTTGCATTTAGTCATATAGGCAGCGCCGGCGCGGTCCGGGGCGGGGCGATGCACCGTCCGGAGACTTGAGTTTGAGACATTGATGATACATCATACCAATACCGATGATCCCTTTATTTCCGGGGTTCCCTGCATGGTGCATTCATCCACGCAATGAAATGCTTCCTGGTTAGAAGCGGAAAAGGCGTCATGCTGCAGTGAAGGAGAGTGTGCGCACCACCATGCGATGGCGGCCGCGCCGTGCGCACCAACCTGCATCATCACGAATAATATACATATGCCACCACATGCCGCGCACTGCGGCGAGCGCAGGGGCGTTGAGGCTGGCGGAGGACGGGACGATGCGGCTCATTGACGACGGCGGCCAGGGGTGGAACCTGGTTTGGGCGTCGACGCAGTCGGCAGGACTGGAATCAGGTGACTGGATGACCTCGGCGGGTGCTGACGCACGAGCAGCGAGTTAGTTGTGGGCTTATCGGTGACTGTGAACGCCGGGCACTTACATACAGGCCGCAGTGCCGAAATAAACCGCAGATTCGATTACTGCCGACAGTTGTTGTCCTTCGGGGGGAAGGAGAAGGGCGTGAGGTGCCACATCCCCACTTGATCGACCAAAGGTGTGTGTATTTTGTGTGTTTAACGAGAAGCCCAACCATAACCATGTGTGTATGGCCCCAGGCGACCGTGCTGCCGCTGTGGGGCTGTGCGACAACTCCACCAGGCCCTTCACCCTCCGGGTGGCCCACCTCACCGCACAGACGGACACCAGCAGCATCGACAGCGGTATGGACGGCGGGGACGGCGGCCGCAGTGTACGGAGCAGCAGTGACAGCAGCAACGTCACAGGACCCAGCGTCAACCTTGGTCGCAGCCCAGACGGGAACACAGGTGTCACACAGCAGGTGGGTGGCATCAGAAGGATTCACAGAGATACGGTGGATGTCTCGGGGACTCCCACGTCCCACTCGTGGGCATGTTTATCAGGCTATGGCATGACAATGCGAGTTGTGTGATCTGGGGGTGCCTGGCCGTATCATTCGGTGACCACAGCGCCTCCCTCCGCCGCGTGGTGGCGGGAACGTTGGAGTCCTTGATTTACAGTGTGTACGAACTGAACGACACGACTCCCTAGACACCATGATCTCCTAATTGCTTTCTTGAATCGCGCCATCTCCGACCTCCCTACCCACAGCCTGCCTCCGCCTGAAGGGCTGCCGCCGACTGCCCACCCGCTCCAACCCTGCTGTTGCCGCCCGCAGGCAACGCCGGTACATGCGCCCTGGCCTAGCCCCGCTGTCGTCACCGGCCCCAGCTTGGCGCCTGTGGGAAGCCCCCAGCCATCGCGGACGCTGCATAGGCTGCCGCCCTTTAGGCTCACCTGGAGCGGCGCCAGAGCATCAAAGCCGCCGTTCGCGTCACCATCAAGACCAGCGCAGCCTCCACCTCTGGCAGTGGCAAGTCCGCCACCTCCGGGGCCGCGAGCCCGCTCACCATATCCCCCACCACTGTCACCCAAATCGCCACCACCGTCACCCAAACCGCCACCGCCGTCACCCAAGTCGCAACCGCCGTCACCCCAACCGCCACCACCGTCACCCCAATCGCCACCACCGTCACTCAAATTGCCGCCACCGTCACCCCAACCGCCACCACCGTCACCCCAATCGCCACCACCGTCACTCAAATTGCCGCCACCGTCACCCCAACCGCCACCACCGTCAACCCAATCGTCACCACGGCCACGCAAGCTGCCTCCACGGCCACGCAATCCGCCTCCACGGCCACGCAATCCGCCTCCACCGTTTCCACCGCCGGCTGCATTAATATCGCCGTCGCCCCCATTGGAATCACCACCACCTCCATTGTCGCCACCAACACAACCATCATCGCCGCTACCATCAAACCCATTTCCTCTATGGTCGCCATCACCATCACCCAATCGACCATCACCGTATTTGCCGCCGTCACCATCGCAGCCCCATCCACCACCTCCTTCGTCACCATCACAGCCCTACCCACCACCTCCTTCGTCACCATCACAGCCCCACCCACCCCCTCCGCCGTCGCCATCCCTGCCTCTACCGTCACCACCACCGTCACCACGACCCCCTCAGTCGCCGCCACTTTCACCATTTCCATCGCCACCATTGCCATCACCGTCTCCATCCTCAACACTACCGCAGTTGGCGCCACCGCCATCACCGACTACACCTCCGATTCCACCTCCGACTCCATCACCGCCATCACCGAATCCACCACCACCGGGACCAGCTGTACAGCTTAGGCCATCCCCATCACTACAGTCACCTCGGCCGCTTCCACGTCCACCATCACCGTTGCTTCCATCATTTCTGTCGCCACCACGTCCACGGCTGCCTCGGCCGCCCCCACGCTCGCCACCACGGTTGCCACCATTGCCACCACGGCTTTCACCGTTACCGCTGCCAAGATCGCCCCCACCTCGGCTTCCCCAATTACTGCCAATACCGTCACCGCCGCGGCCGCCGTCGCTGCCACCACCACCACCACCATCACCTCCACCACTGCCATCATCGCCATCACGACCATCACCGCCACCACTGGTGCCATCGCTGCCAACACCGCGTTTGCCATCGCCATCACCACCACCACCACCTTCGCCGTCACCACCATCACGGTTGCCACCACCATCACCACCACCACCACCATCACCACCACCACCATCGCCTTCACCGTCTCTGCCATCACCATCACCACGGCCACGTCGGCCGCCGCCACCTTCACCATCACTGTTTCCACTCTCAACACCACCACACTTGCCACCACCGCCATCACCATCTCGGCAACCGCGGCCTCCGTCACCGTCACCACCGTCACCGCCGCCACCACCACCACCTTCACCGCGGCCTCCGTCACCGTCAAACCAGCGGTCGCTGCCGTCTCCGAAACCTCCACTATCAACACTGCCGCGTCCGCAGTCATCGCACTCACTACTACCATCGCTGCCGCCAAATTTCCGCCGACCGCCGCCCGAATCAGACTTTTCCATCTCCACGGATACAGAGACGCTGCCATCATCGCCATTATTGCTGACGCCGGATCCCGCGCCGCCAACTACCTGGACCTCCCTGACGCCGCCACCACACCCACCACCGCCGTCACCACCACCACCATTGCCTCCACCACCGTCGCCACCACCACCCTCACCCGTTCCACCATTGCCGCCCCCACCTTCGCCGCCGCCGCCATCACCACCGCCACCAGGGCCCCGGCCCCCGCCTCCGCAGCCCCCGCCGCCCCCGCCTCCTGCACGGCCGCAGCCCCCTCGGCCGCCGCCTCCCCCGCCTCAGACAGCGATCCCGCCCAGTCCACCACCGCGCAGCGCATCGATCTTCAACGGCATCGTGCTCGCTGTGGACATGTGTGGGCAGACCTCCTCCATTGATGACGACTTCGTGCAGGTACGCTGGCCTGGCTTGGTCGGAAGCCATGCTAATTAGTCCGCGAATAAAGTCAGCAGATTCCACATAGAAAATGCAGAAGCACGCCAACAAGGTATTATTATTTAGGATGTTACAGCGGACCCCGCGGGTCATCGGTGGCAGCCAACGGCGACAGCCGAGGCTTCCTCACCATACACCGCCTAAACGAGGTATACCAAGCAGTGCAGGTATAACATTTGGCTTACCCGATTTCGGGCAGTTGTGCTTGCTGCCGCCATCACAGCTATTACTGCTGCTGCTACTGCTGTCTACTGCTGCTGCTGTGATCCGCTGCCTCCACCGCCCCCGCCGCTCCTGCTGCAGGACGCCTGGTTCGCCACCCTGCCCGACTACTTTGAGAAGTCGTCCTTTGGCGCGCTGGTGATGCCGCGGAGCGCCAACATGGTGGCGACCAGCCACGTGTCGCTGGCCTGCGAAGGTGGGAGAAGCTGCAGGGGTTATATTACATACAAGGCTGGAATCAAGTAGTCCAGAACGAATGGACCACCCGGACGATCCCAGGCGGCGATGCGTGCGTTGACGAAGCTGGGGGTCAAAGATAAGCTACGGGCCCGTGTGCCGGACGTAGCAGGATATCAGGGCGGGGCCTTCGACGAATGCGCGGGACGTGCGTCCTGGCTGGACAACCTGGACTATGTTGGACGTGGCAGACATTTATGACAGTCAACGTCACAGCGCGATTGCCCCTTGCTTGGGGCGTAGTGATGCATCACAGCGCTGGGCTGTCTAGAGACACTTTTACCCACGTACCTAATCTGTAATGGTTACAAAGTAGACCCGAGACCCGACCGGGTGTTCCAACGGGCCCAGATACCGCACACCGGTAGCTCGTGGCCCTAATCTGTCTCGACGGCCACCATCACGGTCACGAACCATGGCGTCCCCATGGGTCGTCTCCAACCACGGCGCGCGCCTCTATGACATCACCTACCAGTACAAATCCACGCATGCATTCAAAAGCCATTCACGGCCCTCTATCTCGCCGCGTGTATGTGCTTGCCGCCCCACTGCCCCCGGCCCACCCACCCACCCACCTCCCCGCTCCGTGCGTGCAGGGGTGACCAAGGCGGGTCAGCGCTGGACTGCCAACGTGACCAACAGCGCCAACCTCAAGGCCTGGGCGGACGCCGCGGACAGCCTCGCCGCGAGTGTGAGTAGTGTCGCGAGTGTGAGTAGTGTCGCGAGTGTGAGTAGTGTCGCGAGTGTGAGTAGTGTCGCGAGTGTGAGTAGTGTCGCGAGTGTGAGTGGTGTCGCGAGTGTGAGTAGTGTCGCGCGCGCAGCATAGCAGCATACACTGTTCGTCGTTTGTGTATCGTTACGTATCTCGCCGGGCCTGATACTGAGTGTGTGTTTTGCATCACCGCCTCAATGGTGGACGGCTCTAGTGTACGGGCCCGCCGTACGGATCATGGGGGGCCCTGCTTTGCTGAACACCCACCGCTCGACGAAACCGGTAAAGGTGGGGTGGCCCAGTGCCTAGCGCCAATGACGGCTCGCTCCCAAGGAGGGGGGGAGTGTAAGCTCGGTGCCCGAGCATCCTTGGGATCAGCTTACATATTTGTCCACGCCATCCAAGTAGCAGTGTCTGCGGATGCATCGTATTACAGCGGACTCCCTGAGTTATGGATGGCCGAAACCTGCTCATCACGTCTATACTCTATAGGGTGTGCCGCACGTCGAATGCCGTACTGTGTTCCGTACAGGATCTCGAAATACCCCTCTCAAGCTACTTCTTCCGAGTGTACTTCATGCCCGCCAGCATCGGCTCCACATCATGGGGCATGATCAAGTGCCCGCAGACGTCGTACTGGGATGCCGTACGTGTTTGGAGCGGCCTCCTGGCTCCACCCCAATGTGAGCACTGACGGTCTGCCCCGCTGCTTCGGTCCGTCTCAGTGTCGGTGGCCGTAGTTGCTGGCCGCCGTTGCATGGCCCTGCATGAACTGCCCTCGTCCGAAGTGTCCAGCGGCTGTTCATGCATCGGGTCACAATGGACCGACCCCAACTGGCACCGATAGCCCGCCACGTCACGCCTAGCTCTTCCGTCGTACCCGTGTGGCCGCCGCAGGTCTCTTTCGCATGTTGATCCACGAGCTGGGCCACAACCTTGGATTGCAGCATTCCCAGGTCGGTGTACAACGACCTCTGTATCGTTTTCAGCACCGAACACCCCACGCGCACGATGGCCCGTGCCATCGTCCTCAAACGTAGCTTGCCTCGTAGCTCCATTGCGAATTGTACGGCGGCCCGTAATGGTTATGCTGACGTGTCATGGCCACTTCTGCGTACGTCCCTGCTGGGGCGTTAGTCCCGACACGGACTGCGGAGAACGATTGGGACGCATCATCATGCAGTAATGTTTACGGTTTACGTAACTTCAATAGGCAGAGACGGAGAAGGAGGGATCGCCGTCAGGGCCAGGGCCGTACATCCGCCATCCCGCCGTACCCCTCTTTCACATCCCTGAATACATCGCGCCTCTCCTCACGTCGCCACGCAGGGGTACGACTTCACGGGCACTGTCATTCAGGAGTACGGTGACCTGTCGTGTCCGATGGGCGGTCTGCTGGACGCGCCCCCCATCCACTACAACGCGGCGCAGAGCGTCAGGCTGGGCTGGACCAAGCCGCAAGCGGTGCTGCGCGCCAACAACACGGCCATGGGTGAGGCGAGGACATACCGTGGTTCAGGGCTCCCCGCTGCCCGCCTTGCGTCGGTCGGTGGCGTGTGCTTGCGCCTTATGCCTTCCCCCTTTCCCCCCGTCCCTGCTTCCTTTTACCCCCTGGCTAGGTCGTTGGCAGCCGTACGATGTCGTTGGACTGGCGGACGCCCAGGTCAGCTCCCTGCAGGTGAGAGGAGGTAGGGGAGAGCGATGTGCGGGATATGACGGACGCCCGGAAGAGCTTCTGGAGAGGGCGTCTTGCTGTCAGAGGGCGTCTCGCACCACCACCTCATTACCGCGCACCTGCATACGTGGCCCCCAAAGCTGCTACCTACTGCCGCACTTGCCGCCTCGCCTTCTCGTTAATTCGCTGCGATATCTGAATCTCCTTTAGATGCAGATGGAAGTCATCGCTTGTGTCCTGTGCCCCGGCTGCCATTCCGCATGCGCCCTGCAGATCCTGCCCGGCACCTGGGCGAATCAGAGCGGCTGGCGCCCCACCGACAAGCTGTACGTCAGCTTCCGCCGCGCCACCGACACCAACGGCGACCGCGGCCTCATGGACTCGTTCCGCAACAAGGTGCAGGTGCACCAGCACAAGGCCTGGGGGAGCGAGTGCGTCGCGCCCGTGCTCATCGCCACCCTGGACGCGGACGACGCCACCGACACCATCCCCGGCATGTGGCCCACGGACCGCAGCGGCTCCGCGCCGCCGCAGCAGGTCTCCCCGCTGGTGGCGGTGCGGGTGGTGCGGATAGATCCGGAGGCCGGGGTCGCATCCGTCGAAGTGTGCAGGTGAGTGGACTGTAGCAGACTTGGTTGTTGCAGACTTCGGTGTGTGCTGCTAAGTATGGTAGGTCGGTGGCTTGCATGGGTTGCCGGCGCTGAGGAAGTGCCGTGTACGTCAGTGCTCGATGGGTGGCGGGCGCCGCAATATGCAGGCGCGACAGCGCCCGTCTTCATTGTCTCGGCGCTGTGAAAGGCAGCGTGAACACCGACCTAACTAACTGCTTCATTGTCTCGGCGCTGTGAAAGGCAGCGTGAACACCGACCTAACTAACTGCTCCACGAATGAGGAGGATAGTACCCTCGGTGTGCCTTCGCATGCGCCGCTGCAGGGCCTCCCAGCTCAGCCCCGAGTTCGGCGACCAATGCAGCGACGGACTGGATAACGACTGCGACGGCCAGGTGAGGGCAGCGAGGCTGGAGGGCTGAGAGAAAGACAGGGGACGGACGGGGCCATGTCGGAGGGCAACAGACAGGTTCGCTGGCCCTCTTGGGGGGGAGGCTGTGAGGCTCCCGTGTATATCTCCCACTGGTCGGCGGCAGTATTGTCCAAACTAAAAACGTGTTACAGTTGCGAGTTACACCATCGTAAGTATGTACGATTTTTGTTGCAGTTACGAGTTACACCATCGTAAGTATGTACGACACATCACGCCCGCACCACCCTATGTCCCTCTACTGATGGGTGATGGCCGCCAACTTCCAACTCCCAACTGCTCACTCCCAACCAAATCTCAGGCGGATAACTGCGCGGGAGCCCAGGGTCGGCTGTAGAGGTGATTGCCCCGGGGTACACCCGCAACGTCGCGGGCAGTGCCGGAGTAGGCAGAATGGCAGATGCTGGGCGGCCCGACAACCGGTTTGGCTCCATGCGGCGGGGTGCAGAGCTCGCACCCTCCAGACAGCGAGAGCCGCCCACAAGCAACATCTCGCACGTCGGGAATTAGCACATGTTGGGCCGCCTACGGAGGCAAGCGAAACAACACGGGGGACAGCAGGGGAACAGTGTCGCGCGGCTGAAGTGCGCGTGAAGGGTCATGGACGAGTGTACGGCTGCGGCGTGCTGTACAGCCGGGCTTGGTGCGGCGATGGTGTGTGGATAGCTAGCAAAGAGTGAATGCGTGTCAATGTGAGCGCGGAGGGGCTCCCGCTGAGCGGGCAGGCGCAGGAAAGCAAGCAAGCTCTGATGCTCTGTACTGCTGAACAATCATAATTTGTTCCAGGGGGGATGGATCTGCTGAAAACACGCAGGCAGTTCAAAGGTATATGAGTGCGTGGCACAGCGCCAAGCCAGCCACGTGTTGTGTCGGCGACGCACGGAAGCTGCACGACGCTTCCATCGTCTCCCAAACATCTCAAACTTTTGGGCCCTGCCGCACACTACCTCTATTCATGATTACAAATGCGTGGGTATGAGATGTATCTGTTCATCCAACCAACGTCTGCGATTTACTTGCAGAGTGCCATACCGAGATAGGTACGTCCGAAATACGGTATGTCGTGAGGAGGCTTCGGCTGTTACTGATGACCCGCGGGTCCCTCCAGGACCGGCTGTTACCACGGGCCCCATGCGCAGATGGGTGCGTATTGTTGTAAGCTGGCCGGCCGAGCTTCTGGGACCCATGGAAACGGTGGGCGCTGTGAGCTGCACAGGCCAGTGGGCACTCAAGCAAACCCACTACCCCAGAAATCCCTCGTGGTGTGCCCCTGCTGGTAGCTGGGAATGCAAAGAATGAAATGTGGCGGGCCCCTTGGACCTGCCGCTGTGTGTTTAACAAGAAGCCCACCCATGCCGCTGTATGTGTGTGTTTCGATCATGTTTGGGTTTTCGGTTGGGGTTTGGGTCCCAGCTGAATCTTCTTTTGGAGCCGAGGAGTGGCCTCGTTGTTGTTGCCGGCGGGTTTGCACAGCGGGCGCACGGATGAGTTCGTTCCGGGGGATCCACTGGAGGGCCTTCATTAAACATTTATTCCTTCATCCAACGAACCACACATGTTTATTTTGGGCTTGTGCTTCGACCACTGTTCTATGGCCGGTTCAGAGGACGTGGTCACGTTTCGCGTGTCGTCGTTGACGGGCCGGGACGGACGAAGGTGGTGAGGTGGGTGAGGCTGCGAACTGCGGAGGTAACAGGGAATCCTCCGACTGGAACATCGTCCGGTGTCTGGTTTGGCTCTGATAATTGTCATACCTTGCTTGAATTTTCAGAGTTCGCAAGACCTATTTCGTTGCACGACTATGCCAGAGAGTTTGTTGTGTTGGATTCCGTTGTCATGCCTCGTGGGGTGAACTCGCTCGACAAGCGCCTCGGAGGCAAGAATTTATAAATGTTACGCTTATGATCATGCCACAGTCAAATAGATGTCTTATTATTCTTGGTGCAGGGCGAGGCCAGAAAGGATACCCTCACGTTGGAACCACTCGATCCGAAACTCGATGACAGATCGTTATCAAAGCCCTGCAACGCCCAACAGGTCATGAGTATGCGGTTATAGGTTGATGTAGATTTGAAAATCGCAAAGGACATGCAACATGCCCTTTGTCCTTGTTGAAACAGAAGCCGCGGTACATGTATGAAGGAGCTAGGTCGTGGTAGGTGGACCGCATAAACTTTGCAAAGTTGTTGTATTGCATGCAGACTGCTAATAGTTGCGGCTGCGCCAAACGCAGTGCTTGATCATGTACGAATGGAGTCGGCAATGTTGGCAGCAGATTAGGTAAGAACCCAACGGGCAATCCGCATAATGCCCCACGGACGCAGTAAAGTTACAGCTTAATTATTTTCAGCCAATTCTGACTTCAAAACGACACCGTGTCTACGAAGCGAATTAATAATATGCGCGAAGTATTGAGCGACGCGATGCAACTGCATAGATATAAACACACTGACATTGCCAAAATATGTTATAAGTCCTATAATATTGTGGTACGCTAAACATCATCTTTCCGCGCCTATCAGTCGTTACGACAGCTCTCGGCGGGCGTACGACATTGAGTCACAGCGTTGCTGTGTTCGTATCCATCCGATTGGTTGCTCCACGGCAAATGCAAATTGGGAGATCGAGCGCAGTGCGTGTCTTGGGCCCGTACACGCAGTGTTGAGCATCAATCGTTGTAATTGTTTGGATAGCCATCAGCTTGGCTTTGCATTGCCATGGTTCTGTGTAGCTAATGGCTCGTTTATGCGGATCAGAAAACGATCACCCTGAATCCTGAGTTCCTGACATATTTATGACGATGCAACCATTTTGTCTTTAAAGCCTACTTTTGTATATTATTGAAAGAATCCTGATCTGCTTATTGCGCTTCGTGGATCCAGCGCCAGCAGGTGAGATCATTCAGCCAAAAACGAATGATTTATTGACATAGCTGTCGCGCCACTGCGAAGGATACTACTCGCGTTGATCCAATGGATAGAAAGAAAAGGAAGAACAAAACAATATTTTTTCCCTTGCAAAGTCAAAATACATTATAAATCATCTGGCTGCGGTCAACTGTGTGCGCGAACTTTAACGCCGGCAAAACGACAAATTGCGACGTCTGCTTGAGTAACCGTCGTAGCTCTAATGAAGAAATCTATTCTCTGTGCGTGCATGGATATTGCTAGATGGGCCTTCCAGGATGTCGTCTGGCAGCGGGCCCGTTTGGCGTCCTCCTGGCCACCTCACTGCTCATCCTCCACAGCTCCTGCTGCTCAGCGGGGCCCCAAGCCGCTGGGCGCGCACATGGGCAAGCGCGGCGCCATCTGCACCAAGCCGGCGACCCAACCACCTCGCCGTTCGTCTGCAGGGTGACAGGTACGGCTCCCCCGAACCCAATGGCCGTTTCCACGATCGTTTGCGCAAGGCGCGCAGCAGATATGGACAGTCGGGCATTTGGGATGGGACAGGCGACAAAAGGCACGTGCCTACCGCCACGCGATGGCGGCTGGCGGCCTACCTGATTCGGTCTGTCTGCATGTACGGTACATGACGCCGCGCCGTGCTCACCGCGCCGTGCTCACCGATGTACGTGCGCCCACCATATGCCGCGCACGGCGGCGAGCGCAGGGGCATTGAGGTTGGTGGAGGACGGGACGATGCGGCTCAGGGACGACGGCGGCCAGAGGTGGAACCTGGTCTGGGCGTCGACGCAGCCGGCTGGACTGGAAACAGGTATGAGGGTGCTCGCGGATGTCCCATGTGGGCCTGAAAGCTACTGTAACCCCTGGCGCAGAACGTCAGGCGTGATGAGCGAATTGTGCCTAGCAGTTTGCGGGTCGTCCCGGTAGGCACTGCCTATTGATGCTCCGAAACCCGAATAAGAGGCCACCGATCGCCAACGTACGCTCCCCGCTGCACCCAGCCACCAGCCGCCACTCCTCCCATCAACCAACAGCAGAAGTAAGGGCCCTTGCTCGGCAAGCTGCACCTCGATTGGGTGGAGTGTACGGTCGTTGAGGAATACGGAGTGTACGGTCGTTGGGGAGTACGGAGTGTACGGTTGTTGGGGAGTATGGCGTGAAGGGTTGTGGGGCGTCGGGGGGATTTACGCCAACAAGCGGCACCCGCGGGGCCATCCCAGCAGCAGCCCAAGCCCAGGCGCGTTTGGACTGTGGCCGCGATCACGTGAAAGGGCTTCAAGGTCTTCAACCCCGGGATGACCAGCGACCACTCGAGTCCATCGCCCCATATCGGCCGCACGGGCAAGTGGCAATCCCCTGTGCCTGTATACGTGCATGTGTATCAGTGGATGTGTACATGTAAACGTTACAAGGTGGACCCTTCGTCCCGACCGGGCGTCCCGTCTGTGAATGTGCACAGCGAGACACCCGCCCGACCCATTTGTATGTGTATGTGCATGTGTGGGTTTAATGCTTAGATATGAGACCCGCCCGACCCAAACCAAGCACCAATATACTTACCATATGAACCTGCGAATTTGAAAACATGAAAACAGCAACAAGGCGCGTGTGTGTGTATGTGCGCTTTTTTTGTGTGTGACCCCAGGCGACCGTGCGGCCGCTGTGGGGCTGTGCGACAACTCCACCAGGCCCTTCACCCTCCGGGTGGCCCACCTCACCGCACAGACGGATACGCGGGGCGGCCGCGACAAGGGCGCGGACAGCAGCGGCAGCAGCACACGTGTCGGCGGTAGCAGTGCCATCAGTGCAGGCGGCAGCAGCAGCGGTAGCAGCGGTAGCAGCAGCGGTAGCAGCAGCGGTAGCCGCAGCGGTAGCAGCAGCGGTAGCAGCAGCGGTAGCAGCAGCGGTAGCAGCAGCGGTAGCAGCAGCGGCGGTAGCAGCGCCATCAGTGCAGGCGGCAGCAGCAGCGGTAGCAGCAGCGGTAGCAGCAGCGGCGGTAGCAGCATCGGCGGTAGCAGCAGCGGCGGTAGGAGCAGCGGCGGTAGCAGCAGCGGCGGTAGCAGCAGCGGCGGTAGCAGCAGCGGCGGTAGCAGCAGCGGCGGTAGCAGCAGCGGCGGTAGCAGCAGCGGCGGTAGCAGCAGCGGCGGTAGCAGCAGTGGAGCTGGTCCAAGCAGCGTCGGCGGAGGTGAAGAAGCTGAGGGGACGGCGGCCGACGTGCAGCCCGGTCAGATGACGGCTGCTGCCGCGGTGGGTGCGGTGGGTGGTTGCCTGGGCTGCCCTCAACCGCCGACATCATGGGCGATACCCCAGTGGCAGAGTACCGTACGTGAATGTACCAATGTATCGTGTGCACCAACCGGCGAGGCCATTTCGTGGGGGACACCCAGTACATGCCCCCACAGGTCGGTAACGTATCTGTCTAGCCCCACAGGTCGGTAACGTATCTGTCCTCTCCGGGTTGGGTCGGGTTCGCAGTTTCCTTGTTATTGCACTGCGGCAGCGCGGTCGCGCCGCCACGCGCCCGCGCGCGGTCTCTATCTTTCCGTTGCTATGCAGGTACCGCACCACGTAAGTATCCTGAGTTATGCTGGGTGTGCCCGGGTTCCTTCTTCGGGTTTATTTATTTTCTCAATTTAACCCAGTACATGCCGGGTACTGGGTTTCTTTTCTGTTTTCATTTTACACCCAGTACGCGCCGTGCCGTCCTAGGGGATACACAGGACAGCACGTTGGTCGGTCTTCTCATTAAACACAGGACAGCACGTCGACGCGCTCATACGCGTCCCTCCCATGCCCAGATGCCCTGGGCACAGGCGGTGTTTGCGTCCACGCAAACAACTTGCCATGTCGCGCTGGGACCACAGCCGCAACCACGCACACAGCCTCCGCCGGCGGCGGCTGAGACAGGTGCCTGCTGGGCCGCCAATCGCTCGCACCTGACCCCTGCATTGCCCGGCGTACCGCCGCCCCCCTCGACCCGCAGGTCAGACCTGGAGACGCGCCCTGGCCCAGCGCCGCCGCCGCCGCCGCCGCCATCACCGGCCCCAGTACGGCACCGGAGGGCCGCCCCGCCTTCCCGCTGCCGCCGCGGGCCCCCCTGGACCGGCCGCAGCCGCCTGTCCCGACCCGCAGCGGCGCTGGCGCTACAGCCCCGACGCAGACGGGCGCGCCGCCATCCCAAAAGTCGCCGACGCCGGCATCGGGGACGCTGCAGTCCGCTTCCCCTCCGCCTCCCGTCACGCGCGCCAACGCGGTACCGCCCACACAGTTTGTGATCAGGCTGCCTCCACGCTTTCCTGCTTGGAGCCCGCGCCCGCCCCTTGCGATGTCGGCCCCGCCACCGGCGGTGTCATCCTCGCCGCCACTGGTGTCGCCCCCGCCACCCGCGGTGTCATTCTCGCCGCCACTGGTGTCGCCCCCGCCACCCGCGGTGTCATTCTCGCCGCCACTGGTGTCGCCCCCGCCACCCGCGGTGTCATTCTCGCCGCCACTGGTGTCGCCCCCGCCACCCGCGGTGTCATTCTCGCCGCCACTGGTGTCGCCCCCGCCACCCGCGGTGTCATTCTCGCCGCCAATGGTGCCTTCCTCGCCGGCTGGCGCCCGCGCTCCAGCGGCGTCAGTCGATGCGTCCCCCTGGCCAGCGGCTGCGCCCCGGCTGTTTCCTCCGCCTCCGCTGCTGGCGCCGCCTTCGCCGGTGGCGTCATCACCATCTGCGGCGTCGCCTCCGTCAGCAGCGTCGCCGCTGCCGCCGCCAACAGCGGCCCCGCACTTGGCGTCTCCCCCGCCGCGAAGTCCATCGCCGCCGCCAGCGCTGCCATCACCGGCCCCAACGCCGGTGGTGGTGGTGTCGCCACCGCCTCCGCCTCCGCTGCCACCTCCGCCGCTGCCGCCACAACCTCCGCAGACACCGCCGCCGCTGGCAGCGTCGCCCCGGCTGCCACCACCGTCGCCGTCAACCATGACACTTCCGCCCCACGCGCCGCCGCCACCCATGCCTTCGACCCCGTCGCCGCCGAGGCTGGCCCCACCGTCGCCGGCTTCTCATCTACCAGCACCATCGGGTCCGACTCCGTCAATGGCGTCGCTGCCATCACCAGCGTCGCTACCATGGACGGGGTTACCCCCGCCGCAAAAACCGCCTCTCCCAGTTCTTTCGCCGCCGCCTCCAAGACTACCACCGCAACTGGCGGCGTCACCGCCGCTGCCAGCCCCGCCGGTGGCGTCACCGCCGCTGCCGGCCCTGCCGGTGGCGTCACCGCCGCTGCCAGCCCCGCCGGTGGCGTCACCACCCACGCCGGCGCTGCTGCTGATGCCGCCGCTGGCGTCGCCGCCGTCAGCGGCGTCGCCGCCGCAGCAAGCACCGTCCACGCCGACACCCGGGGCCTACCCGCCGTCGACGTCAGCACCTCCGCCGCATGCGCTGCTCCCAACCGTGCACGTGCCGCCGCCGCCGCCGCCGGCGTCGTTGCTGGGACCCACCGTACCTTCTCCGTCGCCATCACCGCCAGGTCGTCCGTCGGGTACTGCGCCCCCGCCGTCAACCAACAGCCCTCCCCCCGGGCCGCCACCCCAGAAGTGGCCGCCGTCGCCCCGACCACCGCCGCCGTCCCCTCGGCCGCCGCCGCAGCCGCCGTCACCCCGGCCGCCGCCGTCGCCCCGGCCGCCGCCGCCGTCGCCCCGTATCCCTCCCTTGTCGCGGCCGCCGCCGCCGTACCCTCGGCCGCCGCCGCAACCGAGGCCCCCGCCGCCGTCGCCTCGCCTGCCGCCATCGCCCCGGCCGCCTCCAAATCCCCGGCTGGCGCTGCCCTCCCCGCCGCCGTCCCGCCCGCCAAGCCCTCCGAGACGTCCGCCCTCGCCACCGCCACAACTGGTCCCCAGCCAGCCGGCCCGTCCGCTCGCCCCGCCTCCACGGCCCAGTCCCCCTCCGCGCCCCTTTCCCCCGTCTCCACGCCCTCCAACACCCCCTCCACAACCAAGTCCCCCACTCGCGCCCCCGTCACCGCCCCGTCCGAGCTCCTCCCCCCCGCCGCCCCGCCCCAGCCCACCTCACCCACCATCCCCGCGGCCCAGCCCGCCGCAACCGTCTCCTCGCTCCAGCCCGGCCCCTCCTCGCCCCAGTCCGCCGCCTTCACCCCCGACTCGACCATCGCCCGTCCCCGCCGCCGCGCCGCCGCCGCGGCCCAGTCCGTTGCCGCCGCCGCCGCGCGCGAGCCCGCCGCCGCCGCCGCCGCCACGCGCATCGTCGCCGCCGCCAAAGCCCCCCAAGCCGCCCCCGCCGCCGCCGCCGCCTCACTTCCCCGCCCTGAAGAATCAGTTCGCCAGCTACGCGGCGGCCGCCGACAGCGTCTTCGCCAGCGGGGGCGGCCGCGTCTTCGCCTTCCCGCCGACACCCCCGACCGGCTACGCGCCCGACATCATGATGACGCTGGTGCTCGCTGTGGACTTGTGCGGGGTCGAATCCCGGGCCAACATGACTCTGATGCAGGTGAGCACAAACAACAGGGAAGGACCCTGGGCTGAGGGAGGGAGGGCGGAGGACGACAAAAACAAAACCGCCCAGACAGACACTGCCCTTTCTGTCTGTATGTCCAATACGTTGCACCCCCCGCCCCTCCCAGGAGCTCTGGGCAACCTACATGCCCACCTACTATGAGAGGAGCTCCTTCGGGGCGGTCAAGATGCCCCCCATGTATAGCCGCGTCGTACTGGACCACGTGTCGGTCGGCTGCTCAGGTCCGTACTGTACCATGACGTACTGTGCCGCAACCTAGCGGGGCTGCCGTACAAAACGGAGCGAGGGTGGGCTGCTGACGTTGCTCCGACGCTAGCGTAAAGCCGCATACGACTGACATGTTCTAGGGTTTCTGGGGATCAAGATCTTGGTAGTTGAGACCAGCTTCATTTGTTCAAGGGCTTGGCTTGCTTCGTCATAGAATAGGTTGGACTTGTTTGGCATGAGAACGTGCCAACAACACTGTGTGGTTTTCATTTGTCTGATCTGCCTGCTGGAGGTCATCCTGCGCGGCTAGCCTGCCTCGCAGCTCTCCTCTCATCCGCTCACACCCAAGCATCCTTGGCTTAACGGCACAACCACCAACAACCAACCTTCTTGATACGCAGGCACCAACAACCAGGGCGTGGCCTGGGGCGTCACCCGCAACCCAGATTACCAGACGCTGAATGGCTGGGCCGAGGCGGCAGACGCAGCCGCAAAGGTACGGCACGGTACGGCAGGTAGTGTCGCGCTGGGGCGGGGCGCGGGGACCAGATCATCACGTGTGTATGTACGGCACAACCCAGACCCCGCGTGTTTCCCCCGCGTTTAGGCGGAAGGCCGCTACCTACCTGGTTCAGGGCTCTGGCTACCTGGTTCCGGAATCCGGATTCACATCGGTCGATACCGTCTTCGTCGGGACCACCTACTCCCGACTCAAGCGATACTCCACAGCCCCAGTCCGCAGCAACTCAGATTCCCTTGCTGCTTACCATGTGTGCTTGCACCGGTATCGCGGCTACGCGGCCCTCCCTCCCTCCCTTGCCTATCATAGTAACACGCTATCGGTTGCCATAACGCTATCGGTTGCCATAACGCTATCGGTTGCCATAACGCTATCGGTTGCCATAACGCTATCGGTTGCCATAACGCTATCGGTTGCCATAACGCTATCGGTTGCCATAACGCTATCGGTTGCCATAACGCTATCGGTTGCCATAACGCTATCGGTTGCCATAACGCTATCGGTTGCCATAACGCTATCGGTTGCCATAACGCTATCGGTTGCCATAACGCTATCGGTTGCCATAACGCTATCGGTTGCCATAACGCTATCGGTTGCCATAACGCTATCGGTTGCCATAACGCTATCGGTTGCCATAACGCTATCGGTTGCCATAACGCTATCGGTTGCCATAACGCTATCGGTTGCCATAACGCTATCGGTTGCCATAACGCTATCGGTTGCCATAACGCTATCGGTTGCCATAACGCTATCGGTTGCCATAACGCTATCGGTTGCCATAACGCTATCGGTTGCCATAACGCTATCGGTTGCCATAACGCTATCGGTTGCCATAACGCTATCGGTTGCCATAACGCTATCGGTTGCCATAACGCTATCGGTTGCCATAACGCTATCGCTATCGGTTGCCATAACGCTATCGGTTGCCATAACGCTATCGGTTGCCATAACGCTATCGGTTGCCATAACGCTATCGGTTGCCATAACGCTATCGGTTGCCATAACGCTATCGGTTGCCATAACGCTATCGGTTGCCATAACGCTATCGGTTGCCATAACGCTATCGGTTGCCATAACGCTATCGGTTGCCATAACGCTATCGGTTGCCATAACGCTATCGGTTGCCATAACGCTATCGGTTGCCATAACGCTATCGGTTGCCATAACGCTATCGGTTGCCGTCCCGCTCCGCCGCCGCCGCCGCCGCCGCAGCAGCGCCGTACACAGCCACAACCGCTGTTCCTGTGTCCTGCGTCCCGCACCGCCGCCTGCCTGCGCCGCACCTCCCGACAGGCTGCCGGTGTCCCCGTCAGCAAGTACTCCCAACGGATTTACCTGCTGCCGTACAACATGGGCGGCTTCTCCTGGGGCATCACCAACTGCCCCTACAACGACATGATCGCCGTCAGGACCTGGGCCAGCATGGACTCGGAGTCGGATCGTAAGTAGCTAGCTAGCTAAGTGCCCAGCCCAGACCCGAGCGTGGTGCGAATGGCGGTTATCATCTACCGAATGCCACCACACAGCGCACACCGCCAAACATGAACGCGCTGCATAGCCGATTGGCCGCGCGGGAGGTGATGGGAAGCAGCACGGGATGGATGGTGCTGCAGGCCGCGGCGTAGGGTTGCGGTGGGATTTTGGCTGCCGGTCGGCGACGGCATCCTGGCTGCAGGTCAGCGACGGGCAGCTCGCAAGCTGTACATGGGGCGCAAGCCGGACTGGTTGGCCGCGGGGGCTCCGGAGCTTCCGCCCTCGAGGGGGCATTTTGAACGGTCGAGAGATGCATCCATGGTTCGAGGCCGATGGAAAGCGATGTGTTGTGTGACCACAAAGCGTGTTGGGGACCACAAGGGTGGGTTACCCAACAAGGACCCACACGTTCGCACCCGTTTCCCCCCAGATCTAGACAACCCGGTCGCCCTGCCCGGTCTCACTGCCGCCGGACGCCGACCGATGCCCGCCCGCCCGCCCGCCCGCCCGCCCGCCCGCCCGCCCGCCCGCCCGCCCGCCCGCCCGCCCCGATGTCGTTCTTCTTGCAAAACCCATGTGTGCGTGCGTGCGTGGTGTCTCTTTGATCCGCAGCGAAACTGGCGACGCTCATACACGAGATGGGGCACAACATGGGCCTTATGCACTCGCGGGTAGGGACCGGGCCGCGCCGGGCGCACCATCCAGCACCGTGCGCGTGCGTGTGGGTTGGGTTCAAGAGATTTACAGGATTCATGGGAGTGAAGGGATTTGAAGGATTTACAAAAAGGTTGTCACGCTTGGGATGGGGGCCCCCGGGCTGGCCGATGGAGCAAGGGTGGCGGCAGAGGGACTGTGTCCATTAGGTTTGGCGGGCATGCATTCGGCAAATATCAATGGGCCGGCTGGCACGTGCTCATGCTTGGTGATTAACTTGATTGCTGCTTATGCCGTCAAGGTGTCTCTGTGCCTGTTGCATCTCCGTATCCCAGGCGTACGACGAAATCGGTGTACTGATGGAGTACGGCGACACATCCTGCCCCATGGGCTCCCTCGCCGTGCCCACTCACTACAACGTGGCTCAGAGCGTGTGGCTGGGATGGACGCGACCGCAAGCCGTGCTGACGGCAACCGAGCTATCGGAAGGTACGGCATGATACGACATGGTACGGCATGGTCCAAGATCAAATGCACCGGACCTCCTTTCGAGGCCTTTCCGCCCCCCAACCTCGCAATCAATCCCATCTGGAAACAGCAACCCGCGGTCGGCCATGGCATTACTGTATGGCCGGAAGCTGTCTTGTCTGCACCTTCATCTGATTGACTAAGGCTCCTAGAGCTCCGTCAGCATCCCGAACTGGGCAGCAACACACCGTGCGCCCTGCGGACGGTCCCCTTTGTGGACAGATTTGATCTTTCGGCGCCGGCCGGGGTAGGGGGGCCGACTGCGTGTTGGGGGCCCACGATGGTGGGTGCATCATTGCATGTGGGCCGCCGTTAGGGATCACCTTGTGCGAGCGCGAGCCTGAGATCCGCACGTCGTGTCCTCCTCCCCCTCCTCCCCCTCCTTTTCCCCCTCCTCCTCCTCCTTCTCCTCCTCCTCCTCCTGGTCGCAGCCGGTGCTGAATGAATTCATGCACGTGCGGCGTCTTCAGTGAGAGGCCACGTCTGCACGCCAACGTTTTCACTGCTTTGTCGCGAAGGCGTTGGCGTGCAGACGTGGCGTGAGCACCTAAGCACGTTATGAACGAGGCCCCGAAGCACAGCTGCCTCTGCGCTGAGCGCCAGCTAAGGAAAACAGGACTGAAATGCCCGCCCTCCACGCCCTCCACGCCCTCCGCCAGCAGGTGTGTGGAACGTGTACTCACTACGCGGCCTGGCGGATTCGCCCTTCAGCTCCCTGCAGGTACGGACGAACGGGACCTGTACGAACGGACCTGTACGAATGGGACCTGTCACCTGCCACGCCCACCCATCCACCCAGAGCCGTGATCACCCATGTAACATCCTTAACAGTACTGACCATCACCGCGCACACGCCTTGCGCACATCTCGCCTCCCCCGTCCCCCACGCAACACCCCGCCGCCGCCGCCCACGACTCCACGTCCGCCGCCGCCCACGAGCCTTCCCTTCCTCCGGGCCCCTCGCTCTCACCCCGCAGATCTTCCCAGGCACCTGGACGTCCTCCGGCGGCTGGCGCGCGGGCGACAAGTTGTACGTCTCCTTCCGCCGCTGGACCCCCACCAACACGGACGCCGGGCTGCAGGAGCAGTACCGCAACCGCGTGCAGGTGCACATGCACGCGGACCAGGGCTACGACCAGAACTGCGTGTCGCCGGTGCTGCTGGCGGTGCTGGACCAGCCGGGGGACAGCGACCCGGAGGATGTGGCGGGGGTCAGCGTGTGGCCGCGGCGGGGCAGCGGCCTGCCGCAGAACGTGCTGTCGCCCCTGCTGGTGGTGCGCGTGGTCGGCGTGGATCCGCTGGCGGGCGTGGCGCGAGTGGCGCTGTGCAGGTACGATACGTGTGTGTTTCGAGAGAGAACCGCCCGAAGCGCCCAGTCCTGTGATGCTCACCAATGAGTTTGGTGTTCACAGTTCAGGTGTGTTTAGAGAAGAAACCCGCAGGTGTGTGTGTGTGTGTATTCTTGGATGTGTTCTTCGGCTGCCAAGGCAGCATGCCTGATATGCGAAGGGCATGGCAGCGCCCTGCAAATGCGTGTTTGTGTGTAAGGGTGTTTGTTGATCGGCGGGCAGGGCAGGAGTGCTGGTGTCATGGGGGTGCCCAACTGTGTGTGTGTGTGTGTGTGTGTGTGTGTGTGTGTGTGTGTGTGTGTGTGTGTGTGTGTGTGTGTGTGTGTGTGTGTGTGTGTGTGTGCGTGTGTGTTGATGTCTGTGATGGAAAGCTCGAGCCGCTTTGCCCGTATGTCGTTGACCGGATCTGGCCCCTGGCGCGTATCTCATCTCGCCCGCTGCTGCAGCTTTCGTCCCTCACCCTGCGGTACGTACGGCCTGGGGACCTCACACCCTATTTCTCCCTCTCCCTCCGGCAGGGCCATGCAATTCGCGCCCGAGTCGGGCGACCAGTGCGCCGACAACATTGACAATGACTGCGACGGCAAGGTATGTAGTGACATAAACATCGGGGCTCGGGTCCACCTTGTAAGGGTTACTACTGGGAAGCAAACATGGCCACGCAGTGTTGTGTTGTGAGGTGTTGCGTTGTCCTCCAAGGTCCTCCACCTCCCGTCACGGCACCCCATGCTTTCGTAGCTGCGTCCCGTTCCTTGTCTGCTTGTTGTATCTTTCTTAATCGATAACTGATAGCCGCACGGAGCACTGTCAAAGCTTCGCGCCATCAGTAGGGGCGTATTTGGACGGCTTGGGTTTTCCAAGCAGGTTGACCGGAATTACCAGGTGTCGAAAACTTTCCTTGGTTTCCGTGTGGCCGTTGCGCTGCTCGCATGAACCTCTGGTGCGACGGTTCTCGAACGTCTTCGCAGGTGGACAACTGTTGACCCACTGGGAAAGGCCGGGAACAACCGTTTGCAACCGTCAGGAACTGCAGAACGCCGCACAGCCATCAGCGCCATGGATCCCTCTGCTTCAGACGAAATAAGATCTATACATGCATAGCTCGAAGCGCTTGACGACCACAAAAGTCTGACCGGACCGCTGTCGCCTGCTGTCGTCTGAGAGGGTCGGGGTCGACAAGTCGGATCATAACCCTTCATGAACTGCTTAAATTTATGGATGCGTCTTCTGATTAGCCTGATTAGCCTGATTTCTGATTAGCCTGTTTTTATTTTCAAATTCAATGAATGGTTCCATAGGAAAAGGAAAAGGGCGGCCGCGTTCGGGCGCGACGCGCCTCGGCATGGATCCGGTCCATGGATCCGTACGTACGGAATTTCATCGCGCGCCTGTTCTGTTCTGAATGTTGGCCCGTGTGAGAACTCCTTTGCGTCATTTTCCGTGCTTGTCTTGTGATGCCGCAAATGTCGTTGCTGCCGGGCGTGCGGGTAAGACTCTGCCGGGCGTGCGGCTGGCCCTTCCCGGGCCGGCCAGCCCGGGCGTCGGATGTCTGTGCGCGCCGGTACACGTGCATCGTTGAGACCTCCCGGTTGCGCGCGGCGAAGCTCTGGTGTGCGGGTGGGACGCGATCATGGAGCACATGGAAACGTCAGTCGCGGTGTGACTGCGGGCTGCACCTGTCCAGCGATTCGTTGGGCGATTCGTGGGGTGGCGCGCTGTGTGGCACAATGAAGGCGCGCAGCTTCATCCTTCATGGCCTCAGCGCGCATGCAGACGCCTCTTGTGTGCAGTGCCGCAGTCTGAAGTCTGACAGATCACGATTTTTAGACGCGCGGGGCGAAGGCGCACAGCTGCGAAGGTGGGCCCGCGTGTCAGGCAGGGTGGGACCCGCGTGCAGTTACGGTGAGGAGAGCTGTCGGTGCCGTGGTGTTTGCAGCAGGGACGACCTGTGCCTTAGGTATGCGCTCGTCAACTTGGCTCCGCGAGGATGTGTCTCCTCAGACGCCCTTCCACACGTGCCGTTGCGAGGACGCACGTTGCTGTGTGTGTTAAAATAAACCGAGAGACACGACTTGCGAGGACCCTAATTGCGCACGCGGACGAGTGAGGCCGTGGGCTGCGCATTGCCGACAGGCCGGGGACGTGTATATAGAAAAGAGGGGCGACATGCGATAAAGCAGAAGCAAAGACATTGTGTCCCCGTAATGGATAGTCGCGGCTGTGCGGGCGGCTTACGCGGGGCGGCGACGGACATGCAAGGGACAGCAGGACCCGACCCAGCCCGAGGTCAAACCGGTTGCTGGAGATGCAGCTGGGGAGGAACGTCGAGATTATGGTGCCAGCGTCCGGGCTCCAAGGCGTGTGTGCGCGCCGCGCCGCCTCGGCGATGGGCGTGCGCAACCAAGGATGCAACAGCAGACCCACGATCAAAGCAGCGAAAGGACAGCAAACGCGAACCCGAAAGCTACAATACCCACCTAACCGGATTCGGAAGGCCAGCGGTAGGGTAGTCGCCGGCATTGCACATGTAGGGGGGCAAGGCAGAGAGGACGTGAAGGCAGGCTAAAGATGGTAAAAAATGACCCAAGACAGGAATAAGTGACCAGTGTGCGTGACGGGGAGGCGGCGCGGCGAAAGAGGCGGGGAGGGACGCGCGCAGGGATAAATGGAGTGGCCGCGGGTCGTACGGCGGGTCGTACGGCAAGTACGGCAGAGGCAGTACGGCAAGCGAAGCGCGTGTGGGTGGAGGGGGGTTTGCTGACGGTGTGCGGTCCGGACAAGCCGGATCCCCACAGCACCGTCGAGCCGGCGCGGCGCCGCTGCAGTGCGGTGCCGGCGGGTGGCGTCGGATGGTAGCGGAGGCGAGCTGGCAGGGGGACGTGCTAGTGCAAGGGCCGAGCGGATGCGGGCGGGCTGGGGTGTGTGGGGAGGAGGCAGGGGACGCGGCGTACGGGAGGCGTCGGCGGGGGCGGAGCAGCACCAGGGGGGGCGGAGCAGCACCAGCAGCACCAGGGCGGCGGGGCCGGCTGGGTGCGGGGGCGGGGCGGCGGGGCCGAGGCCGGGGCCAGGGGGGGCGGCGGCGGCGGCGGGGCCAGCGGCGGCGACGGGGGCGGCGGGGGCGGCTTTGCCAGGGGCGGCGGCGGGGCGGCGGCGGCGGGGGCAGCGGGGGCGGCGGCGGGGGCATCGGCGGCGGGACCGGCGGCGGGGCCGGGGCGTGGGGGGAAAAGCGAGGGGTGCGGCGGTGGGCGGGGGGGTGGGCGGGGGCGTAGGTGGTGGGGGCGGGGGCGGCGGCGGCGGCGGGGGCGGGGCGGCGGCGGCGGCGGGGGCGGGGGCGGCGGCGGCGGTGGGGCGGCGGCGGCGGCGGCGGGGTGACGGCGGGTTGGGGGTGAAGGTGGGGGCTGCGGCGGGGGTGGGGGCGGCGGCGGCGGGGCGGCGGTGGGGGGGCGGCGGCGGCGAGGGGGGCGGCGGGGTGGGGATGAAGGCGGGGGCGGCGGTGGCGGGGGCGGCGGCGGCGAGGGGGGCGGGGGCTGCGGCGGCGAGGTAGGTGGCGCCGGCGGGGGCACGGGTGGCGGGGCGGCGGCGGGGGCGGCGGCGGGGCGCCAGCGGGGGCGCGGGTGGCGGGGGCAGCGGCGGGGGCGGCGGCGGGGGCGGCGGCGAGGGCGGCGGCGGGGCGGCGGCGGGGGCGGCGGCGGGCCGACAGCGGCGGGGGTGGCGGGGGGGGATGGGGGCGGGAGGGACGGGGGCTGCGGCGGCGGCGGGGGCGACGGCGGCGGGGGCGGCGGCGGCGGGGGCGGCGGCGGGGTGGCGTCCGGTGGGAAGTCGGGGACGGGGCCGGGGGCGAAGAGGGCGCGCATGCACTGCGGAACGTAGTGTTTGAGGCAGACGAGCGGCAGCGTCGACGACGCTTTTTCCATGACCGTGACCACGAAGGCGGCGGTGGCAACGCGGAAGGCGGCGAGGGCGTCGTCGTGCAGGACGGGCCACGGGAAGCAGAAGCCGGTGGGGTCGCTGAGGGCCGCCGCGAGGGGCGCAATGCAGGTGCCGGCCCAACCCGAGAGGCTGCCGCGGGGTAGGTGGTGGCGTTCCTCGTAGGGGGCGGTGAAACGGAGAGCGCAGGCGTGGGCCGCGGCAAGGACTTCGGGCGGGGAGGACGCGCTTGCCATGCGGCATGGTCGTCGGGGTGCAGGTCCGGCAACGGGGGCATGCACGCGTTAAACGTGCGTTCGTGCAAAAAAGAAAAATATTTTATATATGGAAAGCAGACTGTGAGAAATTGGAATGGAAAGGGCGCATACGGCCGGCGGCGGAATAAGTGCGTTACTTATTCCGGTACCGTTGCTGTGTGTGTGTGTGGGGAGGGGGGGGGGGTGAGCCTCCGGGACCACTTCGAGGGGTGCGCGTGCGCAGTGACGCTGGATCTGGACCTGTATCTGGATCTGAGTCGAGCATGTTTGTGAAGACGTGGTTGGAACGCAGCGCGCGACGGGCCTTGTGGGCCTTGTGGGCGTGTGGAATCTGCGGCGATCACTATTTGATGATGTTTCAGTAGACCTGAGTGGAACCCGCGGGACATCACGGATGGCCGCCGCTGCTTCCTGTCTCGGATGATGCTGGATGCTGGGGACCGAGGTGCAGCATGTGCAGCGGAGAGCGAGCCCAACGACGTCCGTCCCCTAGGCGCTGCTGACGAGTGCCGTTCAACCCCGTTGAAGCGCAGAAGACAGCACCCGGGCAGCACCCGTGAGGGCAGCTGTGCTCCACCACCACCACCCCCCGGGTTGTGACTGGGTCACCACCGCCCGGGAAGGGCCGCCCGCGAGATGTCGCCTGCAGGAGGCCTTGTACGGCAGACCATGTACGGTGAGAGAAGGGATCCGGACCCGGATCCGGACTTCCGGAGACCGGGCGAAGAGACCATGTGGGTACGGTGAGAGGGGTCCGGAGGGGTCCGGGTGCAAGCTGTACCGGTACCGTACACGTCACGGCCTCACGGGCACATGTTCAGACGCCAGCCCTGCTGGCGAATCCGCCTCCACACAAACCGTCGAATACCTGGTCCGGCTGAGAACATTGAAACTTCCTGACACCCGAGCACACACCCGTCCGCGTCCGCCGCACGCCGTTCGCTGCCGCGCGCTCCCCACCGGGATGTGCTGTGCTCTTGCCGGGGCCGGGGGGCCCCGCCAGCCTGGCCCTGCCGGGGCCTGAGGTACCCGCCAGCCTGGCCCTGCCGGGGCCGGAGGGGCCCCGCCAGCCTGGCCCTGCCGGGAGTGCGGGGTGCGGACTGCGGAGGGCCCCGCACACCCTCACACCGCGCCGCACACCTGGCTCATATCGAGAGTCGAGACTACTACCCTCTCGCCCACCAACCCGACGTCCGTGTCGCAATGCGTATCATCATATCCAACAACCCATCCATCCTGTGCTCCCGACGCTTTCCTAGACCCCTCCTGCCCCTCCCTCGCTCGCCCCTCCTCCACACCAGCGGGTGCGTACTGCCCTACCCCCAAGTCCCACGTCCTCAAGTCTATCACAGCAGCGCTGTCCCCCTCTCCCCCCCTCCCCCACAGCCGGACGCAGCCAGGGCCGCCTGCCCGTCCGGCCCCGGGGGTCCGAAGTTACGGTGACGGTTTTATTGGTTGATGTGTGCCGTACCTGGCAGCGCACCAGGCGTCGGGCCCCGCGGACGGCAAAGGAAGCCAGGTGCCGCCCCCCGGCTGGGGCCGTCGGACTTGATCCATTCATTCCAGGCCGGTTGTCGCCGCTGCCTCTCCCCGTGTACTTCT
Organism: Eudorina sp. 2006-703-Eu-15; assembly: GCA_003117195.1. NCBI lineage: Eukaryota > Viridiplantae > Chlorophyta > Chlorophyceae > Chlamydomonadales > Volvocaceae > Eudorina > Eudorina sp. 2006-703-Eu-15. The sequence goes on along the minus strand of BDSI01000058.1, from coordinate 211,967 downwards.
GCTACTAGGCGCATGTGTGGAAACCCGCTGGATGCAGCCAATGAGTCATCCTCATGCGACATTAGTCATCCTCACGCGACGTGAGTCACCCTCCTGCGCTCCTTGGCGCTGTGGGTATCCGTCAGGTTACCTGCGGCACCCGTCCGTCCGTCCGTCCGTCCGTCCGTCAGGCCACCTCACACATGGGCTCCCCGCAACCCACCACCGCAGTGCACACGCACCGACCCCCACACACCGGCCCCCGGGGCGCAACCCCGCCCCTCCCAATGTCGCGCACCTCGTCCGACCACCGTCAAGCAAACGGAAATCGATGAAAACCAAGTTGCAACGCGGCCGAGCTCCTGCCGCAGCTGCCCCGCAATAGCTCACAGCAAAGGAGGGCCCGGACACCAAACCCCGGCACTTATGGGATATGTGTGTGCCGTCCTGCGCCCTCCCTCCGAAACACTCCGTTGGGGTCGGCCGCCCCAGCACGACTGCACGGTCGCTCGCCATGCTGCCGTACTCCGTACTCGGGAGAAACGTCCATCACGCTGCCCTTACACAACGCCCCTGCGCCGACAGCCGCGCAGCGACGGCGCGCCCCGGCCCGCCTTTGTACGGCAGCGGTGGCGACAGGCGGTGGTGTCAGCAGCGGATGTTCGACAGGTACCGCCGGGCAATGCCTCCACGCGGCCAATCTTAGCCCGCCCGGCGGCACGCACCGACCCACGGGTCCGTTGCGGCGACGCCGCGGTGGCGGTCACCCGCGGGACGCCGGCGCCGCCGCGCTCGCCGCCGCCGGCGCCGCCAGCGGGTCGTTGAGTGCCCAGGCAGAGTCCGCGCTGCAGGACGTCGCGTGGGCCTCCTCCAGCAGCTCGTCCCGGACCTGCACTCGGACGAGCACGGGACGAGCATTGAGCGGTGGGACGAAGCAGCGCGGAGGAACTGACGCGTCCCGGTGAGCAGGCATACAGACGCACCTGTTTTGCTGCTGGTCTCGGAACAAAAGTTTTGTTTTGGACAATCAGTCCTTATTCGCAAATACACGGGCCTCCATCTCCTTCCCCCGCAAGAGAGGAAAGTGCTTCGGCGGTGTTTTCGCTTAGGGCTGGGTTAGCAGCCCGTGACCAGCGTCGGGCCCGGTCATACATTCTCCACCAACACCTATACACCTAGAAAGCAGCACTGCGTGCTTTCTCCCTCTCTCCCTCCCTCCCACCCGGTCAAACCCTGGTTCCCCCCTTTCCCCTCCTCGCGCCCCTCGCCGCACCTGCATCAGCAGCCTCCCCAGCTTGTTCTGCCCGGTGCGCTCGTACCCCGCGCCCCAGTAATAATCATGAGGGCTCGCCTCCACCAGCTCATAGCACAGCGCGCCCTCGGCGGCGGCGCCGCCGCCCGCAGGGCCCGCCGCCGCCGCAGGCGGCGGCGGCGGCGCCGCCACCGCCGACGCCGAAGCCGACACCCCATTCGACGCGAACGGCGACATCGGCGTCACGCCCGCCGTCGCCAACAGCATCGCTCGGGGGCCCGCATGCGTCGAGAACTTGGCCCGCAGCGCGGCGTGCATGAACTCCACCTTGGCTGTAGCCCAGTCCCGCCGCAGTAGCTCCGGCCGGGTGCGTTCCGTACGACGGCCGATGCGCGCGGCCTCCTCCGGCGACGGCGCCGCTGCGATGGCCTCCATCACCGCCGCCGCCTCGGGGTGGTGGTCCCCAGAGAATTTGTGGGCCTGGTAGTAGTGCTCGACGCTGGGCCAACACCGCGTGGCCGAGGCGCTGCTGTTGTTGCTGCTGGTGCTGGTGCTGGCGGCGGCTCCGCTGCGGGTCCGCTCCGCCGCGGCGGCGGCGGCGCCGTTGCTGCTGCTGCCGGCGCCGTTGTCTTCCGGCTGCGGCGGCAGCGGCAAGTCCACCGGCATCGTGATGGGGTGCGGGGAGAAGTTGGACAGCGCACCCCACTGGTCCCAGGCCTTGTAAAAAGAGACCGAGCGGCTCTGCGGTCCGCCGAGCCCTCGCCGCCGCTTCGCGGCGATCGAGGAGCCCGCCTTGCCGCCGGCGCCCGCGTCGGCGCCCGCGGACTTCTTGCCCGAGGGTGACGCCGGCGCGGACTGCGCCGCCGCCGCGGACCCGGACGACGACGACGCCGGAAGACACACGGTCGTGGCGGCGGCCGCGGCGGCGGCGTCCGCCGCCGACTCCTCGTCCGCCGCCTCCAGGGTGGCCTCCAGCGCCCACAGGCCGCCGCTGGAGGGCATGAAGCCGTTGATCATCAGGTCGGGTCCCACCTGGTGTGTACGGCAGTACGGCGGTACGGCAGGGATGTGATGGAGCGGCCTGCCGGAGCAGCTCTCTCGGGGACGCGCTCGAAGCCTTGGGACGGGGACCCGGTGGCGGTCATGTACATACCCCCCTCCAGACCCCTCCCTGCTGAACACCCGCAGTCTTCCACCCACCCTGGAGCCCAGACGACCCTGGCCAACCCTCCGCCCCCCCAAGCCCCCGTACCGACCTTTCCCCTCCCACCCCCACCTGCGACCAAGCCGTGTCCACCAGCTCCACCGCCTGGGTCATCTCCACAAAGCCCAGCTCGCCCACCGGCGTGGGGGCCCGCACGCCGCCGATGATCTTGGGCGCCACGAACGCCATCACCTGCACAGAGACCCACGGGTCCGTGGGTCAGCCCTCAAGCCGTGGTGGTCTCGGCCGCTGCGTGAGTGTGCGTGTGCGTGTCGAGGCCGCCGCCGCCGCTGCCGCAGCAGCAGCAGCAGCAGGTGCTACATACAGCCCGGCGGCCCATTGAGTGCAACACATGCAAATCATTAATGTCAATGACTGATTCTGTTATTCACCCAGTCTGATCGCCAAGGATTCCATCACCCTTGTCACTACTCCACATCCGCCCGCAACCTCTCAAACCGGTGCCCCTTCAGCCCTTCCTCCCCCATCCTCTTGCCCCTGCCGTGTAGAGCGCACCCCTGGAATGCGTCCTCGAAACGTATCACACCTTATGCACCACACCCGAGGCGATGGTGGGTGCAGCCAGCGTGCCGCCGCACTCCCAAAAGCACTGCAGGAAGCCCCGCTCCTGGCAGTAGTCCGCCACCGACTCCGGCGTCAGAAAGTCAAACTCCACCACCTCCACACCCGCGGACCGGAGCGCCGACTGGAAGCGCGTGCGCGCCCCCCGCTGGGTGAGCACGATGGTGGGTGCAAGGGTCACGTCCCACAGGTTGGCGTCCTGACGGAGGACGAGAGGGGACACGAGGGCGGGACAGGGGTGGCGACATGTTAGGGCGGGCATTGGCCAGGAGAGGGCGGCGCGGAGGTGCGTGCTCGGCGGGGACGGTCTGGGGTTGGCTGCTAGGGCAAGGCCCTAGTCCAGACCTGTCGGGGCCGCTCCACATAGATACCGCAGCCAGGAGGTCAGCCGGTGGACGGATGGTTTAAGCGCGCGAGGTGCGCGACAACAGCTGGGCCCGGCCTCAGCCTTAAACCCGGTCACAACCCCCGCCTCAGCCTGAACCCGCCTCCGCCTCCGCCCCTCCCGCCTCCGCCCCTCCCGCCTCCGCCCCGACCCGCGCTCGCGTGTGTCTGACCCGCCCCCGGGGTCCACCCCTCCGGGTAGGCGCCCCCCCTCCGGCAGGTCCAGGGTCCCGCCAGTCCACGCCTCGCCCCGCCCCGCCCTCGCGTGGGTCTGACCCCGTCCCCCGTCCCCAGCCCCTACCCCTCCCGCACCTCTGGCAGGTCCAGGGTCCTCGACATGACGATGCGGGCGGGGGTGTGGCCGCCCTCGCGCCGGGTGGTCAGTCGGGGGTTGTCCCGCCGCACCGTGTTGCCGCCCACGATCACGGCGTCGGAGCGCGCCCGCATCTCAAACACCATGGCCCTGCGTGTGCGCGCGCGCGCGCACGGAACCACGGGTCACAGACCCACGGGTCAGTGGGTGGTGTGTCAGGTTCACCTCAAAAAAACACGCGCGCAAGGGGGCCCACGCTGCCTGGCTGCCATCCACCAACCCTGCAGGTCCCCAACAGCGTGTTTATTCTGATGCCTCACTGATGATCCCCGGCAATCCACAATCCCCGTCCCCGCCCCCTGCGGCACCCACCCAGCACCCCCCCGCCCCTTTTTGTATCACCTTCTGTGTCATGCCTCTGTACCACTCGCTATGACGCCTCTGCAGTGTTCTCTGCATCCCGCTCGATATCCCTTTCTACATCACTCTTCTGTATCACTCTTCTGTAGTACTCTCGGTCACTCTCTGTGCCACCCTCTGCGTCACTCTCTTGCGTCAGGCTCCGCATTGGCCCCTGCCGAATAATTCCTCCCGACCCGCCCACCCCGCCCCTCCCACACCTGCTCTGCGGACTGGACACCCAGGCGCTGTGACCCAGGTTGGTCGCGATCTTGCCGTCCAGCGTCATCGCGTACTTGAGCACCCCCAGGGGCCGCCGGAGCACCGCCCGGTGCAGCAGCGCCTCGTTCGCGGACAGACACGCCGACATGGCGTTGTACGCCGCCGCGCCGGCGCCGCCGGCGCCGCAGGCGGCCGCATCGTCGTCGTCCAGGCTGCTGCTGCCGCCGCCGCCGCCGCTGCTGGTACTGCCGCTGCCGCAGAGCGCCGATGCCGCCGCGGCGGCGCTTGTGAGGCCGTTCCGACCGACCCCGACCTCATCCGCGAGCACATCTGCAGGAGGGGGGTTTTGCAACCGTGACAAGGTGGACAACCTTTAACCCTGACTGGAACAATCCAACGGGCCCAGGTAGCAGGGCTAGGTCCTGGTCAAACCCGGCTAGGTCCTGGTCAAACCCGGCTAGGTCCAGGTGCAGGGCGCAGAGCCAGGGGCCCCGGGAGGGCGGCACTAGGCCCGCGGGCCCCGGTCGACTGTTCGACTCTGGCTCCGTGGCCCATCCGCTTGCTCGTGCACCTGATCCAGATGCAGGTCGAGATCCAGATCCCGCCCCAGGTGCGCCGTCCGCCCGTGGATCACCACATGCACGCGTGCACACACATACACACACGCCCCTCCCGTCCAGCGGCCCTCCCCTTCAGCGGCCGGCTGCTCACCCACTCGGACGCCCGCCGCCCTGAGCATCCCGATCGAGCGGCTCCGCAGGTGGCGCAGTGGGTGCCGCAGCCCCACCACCACCCGGGACACACCGCCCCGGACCAGCGCGTCCACCGCCGCCGCCTCCCCGTGACAGTCCCCCGTCTCCATGTTCAGGTAGGCTGTGGCGCCCCGCGCGGCGGCGCCGGCGGCCGTCACGGCCTGGACCTCCGCCGAGGTGGTGCCCTGAGGGGTGTACGGCAAAACCGCAGGGGAGTGTACGGCAAAACCGGTGTACGACGATACAGGACGATACTACCCACGGCCCGACGGCAGTGCGGTACGTGGGTGTGGGTGCAGCTCCGAGACCACGCGTGCATGGGGAGGTCGCCCGCTCCGGCCTATGCCGTCGCGCGCAGGCGGAATAAGGCCCCGTGAGGGGTGCACGGCGCCCACACGCCCTCCTGCTGCAGCTGCGCAGCTCGGCCCCACCCTGGAGCGAGCTGAGCGGGCCAGACGGCGGACGCTTTGCCACTCCGCCCATGATCGCCAAGCGCTGGCGGCTGTCCAGGAGACGGTCCCCAATCGGGCGCACACCGACACATGTGCCCACAGGACAGGCCCAGCTAGGCACCCTCTACAGACCCGGGCCGGATCGGGCGCCCGGCGATCTGATGACTGTGATCGTCGTAAGGGGGTTTGTCAGGGACCAGGGAGGGGGGCAGAGAGGGGCCAGGGGGGAGGGGCAGAGAGGGGCCAGGGGGGAGGGGCAGAAAGGGCCAGGGGGGAGGGGCAGAAAGGGGCCAGGGGGGAGGGGCAGAAAGGGGCCAGGGGGGAGGGGCAGAGAGGGGCCAGGGGGGAGGGGCAGAAAGGGCCAGGGAGGGGATCCGGCAACGCGGGGGGGGCCCCATGGCCGCGATGTGGGCTCACCTGCGCTCGCTGGTAGGCCTCCGCGATCGTCCTCCCGTCGGGTGCCACGAGGATGCAGGCCATGTTGGGGTGCGGCTGGGTGACCCCTGCAGGTGGGGTGGGGGGTGAGGGGCGCGGCGGTGGGGCGGTTAGGGAAAGGAGGCCAGATCAAGTCAGGGCCGGGGCAGTCGGGCCCCGTTCCCCCTGGTCTTGACATTGATCGCGCTCTACAGGGGATGTGGGTGCTGCTTTCCAAGCGTGCTCGCGTCCTGGCCGCGTTGTGTGTGGGAGCCGGTCCACGCCGCGACGCGCGACGGGCGGTGCCCTGCTGCGGCGGTAATGCGCAGATCTTCGTGCACCAAGCGCATAAATCGGCTTTCATGCAGCGCATGGCTGAAAGCCTTACCCGTGGCGCTTTCCGATAGCTTTGCGGCAGCCTCCAGCAGAGAGCAGTCCCGCTCTGCACGGGAGCGCAGAGCAACCAGGTAAGGCGAGTATTTGGAATTTGATATTTACCCAAGATCACTGGGATCTGCAATATGTTCTGGGTACGCCTAACGGATAAAAGTACGCACTAACCTGACACGCCACGAGCACTCCACGCCCTACACTCCACCTGTGGAAGCAGGCCATAAGCTCAATTGACTGTAATGAAAATCCTGGGGCTGATTGCTGTGCTTTTGCCTACATACCCTTTGATGGAGGACACGAGGGCCGCCGGCGTGGCGCTCCCCACCCCAGCCATCTCTGCAACGCCAACGCAGCTGTTGCCTCTGAGGTAACATCTCCCAGACCCTGATGGAAAACGTGCTTCAGCGACGAAGTTGGTCAGTGTCGCGTCAACTAACGCACCCCAACGCAGAAAGCTATTAATTTAGTACATTTTGGTACTAGTATGCGCAAAGCTGCGTCAGCTAACCGCAGCGAACATGCTTGTTGTTGTGGTACAGCAAAAAGTAATCACTGCTGCACGGCCGATCATCGCCACCACACCCGACGTCATAGCCTCACATGCTGGCAATCCTTTAACAGAAAGGACTCAGAGTAGTATCACATGGCATCTAATGTCATTTTCTGCATAAGCTGTGGCTGAGGGTGACTCAGCGCCCTAGGCGATAAAGTACTCTGTTTCAGCATACCGGCTATCTCTATATGACTGCATCAACCTGTGTGCAACTTCAGGATCTTTGCTTAGACTCATTATTTCTACTGGCAGCGAAAGCAACCGACCGCTGTAGTAATTCGGCAGGATCGCCTGTCTTATTACCATTAAAAGTGTTGAACTGCTTGGAAATTTACATGATTAAGCAAGATTTTAGAATTGTTCCCCTCTGGTTCCCCCTGTTCACCTCACGACTTGCCTCACAGGGCTTTTTGGCCTGTCCTTGCGGCATAATCCTCAAGAGTATTGTGACATGAGTTTTGGACAAGCTGGACCCTTTCAGGACGACAATACTTGTCGTATACCTTTGTACCGCCGACGGACTGGCGGCCATTCGTCTTCTGGTCAAGGATCGCCGTTCCGAAATTTCCACGAATAAGCTTCACTTCATGCCAACTCCCATCAAATACCCGCGAATCCATGTATAGCTCATGTGGTGAACAAGTATTCAAGCGCGCATTCCCTAAAGGTGTAATGTAACCGTTACAAGGTGGATCCGTGGGTGGTCGGTCCCGAAAGGGTGGTCGGTTGATTAAACCCCCCTTATTTACTCGCCGCCCAAAGGGGTTGCAATCTCCAAGGGGAATACCACAGGGGCCCAGGGGCATCGAGCATCGGCGCCGCAGTGTGCACCTTTCTTGGGGGCCAGTCGGGGCCAGCGGCCCGCGCCAATCCTTCTGTGTGCAGCCCTCCCTACAGCCTCTGCAGCCCTCCCCTCCGGGTGGCGTGCGACACGAGACGGCACGGGAGGAGGCGGTACGGCAATATGGCACACACGGGAGCAGCTTCGTGCGGCGTGCTCGCAACGTCCGCCCTGCACACCGGCAAACCAAGATGTCATGCGCCGATGCCACATCCTTCAATTGTACTACTCAGTACTCACGGAAACGGACAATGAAAATATAAATGGAAAGTGGAAAGCGGAAACGGTTGCTTGATGACGGTAATCTTGACGCAGGTGCAGGGTGGCTATCTTATTTTGGAGAGTATCTACGGCCGGAGATACTCCTTGCCCAATCGTGCTGAAAGTATCTGTCAGAGGGAGCTTTTGCCGGCATTTTATCTACTCAAAGGGGGCTTTTCCCCGTGCGGCCATGAGTATCTAAAACCCCATTTTCCCACCGAGGGAAAGTATCTATCAAAACGCAAGGTTTTCGGCCGAATATATACTTATATCTTAAGATAGCCACCCTGCGCAGGTGGCACCGTCCTAATCGACCCATGGGCCCCAAACCTGGACGCTTACCGGAGTTGACCAGTCCTTACATTCCTCACCGCCTGGTGTGAGGAACCGTTGGCAATGGGGAAATGTTGGCAGTGCGATCCGCGAATGAAAATGTGTCACAGCAGCAGATCTTGTGTGGTATGGCACGACACTGCAGCTGCAAAGCCTAGGGGAGGCGAGGCGTGCGGCGCACACACGCTTTGTTTGCGAAGCGCTTGGGGTAGAGGATACTGCGCCAGAAGTGTCGAGGATGGTTTCCAAGGTAATAGAGAACATGCAGCGGATGTGGACGGAGGCCAAGTGGGAAAACTCCAATAAGGAGGCGTATTGGCGACTGGCGGTTGATGGCATCCCAATGCTTGGTAACTCCCACATGAGGGGGGCGGCGGTGGCCCCTTGTGGATGCGGGACGTACCCCGGCGCCGGGGCGATACACCCAGGCAACACCATTTTTGGGGGCTGTGGGGTGGCACAAGCGGTTGTCGCGCAGATCGAGGCAAGGCTAGGGGTGAGCCTTCAAAGGCAGCAGGTGTGGCTCGCAACGCCCCCGGTGGGTGTGCAACAGTGTGTCTGGGACGTTGTCGTCTTGGCGGCAACCAGTGCCATGGAAACGGGCCGGCGAGCCCTGAGGGCCGACAGGTCCAGGAACGCGGGCGGGATCCCGCGGCCCTTAGGGGACGCTGAAGGGCTAGCCGCCCGGCGGGCAGTGGCAGACTTTTGGGGCCGACTCTACGACTTCGCTGAGCTGGGAGTCCCAGTGAAAAGGTGGTCAGCGGTGGGGGCTACACACACCATCCTGAAAGTGCAGGACGGTCGTCTTGTGTGCCGAGGCCCGGTTCCGGTTCAGGCCAGGATTCTTAAGCCCTGTAGGTATTCTGTCGTAATAGACCGCGGGTGGACAGGGCACTGACGCCCAGTGGAGCTATCGCTAGGTGTGGGCGGTTTTTTCGGCCCGGTGGGACCGTACGGGCAGGCCCCTCATGGTGACTCGCGAGCCCCCGTGGCCCTCCAAGACTACGGGCCACCGCTGGAGCAGTGACCCCGCCTTGGTGGGGGTGGTGGTTCGCTAATAGGGGCGCCCTGGTGGCTAACTCCCCCTGAGCGGGCTTTATCCCTTGCCATGGTTGGTTCTCAGGAACGGGGTGGTTCCCTGGTAGTGTGGACCCGGGGAGTGTTTCGGTGCACTTGGGGAGCCTGTCCGGAGCGCCATGGTGGCGTTAGTTCATTTAGGCAGTGTATGGTGAGGAAGCCTCGGCTGTCGCCGGGGCTGTCGCCCATGACCCGCGGGGTCCGCTGTAACATCCTAATAATAAAGCAGATCTCGCGAAGGGATCCTGCTTGCGACCTGCGCCGCTGGAGTGCTATGTATGCTTGCTGTACTCGGTACTATATTTCGGGCTGTATTTCAAACCGCGCACGTAAGCGACAGAGGCCACGCTGCGCAAAGCTGGTCGCGGGCTCAATCCGGATGTAATTCGTTAGTCCTTGGGGCCACCGTACAGCCGATTACATAGTTCCAGGGGCTACTGGAACCTTGGGTAGCGCGCGCGCGGCTGCCCCACGAAGGCGGCGTTGGGCCGAGAGTTGTACAAAAGACATCGGTGCAGCGAGTGGCTGGGCCTCGCGCGAACGCCCCTCAGTCCTGCGTCATTAGATGGCGTACCACGGCAATGACAGTGTGCAATGCCTTGCTGATTCGAAAGATGGTCCCCACGGCGGGTGCAAGGCGAGTGAGGAGCCGGGCGTGACCTCGGCTGACCCACGGGTCTGCACAGCGTGGCGGCATCGACAGATTCCGCGGGGGATCACCTTCCCACTGTACGATGCCGGCGATTTCCGACTCGGTCCAAAATAGTGCCCGGCATGTCTGCATGGGGGAGCCCCGGATGAGCTTTTCACGTCAGCCTCTTTTGGCCAACAGCTCCGTAGGGCCCAACCCTAGAGATATCAATAGCGCCGCGCGCGAGAGCGCAACCGGGGTCTGGCGGACTGGAACCGCGCTGCCATACTTACATACTTTTTAAAGAACTCGACGGCCCGCTAGGCCCCGCTTGGCTTCACCTTCTTAAATGGGAGCGCCTACTGGCTAAGATACTGCACGGCTTTTGCGTCGTCCACGGGTATAAACTTGGGACCCGTACCGCCGCCGCCTGTCGGCGGCCCGCCCTTCCGCGCAAAGACCGGCCCGCGCGTCGCGCGACGGAAGCCGTGTGGCAGCCGGCGGAGGGCATGCTCGTACACTCAGGCCAGCCCCCGCCCCACAGCCGGCGTGGGGCTGGTGTACTGCGGCCACCAGGATCATCCGCACCACCCCTAGCTCACCTGCTCCTGTTCCTGCTGGTGCTGTCTCAGCACCAACTCTTTTCGGTGGGCCATGTCGTAGCTTCGGACAGCGCCGCCGGCGGCACCGAGATGCGCCAGTACACCCCAGCTGTTGCCGCCGCAGCGGCAGCCGCTCCGCGGACATCACACCGACGCCTGCTTGACAGGGCCGCATCCACGGCGTCGGCGGGCGCCAGCGGCGGCCACGATGGCAGCGCCGGCGGCGGCGGCGGCGACAGGGCGGCGGCGGCGGCGCCGGTCGCCGCAGGCCTAATGTGGTCGGAGCCCGCTGCCGGCACCTACGAGCCATTGCCGTACTCGAGCGTCTTCTCGGCCGACTTCATGCAGGAGTGGACGTCGGGGTTCGCCTGGGTACGACACGATGCGGGTGAGGGCACCGCCGCCGGTGCTGCCGCCGCCGCCGCCGCCGCCGCCGCCCGTGGCAGTGACGGCCAAGACACCGGCGTGTACGGCACAGCGGCCGGGACTGATGGCGTCGGCATGTCGTCCCAACGGAACCTGCTTGGCGCCGCCGAAGCGGCGCCAGCCGTGCAGGGCCCGCCGCCGCCAGCTCACGATCTGGGCGACACGGACACGGGCACGGGCCCGGTTGGCAGTCGGAACGCCATTGGCGGCGGCGGCGACGGCGGCGGCGCGGCCAACGACGGCGGCAGCAGCGCTGGTGCTACCGGCAGTCCGAAGGACTACTTCGCCGACTACAACATGCAGTTGCCCCAGACGGCCGACGCCCCGGCGACATCACAGAAGGTGGGCAGCTTGGCGCTTTCCACCGGCGCCGCCGGCAACAGCACCGGCGGCGCCGCCGGCAACAGCAGCAGCGGCGGCGGCGGCGTCCAGTCCTTCAACACGAAAGCGCACTGCGCGCTGCACCGAGACCCGGCGCTCAGCGCCATGAACAAGGCCGCCGTCGCCGTCGCCGCGGCGCCCGTGCCCGGGCCGCAAGTGCCGCCGCCGCCGCCGCCTTCCTCCGGCGGTCAGAGCGGTACCTCGTCCGTCAAGCCACTGGCGGCGGTGGGGCTTTTGGTGTCCGCCTCCCACACCGATCGGTGCGTCGCGTCATGCGGCGAGCTGTTAGGCGGGGGTGAAGACAAACCCTGTCGCACCCAGAACGAATTGCATGGCCCAGGGCTTTTGGTTGGAGCAGCGCCGCCGCGGCTGACGACCCATGGGTCTCTATCTGCCTTGTTACACTTTGTTATTGTTGTTGCACCGAAGCTCCAAGGAAGGACCTATGGCATGTGTACCGGTCCACTCATAGGGCACTTAGTAATCGGTTAGGGCCGGGGGCGTCTCTTCTCTAAACGCATTAATCAAGGGGGGCTCGGGTCCACCTTGTAACTGTTACTACTATTAAGCGACGGGTCGACGTGTGTGCTAACTGCCGCCCGGGAGCAGGTGTACGGGGTCTCTGATCAGCCCCTGCCACGTGCTGACGGCGGGACACTGCATCTACGGCTTCGGAGAAACAATCGTCATCGGTGATTACGGCGACTACAGCGGTTACAGCGACTACGGCGGCACCGGCGACTGGATCCGTTCCTGGATCTTCACGCCCGGCTGGAACGGACACGCAGCGCCCTTCGGCCAATTCATCTCCCGTACCGCTGTCGTACCGCCGCAGCTCGTCCGGACCGGCGACCCGTCGTACGATATAGGGTTGGTCGTACTGCGGCAGGACGTGCCCAGCGCCGCGGGTCCGTTCTTCGAGCTCGGAGGTCCCACAGGCCTGAATGCGAGTCTGGGTCCGTATCCCAACATGTCAACGTACGGAAACGTGGTCGTACAGAATGCGAGCAGCGGATGTGGCGGCGGTGGCGAGGGGTCGGCTTTGGCTGTGGCGGGCGCGAACAGTAGTACGACAGCAAGTGCAAGTGCAATTCGCGCGAACAACATTGCGAGCAGTGGTAATGGCAACAGCAGCAGTAGCATCGGCAGTAGCAGTAGCTGGAGCGACGGCAACGGCACAGCTGCAGCGGGGGTGTCTGCGGAGCAGGCAGGATGCGCCGCCGCCTCCCCTGGTGGCCCCGGCGAAGGACTTGGCGGCACCAGCAGCGACGGCGGCGGCGGTCACTCGCAGGTGTACAAGGTCAGCAACCTGTATGAAGGAAGCTATGAGCTGTAGCCTGACGTGAATGCGTGATTCATACGTTTATGCAGTGTATGGTGAGGAAGCTTCGGCTGTCACCGATGACCCGCGGGGTCCGCTGTGTAACGTCCTTAATAATAACAAAGGCCCTGAATAATTACAGCAACCAAGTAATGACTTACGCTGCATTGGGCCGCCCGTTGAAATGTTGGCGCCGACTGCCTGATGCGGCCTGAGGGCGCCCGGTTCCCTTTGCAGCGCCGCTGGCGCAGCACTTGCACCCAAAGTTCGACGGCCCCTGGAGTGATATGCTCGGACGGGTTTAATCGTGTCGGCCGTGTGTGTTTCGTTGCAACAACCCCGTTTAGACGTGCTCATGAGCATGTCCCCCAACTGCCGTACCAACTCTCTCGATCGACAGATGGGGAACTTGGACGGCGTGCCCGTGGTCATATACCAGCCGCCCGCAGGGCCCATCGGCAGCGCGACCGGCAGCGGCGGCGGCGATGTCGACACCGTCGCACAACCCACCCGATCCACCAGCGGCAGCGGCAGCGGCGGCGGTCTGGGAGGCGGCGACATGTGCCTCAACGTCGCGGGCTACCCAGGGCTGTCGGTGCGGTGGGCGCAGTACTGCAGGTACGGCACGGTACGGCCGTCCGTGGTACGGGGAGAATGTGTACGACGGTGGTTGGGAGTGGATGGCCATGGGTTCCCTTGCTGGCATGCCGCGTGCGGGGTGTGACGTCCTTGCCGCTCCTGTGAAATTTCCTAGTGAAATCGGTCATGCGTGGTGGGGCCGCTGAAACAACTCATACCTGGTATACACCGTTGATCCCTTTTGCGGTCCGCTGTAACGTTCATTCATTCATGTGGCTTCCCGAACATTCGCTGTACCACCGACGCTGTTGTCCAGGTACCTGTCAAGCCTGGACGGAAACAACTTCATAGAGACCACATGCAAGGGGCAGCCCGGGGTGTCGGGGGCGCCGATGTGGACCTACATACCGCCGGCGCAGCCGCTGCCAGCGGCGCCTGCCGTGGCGGCGTCCACGCCGGCGGCGGCGGCGGCTGCTCCAGGGGCAGCACCGCCTACCGGCGGCAACGCCACCAACAGCACGGCGGCCGCGACCGGCGCCGCCACCGGTCAACGGATCGTGCGGGCGGTCCTGACGGCTGGAGTGCCCAAGGGCCCTACGGCGGCGGTACGGCTGGACAGCGAGTTGTTGCAGTGGATACGGCAGGTGCAGGAGCAGATGCCGTGCGCTGGCAACGGGTCCGGGGCCAGCGGCAGTGCCCCCGGCGGCGGAGGCATCAGTGGTGGCAACCGCGGCGGCTAGTGGAGACCTTGTGGGGGTTAACTTTAAAGACACGTCCAGGCCAGCCCAAGCGGCAGCTGGTTGGGTTGGTATGGCGACACAGCTGAAGGCTCAGACCTGGACAACAGGCCTTAGCAGACACGCCCTGCACGTGGGCCTTACGGACCATCAACAGGCCGTGCGGGGTGGGTCCCGTGCCTTCGGCACAGCCACACCTCACCGAAAGCCGCAGACATTTCAGTGGACTGCACGGCAGCTGACGACCGATGGGGCCGCGGAGGAGAGGGCCATCCTTTGCTGTATGCTGTTGCTTGTTCATGGCTGCAAGATGATTGTGGGAGTTCTGGTTGCGGTGGTTGCGCCGTGTTGGGTGCAAGGCCGACGTTGCGCGATGCGGTGACTTGAGGCTGCTACGCGAAGCCTGTGCAGTGCTGCAGTCTGGGGACACTGGGAGGAGGGCCGTATTCGGGATCCTGCGCGAAGGCGGTGCCCCAACTTGGCGGCCCCCCGGGTATGTCGTATGTCGTACGTGACATGGGAGGTGGAAAGGGGTTGGTTGGAAACGAGATCCAAGACCCGCGCGAACCCGGGCTGGATGTCGTAATGGGGGCGTCGTCGGCCTCCCGCATCCGGACCCATGGGTCGACGTTCAACGTCACAACCACACCGTTTCCCTCGTACCGTACGACCGCACCCGCCCGGGGAAGCGGGGAAGCGAAGAATCAAACCAACAACACATGACGGGGAGTGACCCGGGCCCAAGGCCGTGTGTTTAGAATTGCAACCAAGGCCGTGTGTGTGTACAAGGTAACTCACACTGTGTGTGTGTCGGTGTGATGCAAGGGTTCCTTCGCACGCGTCGCTCTCTGCACTGTCGTTTCGAATGGTGGCGTGACGAATGGTGGCGTGACGTACGAAACGGTACGGAGGAGAGCGGGCCACGGGGTCGGTACGTCGTATACCGTCGTACGACGCAACATGGAATGAGCGCACAACGACAAACACACGCGGGGGTGCAGGGGCCGGGTGCGCGCCTTGACACGTGCGCATTCCGGCCAGCCATACCAGACACATCGCTGCGACCCTTGACACCATGCTGGTTCCCCTGCTTTTTTTCTTTCATTCTGCACCCCTCAGTGCACTTCTCTTGAATACCGTTGACTTTCAAGTATTGAGAGAGGAGCGCCCGACGACACCCCTGACGCCTCTGGGCCGCGCCTGCCTAACCGACCCATGGGGTCCCGACAGGAGGCTGTCTTGCCAGGCGTTGACGAGCAAATGCGTGCCGTACAATCCACGTTTCCACTGTACAACGCTGTGCTTTGGGGCCGCTATCACGTCTCAGCCGCCTCCCGCAGACGCAGACACCCGCCTTGCACGCCGTCCCCGTGGGATGGGCGATGCGTGAGGGGGAACACACCCACGGCTGCCATCACGTACTCTGCCCTGCACCGAAACCCCAACGCTCTCAGGACCACCCAGGCGGCTGGACATACCAGCTCCCCAGCGGTCATCTCCGGCCGGCACCTGCCACAAACCGACGCGGGCGCAGCGGCGGCGGAGCAATATCTGCTGTACGAAGCCCTCACAACAGCAACACTAACCCCTCGGAAGCAAGCACTGCGGGTGCCAGCCCGCCCCCCTCATAACTAGAACGATTGTCAACGCAAACCAGGACAGCAACTTGGGTCTACGGACACGACAAGATTAACAGCGTGGTCGACTGAGGTTGGGATGGATGCTTAATAAGCTGGCTGGTCTAAATGTCCGGTCCTCAAATGTTTAGGTTCAACGGCAAGGGGCTGTCTGCTACGGCGGCAATCGCGCCCGGGCCGCCGCCGGCAGCAAGCAGACGTGTGTAATCACCACCGGCAAAGGAAGCCAGCACAACACAACAGGATCAAAAGCGGGCACATGTTGGGATGCTAGGCACCACGATGCCGGTGCTCTCGCTGTGGGCTGCGCGGCGATCAACGGGGGTCCTTCCATCCCAGTATCCATTGTCCAAAACACCAACCCAGACTCGCCCCGCGGAGCGGGGCTACTGCCGTACGGGCAATGCACGTCGTCCCAACGAAGGTGCACGCGTCCCCGCCGCCGTAGTTTCGGAGCCCGCGACCGTCCCGCCAGCCACTGGACATGGGTGGTGTGTGTAGCCAGCCGCCGCCCCTGCCCGCAACCCACTCCAGAAACTGCCCGCGACCGCGCAATACCACAGCGATCTCGCCCGCATCTGGCGCGTCGTTCTTCTCGCCCTCGCGCGCTGTGTCGAGTCTGTCATTACATAAAATGTCTGTCTGTTGGTGGACAAGTTCGCGTTGTCGATGTCATCATTGTGGTGCTGATTGTTGCGGCCGCCGCTGTTATTTACGTCACGAGAAGTCACGGGCATGTCGTACAGGCCGGCTGCACTGTCCAGTCAACCTCCTGTCGTCACGCTGGACTGTTGAGGGCACATGGATGCAGCCCCTCGTTCACTTCAGCCTCCGGAGCCCGAGTCACACTCCGGGACCCCGGACCCGGTCCAGAATGGCCCAGCGCGTGGCGATGGCTTTGACAACGGACCCACGGGTCACGTCGCCCCGCCGGCCGGCGGTCGCGGTCTGACCTCACGCCGCCAGCTTCTTCGCAATCGCGCCGAACGCCTTGGCCTGTGGATGCCGGTTGACGGTGGCAGCGTGGCAAGGATTGGGATTCAAGCGGAAAGAAAACCCAGACACAGGTAACAGGGGGGAGGGCGGACAGTCCGGCCACGTTCTGAGATGGGGGTGGATGGGCTAGGCAAGAGACATGCATGGCCGTGTGATGAAGAATGCAAATGGCAAATAAAGAGTCGGAAGCTGCACACTGCGTCTTGGACGGAACAAGCTCGGCAATGCAGCTCCGCCCCGGCAGCCCTCCCAAGCGCCTTTCCGCAACAGTACAGCTGAAACGTAGGCGGCGTCTGTCGACATCGAACGACCCCGAGTTGCCCGCCTTCACGCTCCTGGTGTATCTCTTGCGCTAGCTCGTCGATCAGTACATTGTCCTGGCTGGCAGTGGACTTGGTCTGCGTCCTTCTACGGATTCTGGCCCCCGCCCCAGGGCCCCCGCCCACTTGAACCCGCCCCAGAGCCCCCGCCCACTTGAACCCGCCCCAGGGCCCCCGCCCACTTGAACCCGACCCAGAGCCCCCGCCCACTTGAACCCGACCCAGAGCCCCGCCCTACCTGCGCACACACCGCCTCCAACTCGCCCTCCGAGGGCTGCCGGGAGCCGTCCGCCCCCGCCAGCGTGCCGGCGCCCCACGGCGAGCCGCCCTTGGGGTGATCCAACCCGAACATCACGGGCCCGGCGCCGTAGCCCGCGGGAACGAAGATCATGCCGTGGTGCGCCAGCTGCGTGACTGTGGGCGGTCGGGGCAGTCGGGGCGGTGCGTGGGTCGTCGTACGGGGCCGAGGCAGGGACACCATCCGGGGACCGGTGACGCTCAACGGTGGTAGGGGGTGCGGGATGTGGTCACGCGCCCGCGCGCTCTCGCGATCCCGTTCCAGCTGGGTCTCGGGCCCTGCCGCCTCCGCGAGGTCTCGGGCCCTGCCGCCTCCGCCGCCTCATGTGAAGAAGAGGAGAGCCGGTGCCCGTCAGTGGCCACCACGAGACACAAATACACGCACGTACACACGCAGATCATGCCGCCGGCTCAGACACACACTTCCCACATGTTCTGCCCGCCTGAGAACACACCTATCACGGGCCTCAACACCGACCTCAAGATATCAAACCTACTTGGTCGCTCCCCTACTCCAAATCCTGCGCCCCAGACGTCTCCCTCCCCCCTCCCTCCCGAGGTGTAGTTAGCTGTATGCCCGATCCGACCGGGCACAGAGAAACAAACCGCCCTCACCAGCCCCCGCCGCTCTGAGTGGAACCAGCAAAAAAGTCCGCGCTCTGAGTGGATCCAGCCAGCAAAGACCCCGCACCCGCAAAGACCCACTCCAGGGCCCACCTGCCGTCAAGATTGTGGTCTCTTGGCCGCCGCCCTGCGTGCCCGCGGAGGTGAACAGCGACACAGGCTTGCCGCTCAGCGCGCCCTGCTCCCACAGCACGCCCGTGCAGTCGAAGAAGTTCTTCATCTGTGCGGCCATCATGCCGAACCTGGTGGGGTCCGCCACCATCCACATCCACACACGGAAAATCGGCCTTGAAACTGCGCGATATTAATAGCTCTCCGTCAATCATTATTGACGTTACGGTGGACTCCTACACCAATGTCGGTGGGTGGTGCGTGCTGGACGGAGTGCGCGCAGCTGACTGGTGTGCCGAAAAGGCTGCTTCAAATGACGTGACTAGGGCCCGGCAAAGCGGTGCGTGTGACGGTTGTGGATGACGCAGCGGGCCACGATGGCCACACGAGGAGCGGCTGAGAGGGCCCTCCAGCACAGGCCACGGCTACGTGTCTTCAAGGCTGTAGCAATGGCACGGTCTATAGAAGTACGGTTCAGTCATGCCAGCCGTCAGGAGGGCTGTGCAGACGGGGACCCGCAAGGGGCCGATTGGTGGTGATGCCTGCGGCCGCAAGCAAAGGTGGTGGCCCTAGGGCTGGCTACCTCTTACCGCGTCGGGAAGCCAAAGACGATGGCGTCGGCTTCGGAGAGCTTGAGCGGATCGGCGATGGGGATGTCGGGCTTGGGCGCCGCGTGCATCTTCTGGAGTACTTCCGCGGAGAGCGTCTCCGCAACCTGCATGCGCGACACACAGGCAGCAAGCAGCCAAGCGGGGCGGCAGAGGGCTGAGAGAAGGTGAGGGGGGGCGGTGTATGTGGGAGCCGGGAATGCGCCTGGGGATGGGGGATGGGGTTTGCAGGCAGCAGGGGACGAACATTGCGGTCATGGGGTAGGGCACTGATGTATGGACGGGGGACTTCTGCAGGGAGCACAGGGAGCTGGCCTTCGGAGATGGCCGGAGGGTCCGTGGCCAGGCGCCTGGGGAGGGCAAACCGCGCGGCGGTTCGATGGGATGCGCCAGCTGAGCGGCCTATGACGAATGCCGTCGGTCGGGACCAAGAGCGCTGAGTTGAGGCGTCGCACGTGTGCTTCTGGTACTCACGGACCAGAAGGGGTGTGTGCGCGCAAGAAGGGTTCATCCCCAAAATTAAAAAACAAGCACGGACGGTGCATTACCTGATATATCTCAACATCAACGTCCTCCAGGGTTTCCAAAGCGGCCTTGTAAGTCGTGGCCAGGGTGTAAATGTGACCGTAAGTCGAGTAGAAAATGATAAAGACTTTAAGCTTCTTGGGTGCTTTACTAGCAGCCACGTCAGCTTTCGGTTCGGCCTTCGTTTCCTCTGCGGGCGCGGAAGCCTGTTTGACGGCCGTCGGTTCTGTGTTGGCGACAGCTGGCTGGGTCGTCGCAGCCGCGGCCGCTGGCTTCGGCGCGTCCACCGCAGTCGCATCGCTTCCACACACGTTACCCATGGTCAGCAAGTTGTTGCTGGCAGCGTCGTTGCAATGAACTGCGGCGTGGCGAGCTTGCAACACCGGTCGGTCAAGGACTTGGACTGGAAGACAAATATAATGCAAGAACAATATGTAAATCTTTAGAAGTGTTATGGCGGATTTCATTTCAAATGTCCATTTTCTGAACGCGTTCCGGACCGTATCGTACGAAGCGAGGTTAACGAGGTTAACGAGGTTAACGGGGTTTACGTACGGTTCTGGAGCCCGCGGGAGCGCCCCAGCAGCAGCAAACGCTGTCTTTTTCCAATTTGGCATGAACAGTGCAGCACGGCTATAGAACCTACCTGTCTCGTTTGCTAATTGTCTTCTTCGTCAATCCCTCAAGCTAAGTTGCGATATGGAAGCAGTACCGCTTCAAGGCAAACAGCGCAACCCATACTCTTCTCATCTACGTGAGCGCATTGTGGATCTTTACCTGAACGATGAGTATACAATGCGACACATTTCGCAAATGTTCCACGGACGCCCGTGCGTCAAGACTGTCTCACGCATAATAAACAGCTTCCTTCGAGACGGCCGTTCATCTTTGAAGCTGCGGGGCCAGTCTGGCCGTCTGCGACCTGCCCGCAAGATGGACCTTCTCACAAAGCAGATGCTCGTCGATGTGGTGGATCGCCTCGAGACCTCGCGCCTTCAGGACATCGCAGCGGCCCTTTGCATCGATGCAGATGTCCATCATGGGCATTACAGCGCGCTGGATGTCTGTCGCGCTCTTCACGAGATGGGAATGGTACGCGTGCGGGTCACCAACCGCGCATATGAAGCGGATCCCGAGCAGCAGCGGCAATGGGTGGAGTACTGCTGCCAGTCGGGCATCGGACTGCAGGACTGGGTTTTCCTCGACGAGGTCTACGTGGTAGGTACCCGTATGTCACACACACGACAGCATGACCCTGCATGTATGACGATTTGGGCAATGTTCCTCGCAGGACAACCGCACGACCAACGCGAAGTATGCATGGGTACCCCGTGGCTACAAGTCGAAGGTATCCAGCATCTTCGTACGAGGCCGGCGGTACACGACCATTGCCGCGATGTCGTGCAAGGGCATCATAGCTGCCTGGACGTTTGAGGGGGCAGCTGATGCTGACGCCTTCAAGACCTTCATAATTGACCATCTGGTGGGTTAGTTCGCTTGTTCTGCATGTGGCATCTCAAGCAGGTGTTGCTGGCAAGAGCCTGACACTGTTTACCTCCTGCAGACGTCCAAGATGGGCCAGTGGCCATCAGATCACTCGGTGCTGGTGATGGATAACTGCCGCATCCACTCCAAGGACTGGCTCAAGGATTGGGCGGAGTTCATTGGCTGCGAAGTCAAATACATCCCCCCATACTCACCGCAGTTCAACCCCATTGAGAAGGTGTTCGGGATTGTGAAGCAATACCTGCGGACGCATGCACGCGACCTCAACGAGATCCCTGCAACCGAAGCGATTGGCCTGGCTTTGGATGATGCTAGCCAGGGTGACAAGTGCAGGAATTTCATCATGAACACTCCCGGTCGGCCGTACTCCTTTGAGCTGTAATTTGTTGGCTTGAGTTGAGGGGTGGCATCTGCTGTACATTCAGGGAGCGGCTTACATGCTGTGTCTAGTTATGTATTACTTGCGTGTCAAGTCAATCTGGCATTGTAACGCGTATTGATGCAGCTCCTCTGTTTCATTCATGGCCTTCAGCAGGCCGTACACAGCTCAGCCGATTATTCCTGCCCTCGCCACAGTCAGGACGCACGCGTGCACGGTTAGGCAGAACGAAACCCCTCGGCAAATTCACTGCACGTCAACGTCCATGGCCTTCAGCAGGCCGTACGCAGCTCATCCAGCTCACCCGTTCACTGTACATGCATGGCGCTTACCACCGGCCAAACGCTGTGCTATGCACTTCTTGCTGCGGTAGTGCTGGGTCTCGCCTCCGACTCCATAATATTGTTGGCAGTCGGGGCAGATTTTGCGCTGAGCAAGGTCCGGTCGAGACCTCCTCTTCGCAGGCCGCTCGCCGTCATCCAAAGACGCCCCGCCGGTGTTCCATCCAGGAATTTGCCCTTCCATCTCAATATCGCGCTAGAAGCTGTAATGCCCACGACAGACAGGTTTATGTATTCTACGCGCCAAAGCTAAATGTCAATGCAAAATTGGTCGCGAGGTTTCGCGAGTAGCGAGTTCAGGGATTCTCCTTCAACATGCCAAATTGGAAAAAGACAGCGTTTGCTGCTGCTGGGGCGCTCCCGCGGGCTCCAGAACCGTACGTAAACCCCGTTAACCTCGTTAACCTCGTTAACCTCGCTTCGTACGATACGGTCCGAAACGCGTTCAGAAAATGGACATTTGAAATGAAATCCGCCATAAACTATTTGAAGCAATCAGTACAACGCCAGCTTGCATTTCGCACGACGCAATCGCATAAACCCCTGTGATTTGTCCGTCATTTCTCCTGAAGGTTCAGTGATGGATGTATGTGCTGGCCAAGCTCGTTCTATTTAATTTGGGCTTTATTCTTTATTCCTCGTCTATGTACCCGCTTCGGAATGGGCGTAAGTCCCGATGGCCTCGACCACGCCGCTGACTGTTCGGCACACAAAACTGCATTAGGAAAGCTCTGTGTACACAATGGTTCGTCTTATGCATATGTCTATCTGAAGCTGCGTTCCGGAATCGTATTTCATAGTCGACGGTTAGCCCGGGCTGGACGGTTCCTGGACGGTAGCACGCGGCGTAGGGTGAACCGCCAAACGTATGGGGAGATGAGGTTACGCTCAGTTATCAAGAGAGCATATTAATGACGAGTGTCGTAATAAGCTTTCGTAAGCAGCACCTGAACTTTAGTGGCTATGTTGATCTGCGTAAAAAAATCAGCGCATGAGAAACTTGTTTGTGGTTAGTTTAATGGGCGACGGTTGCGTTGTGTTTGGTGGTTGCTGCGACCGTAGCCGTACATTGCCACCTCGGGATGTAATGGGGATCATCCGGTCGGCTGATACAGGCGGTAAGGGTTCGCGGTTTACAACATGACAGGTAGGGAGGGTGCACGCTGTGTAGGGACTTCCTCGATCGATTCATTTGCTGGTCGCGCTGCGCCACTGTCACAACTGACTGCAAGCCATACCTCCCACGGGATGTTACATTGGCCGGAAACCGAGTTTGTACCCATCATACATCCAAACGCTCCTCGGCAGCCCGGTGCCCTCTGCGCACAATCCTATTCACGCCAGCCACCCTATGTACAATCCCGTACAATCACAGAGCCGCCGTATTCCAACACCCGAATACATTCCGGAGCACGATTGCATTCCAAGGATAGATTCTCTAAATAAAGCTCAAATCAGCCGCTCGGCAGGTTGGGTTATTCACGCAGTCTCCGCCATCTTGGGTCTTATGTCTTGGGAGATAATGCAAGCGCTTGCGCGGCGAGACGAACTCCTCGTCGGCACCGCTACGCCGTGTTACCAGGCTCACGCCTTGAGCTTCTTGGCGACGTTGGCCAGCTGCTTGCCCTGAGAGCAAGAAAAGATGTGTGCCAAGCGTCAAAGCTGGAACCCATGCTGGAACTCATGTTGCGTATCCAACCGAAGCTCGCCCCAGGGCAGACTTATGATTCACACCAAACTGTGAGTGAACGGAATGAACGTTACAGCGGATCCCAAACGGATCAAACTGTGGCACACAGAGACACCGGTGCGTACACAGCTCAGGCTTGCCACGGGCAGAATGACGGTCATACCCCGTCCAAGCACGATTGTCCCAGGCCCACAACCCACACAGCCCCCAGACTCACAGTGACCTCCGCCTGCAGCAGCTCCACCTCCGAGGGCTGCCGGGAGCCATCCGGGCCCGCCAGGCAGCCGGCACCCCACGCCGAGCCGCCGCGCGCTTCCGTGACGCCGAACACGCTGGGACCAGCGGCGTAGCCGGGGGGCACGTAAACCATGCCGTGGTGCGCAAGCTGAGTGACCGCCGTCATGAGGGTGGTCTCTTGGCCACCGCCCTGGCTGGCCGTGGAGGTGAAGAGAGCCGCCGGCTTGCCGCTCAAGGCGCCCTTCTGCCACAGGCCACCGGTGGCATCGAAGAAGGCCTTCATCTGGGCGGCCATCATGCCGAAGCTGCAACACCGAATGGGGAGGCAGGGCCCGGATTAAAGAAGGGGAGGTTCGTTGGCAACGGGGTTGGGATGCCGGGAGCAAGACGCGGCGGAAGGGGTTCACACGACTAATAGTGTACATAAGTTGCATACCAAGGCCCATCTGTGCGGTTTCGCTGCCTATTGATAACGGAGGTTCATTCCCATGCATGCGCCGGGTTGGAGAGCGCGGCGACATGTTCCGTCATGTTCTGCGCCCCTGACGTATGTATCACGCTCTGCAGTGTGTACATGATCATCAGGCGCAAGCCCAGTGGCCGACTTACCGAGTTGGGAAACCAAACACAAAGCCGTCGGCATCGGCCAGAGTGTGCGGGTCAATGATGGGGTAATCAGACTTCGGTGGGGCATGCATCTTGGTGAGGACCTCTTCAGGCAGTGTCTCCGCGACCTGCGACCGTTTACGAAAGTGCTTTTAATAGCTGCTGGATTTTACGTAGCCCAGTGGTTTGCGCCTCAAAGTCACAAATTAATGTGGTGAAAACATAGATTTTTTTTCTTGCGACGCATACCTGATAAATTGTAGCCTCGACGCCCTCCACCGACTCGACTCCCTGCACAGCAAAAACGCATATGATGCCACAGACGTCCAGGCGCTTGACAGCCAGCGTGTTCGAATTCAACGCGCAAGCAACCTGTCGCTGTCGACAACGTACCTTCTTCACGGCCTCAGCCATGGTCTTAACGTGACCATAGGTCGAGTAGAAAATGATCCAAACCTTGACGGCCATTGTCTCGCAAAGAAACGGTGAAGACCACAGAGATACAAGTGAGAAAAGGAATGCAGTAGTGAGACACGCACAGGTTAGACAATGAGAGGTGATGATTCCTGGATAATATAGTGGCGTCCAGGAAGTAGATGTGTGTTCTTCCGGTGTACGGCAATAATCGTCAACGTAACAATGGTAATCCTGTCCTGGCGTTTGGATGATCGATGATTGCCCTATACATGCTCCATTATTCGGCACTGAATGCTATATTAGCATCCTTAGCTCTCGGCACACGCAGCGGCCAATAGGGGACCAGTGTGTTCAAACTGGGTTGCGCGATTGGCCAGCTTTGGCACCGGTGGAAGCTTTCTAACGTCCGAAGTACATCCTTGAATCTTATTTTATTGTTACAATTGTTATTGTGCGTTGTTGCATCGTCAACGTGTGTCTGTGTTCCCAACGTCCCAGTGGTCGGTTCAAGTCAATGCAGTTGGTCCAGTCGGTCACCTGAACTAGCACAAGGGATAAGTACTGAAATACTCGCCCCTGAAACAGTCAGGGCCCAAGGGCTTTGCAGCTGAAAGCGAACTTTGGCAGCTACAACGTCGGTCGTATATTGTTGTGATATGTGCAGGCGCATTGGTAATGAATATGTGATTAGAAAAGTGATTCCTCGAATTTATTAACGTACATTTCCATCAATCCAGCATCACAATGCAAAGAGCTCAAGGATGCCAGAGTCGCATAGTTGCTGACCGCAACGCGCCCAGATGCGCCAGCGGCAGAGTTGCATGTCGCAGTGCTTCTTACTTGTCAACGCCCTACACATTCGCTTGCCGCGCTGGGAAGGGGCTGGGCCGCACCGACACCCGTCGGTCGGTTGTGGTGGCAAGCGCTGCCGCTGTGGACAGCGTCCAGGTAAACAAAAACCTAACAAATCACCAGCACGTTCCAAAATCAGATCCCCCATGGAAGAAGACGCGCGATCCGGGGTCTTGCTGCAAGGGGGTTGCACTGTGTGGTGGAAGTCGCTCGAGCGCCAGGCCGCCGGTGCCGGGGCAGAAGGGCAAAGGCTGAGGCGCCGTCGTGGCTTCCGGCCGCGTGATCGTCAAACCAATTTGATATCTTGTTTCGCCCCGTGCCAGCTAAACCCAGCCCGACCTACCCAGGCGCAAGAGCCTAGCCCCCTGACCCTATCCGGCCGTCAAGCCGACGCCTGGCCGCGCGTGGCTCGCGCGGAGTACCCCACTGGCTCCAGCGGCAATGCCACACGCTCTACCCCACTGGGTCGCCCAGGGGATGAAGGTCGCCATCGTTGATTCCTTCGCCCGAAGGCCGAGTGTTCGGCATGCTAACCGCCAGCCGCCAACCGCTAACCCCCACTCCACCGTGTGCCGCGTGTGCACCCGCCGCACACAGACACGTGAACTGTCGTACGAGGTCGACCCGCGCAGCGGCCTGCAGCGCATAAAGTACGAGCCCAGTGGTGAGGTCCTGGCATCCCCGGTGACCCGCGGGTCAGGTCGGGTGCTACCGGGGGTAGGATGGCGGTCGGTGGCGGCCAAGCACAGACGCTGCCGTTTCTGCCGCCGATGATCGCAACCCAGGGCCACAACGGCTCGTGCACCAGCACCAGGGGTCAGGCTTGCGAGCCTGCCGGCCTGCGCCTGTGGCGGACTAATCGGGGCTGCGGTCCCGGAATTTGTGGATGCGAAGGTGCGGTCGCGCTTGTATTACTTGATAACCCGCTGGTTATCAAGTCATGAAGGAAGGCAACAGCGCCAGCGCTAAACAGGCATCAAGACGGGGGCGTCGGTACACTCCTGCTGCTGGCCTCATCGGGCGCTCCCTGGCGCGCCACCGAGGCCAACGCCCGCGGTGCCCTGATGCGCCCCAGTTGCTGCGGCGACCGCGCACCCCCTCCGCATACACCTATATACACACGCTTCCCTCCCGAAGCCCCCGGGGCCCCCTTCGCGGATCCCTCCTTGGCCCGCAGGCTGGTACTTCTGGGACTGGGAGCGCGAGGGTACGACACATAAAGTGCATTACATCAAGGCGGGGCGACAGGGCGATCCCGTCGTGGTGCTCGTCCACGGGTACGGCGCGTCTTCGTACCACTGGCGGTACAACGTCCCCGCGTTGGCGCAGGCGGGTTACCAGGTGGGTCTAAATGATTGGCTGTGCTCCGCTCGGGGGAAGGGGAATGGCGGCATAGTGCTGCCGAGTGCTGCCTGCCTGGCCCGAGTCGGCTGCCTCATGCCCCGCCCATCTGCGGCTTCAGCACTGTCCTTGCCGGGCTGTCGGTCCTTGCCAACACGGCGTGGGGGGTCGCGTCAACGGTATGTCATTCAGGCGACCGATAAGCTGCTGAGCTGACCCCAGCGCACAGCTGCGGGGCTGCGGCGGTGGATATTGTGGCCGGGCTGGCGCCCGGGGTCGAACGGACGACCCCCGCAGAACAACCCCAAGGGGTGCTGGCCCCATCGGGTTTGCGGCCGCTCCGGAGCTGCTGGCCCGCGGGCCCGTACATGTACGGCATACTGCACACTGCCCGCGGGCCCCCAGCGACTGTGTCGCATTAACGTTGGCTCTCTCGCCTCTCTCGCCTCTCTCGCCTCTCTCGCCTCTCTCGCCTCCTGGCCCCCACCGCCCTCCTGGCCCCCACCGCCCTCCTGGCCCCCACCGCCCTCCTGGTCCCTGGCCCCCACCGCCCTCCTGGCCCCCACCG
This sequence comes from Eudorina sp. 2006-703-Eu-15, assembly GCA_003117195.1. Classification (NCBI taxonomy): domain Eukaryota; kingdom Viridiplantae; phylum Chlorophyta; class Chlorophyceae; order Chlamydomonadales; family Volvocaceae; genus Eudorina; species Eudorina sp. 2006-703-Eu-15. Next base: position 184,824 of record BDSI01000058.1, on the reverse strand, counting down.
CCCTCCTGGCCCCCACCGCCCTCCTGGTCCCTGGCCCCGGCCGCCAGGTGTACGCGATGGACCTGCTGGGTTTCGGGTACTCGGAGAAGGCCAAAGTGGACTACACCAACGGGGAGGTACGCGCCGGATGGGCCTGCAGGGGTGCCTGCAGGGGTGCCTGCTGGCTGCGCCTGCGCGCTGTAAGGGGGAGATGCAGATGGATGGATGATTGGAGGAAGGAAGGAAGGAATGGCACAGCGGCCCCCGCACAGGGATCCCGGGTGCCTACACGAGGAAACGCCACCAGCGGCATTTTACCAGGGGCGTTCAGTCGGCGTTGTGGGGGGTGGCGAATGACTCACTCTCACTCTCTCCGCCTATCTCGGTGTCTCTCTCTCTCTCTCTCCGCCTATCTCGGTCACTTTCTCTCTCTCTCTTTTACTCTCTCTCTCTCCCTCTTTTACTGTCTCTCTCTCTCGCTCTCTCTGTGTCTGCTACAGACGTGGTCTTCCCAGCTGGCTGACTTCATCCGCGAGGTGGTGGGTCTGTCCGCCGGCCCCGTGGTGCTGGCGGGCAACTCGCTGGGCGGGTATGTGAGCCTGGCCACCGCAGCGACCCAAGGGTCGGACCTGGTGCGCGGCGTGGCGCTGCTCAACGGCGCAGGGCCCTTCCGGGACTCCAACAACGGCAAGACGGCGGATCAGGAGGCGGCGGAGTGGGCGGACGACTCCTGGTGGGCGCGTACCCGCCGGAACGTGGCGGCGTGAGTGGGTTGCGACGCCTGCGGAGGTGGAGGTTCCGGAGCGGTGGTTGCGGGACAAGCGGACGGCGACCCGGGGCTGGTCGCCGCCGCGGCTGCGGGCATGAATGGCTGTTGTGTCTCAGCTGGGCTGCGTGTGTGACTGGCGCGCGTTGGGCAGCTCGGGGCGGGGATCGGCAGAGAAATGGCTGGGCGCCGGCAGAAATGGTTGGCTGCTGCGGTGCCTCTGCATGGGGAGCCGCCTTGTTGCGGGCACTGCAGAGTTTTTGTCTCCCTCTGCCAATACGACAACTCGGGCCGCCTGCAGGGCCCTTCTTGCCCTGCCCATTTTTGAGCTGCTCTGCTCTGCCTGTCCTTCCGTCCTCTCCTGCACTGCGCTCCGGACCCCGAGCGTGCCTGGCTGCCGCGTGCCTGGCTGCCCCCCCTTTTTGTCAATAAAGACAGCGAAACCGCGAAATAATCACCGATTGTGCAGTAGTTGTCCGGTTGGCTGACGCCGCCGTCGAAGGAGAACGTAGTGATTATATGCCCCTCCCCACCTCCCCGCGCGCCTGTCCCGCCCCGGGGACTGCCCCACAACGACGGCGACGACATCCCCCTCAGAGCTCTGAAGCGCGGCGTCATGTTCTTCGCCTTCCACCGCACCAAGCAGCCGTCGCGGATCCGGGAGGTGCTGCAGATGGTGTACGTCAACCACGACTCCATCGACGACGACCTGGTGACAAGCATTGAGGTGCGGGGCCGCGGGCTCTGCGGTTCGCTCGTGCTATCGTTCCTTACTTTTGGCCTGCCCGACCGAAAACTTTTGACTTTTGACGCCGCCACTTACATCCTCTAGCCCTGCTCCAGCCTCCAGTAGTAGCCGGGCAGGATGTGTCTTTGTTTGGACCCCGGCCACCTCATCGCCGCCACCTCCACCCGCAAGCTGAACCTGCAACCTGAACCCGCAACCCCATTCCTACAACATCTACCTAAGAACGCCTCGCCGAAGCCCCCCCGTCACCCAAAGGATGATCCTCCACCGCAACCTCCCACCTCAGCCCCCGTCGCAATGTTCGCCCGGACCGCACCCGCACACCCATCGTCACACCCTGAACCGCAGCCTCACGCCCCTCACTGCCTCCACCAGAACCCGGCTCAGGACCCGGCCGCCCCCGAGGTGTTCTTCCTGGTGTCCCACTCCACCCGGGGCCCGCCGCGCTACGTGGACGGACTGCTGGAGCAGCTGCGGGTGCCGCTGCTGCTGCTGTGGGGCGACAAGGACCCCTGGATTACCCCCGCGCGGGTGAGTGAGGGTGGACGGGGGCACGCCGGGAAGGGCAACTTCTGGGGGCCCACGCCTGGGGGGGTTGTGCGTGGAGGGAGGACGGTGTCCGCCCCACGCTGCTCTGCGGCTGGGATGCGCGGCGAGATGGAGCGATGGGATGGGATGGGATGGGATGTTCGGATTTTTGGGGCGGTGCCCGCCTGCCCGTACGTCCTTGTCCCGTACGGGAGGGGTGATCTGGACGGGCACCGCGGGCAGCGGTGCTGGCGCAAAATAGGCGCTGGTTTGAGCCATACTCGGTTTCCAGCATTCCGTTGCGGTCCGTTTCACGACGGGATATCTAGGCAGTGTCCGTTGCAGTCCGTTGTACGACGGGACATCTGTGGGACCGCAAACGTGCCGTGCAAACCCCCTCATCCCCCCAGGCCGCCAAGATCCAGGCCATGTACCCGGGTGCCGTCAAGGTGGGTCTGGACAGCGGCCACTGCCCGCACGATGACACTCCAGGGGAGGCCAACGCGGCGCTCTTGGAGTGGCTGGCGTCGCTACCGGCCGCCACTGACCCGCGGGTCACCGCTGACGTCGGCACGTTGGAAGGCCGGTCCGTTGCGTGAGGGTACAGATGCGAGCACGTCGTGTCATGTGACAAGATGACGACAGGGGGGAGTTGGCGCCTTCAGCCGGGGGCGGTTGCGGCTGGCAGCCCAGCGTGACGATGAGTTGACGCGTCGCGAGTGTGCTAAGCGCGTGTGTGTTGAAGGCCGGGAGTTGTGGTGATGGAAGGAAGATGGCGTCGTCTGGATTGACGGCGGCCCTCGAATGCCGGTGGTGGATTCACTGTTCCGTTTTTGCGTGTGATATTTTGTCTGGGCTGTGTATCTGGAAGGTTTTTAAGAGTTTTGTCATCGAGTCGATTCTCGGTTTTTCAGAGTTTTGTCATCGAGTCGATTCTCGACTGTTGACGAGAGTGACGAGCGCGCAGGTGCCAAGCAGGAGAGGGGCAGGCAAGGAACGGGGCTAGGGGGGGAGGACACCCGGTCCATTGCGAGGGATGCTCGGTCCGTAAAAGCATCATCAAATGAAGAAAACACACATGCGTTTATACATTTATGTAATTGTATGATGGAAGCTGGACGGTGTTTGTTGCGGTGTGTGTCGGGTGAACCAGGAAAAGCTTGGCGTGTCACCCGGGCTGTGTCGGCCATGCATCGTACGGTACGGGATGTACTGCAGATGTATTTCAGAGGATTTGAGCTGTTTGACTCCTTTCTCCTCCGAACACCGGCGAACACCGGGAAGGATTTTTGCGTCGTCGACGAGCTACGAACTTCATTCGGGTTGCGCTTGTTTTCGGGCCGCCGTTTGGGTATCGCTTTCTTCTACAGGGTCGTTTCCCAAATTCTGGTCAAAATCGACTCCATAATTGCCGACTTGCATCTGTGAAGTCAGATATATGAGCTCAGAGGGCCGCAGTGTGGATTGGCCGTCAGTTCCGCCACTCGACGTTGTTAATCCATGTTTGGGCGTGTTTGGGCCAGCGCGCAACACAGCGCAACGAATACGGTCAGTGTGCCCTAGCCCCTCAGGCCCTGACATGAAACAGTGAGATAGATCAGCAATGGGGGCCGCTGATTGTAAAGGATTGGATTAGTGGTCGTGCGGCCCAGCCCCTAACCTTGGCAGTGACGCCAAACCATACTGAACAATTTCACAAACGGCGCATGGAAGACTCATGTCTTTATCGCCATGAACATGCGTAATGGCCAAAACGTCCGAGCTTGTCCCAATTGGGTTGAATCGATGACTTGGTCGACTACCGTAATGTCAACGTTGGAGCAGACGGTGACGCCACAGTTGTACCTGGTGGGCAAAATGTAATTGCAAATTTAAAGTTGCTCTGAGATATTAAGTTATGGCTGTCGTCAAATGTGATGCGACCTTGACGTGGACGTGACCGCCGTTCGTCGCGACAGCTGCCTCGATCGTACGTCGGCCCCAGCGGCGAAAACCTACAAGGAATTTACGCTAATCATCCAGTGAATATTGAATTTAATGAATATTATTGAACTGTTGCTGTACGTGGGTCACTTCCACACGCCTCCACAATCCGTCCGGTCGCTGTCCGGTCCGCAGTTTACGTGCCGAGCTGAAAAAAGCAACACACAGGCACTTCTAAGCTCAATATTCTAAAGATTCTTGCTCAATTGTATCAACCATGGGGCGGCAGCTGCCGCTCTTAGCGCTGACGTCGTTGGCGTTCACCCTCTGCACCGCGGTCCTGGCCCTCGACCTCCAATCTACCGCCGGCCAGGTCGCCACGGCCTACCCCGATCAACTCACTGCGGAAGGCAAGCTTGATCCTTTCTTGAAGTCTGTTAAAGCTGATGGTACCGTAGGTCTACATATTGCCAGTGGTGCCGGTCAACCGTCGGTCGACGCAGTCCCTCTCATCCCCGTGCATCCGCACTCCGCCAGACTTGTTAGCGGCCGGCAGGTTCTTGATCCTGCGTGAACCACTGCATGGGCGTCTCGCAGCGCCTGCTGTGCCCAAATAGGGATTAGCACTTAGTGGGTTACATGAATGAATGAATGAGTAACAAGACGTTCATCGGACTCGCTCCTATGGAGGATGTCATAAGCGTTACATGTTGGACCCGGGCCCCCTCGCGGACAGCCCAACAGTGCCCTGAAGCGTGTTGCGTTCCTGGCGGCCTCGGTTCACATCTCCGCTTTTGCCTGCCTCGCTCGTGTCTCAATTAAAACCGTGATAACTGCGTTCGGCACAATCTGACATCGCCCACTCCCGCCGAGAGATACATCAGCCAGCGCCAGAACCTAGAACTCGATAGGGATTCATCTAAGCAGTGACGCCGCTTTCAATTAACCATTCCACCAACGCACCACGGCGCAGGACACCACCATCGCCTCATGAGCGTCGATGAGTCTGCCAGCGCCACCGCCGACCCGAGGGTCGGCGACACATCCATTGCCACCGCCGCCGCCGCCGCCGCCACGGCCACCGCGACTGCGAAGGCGGCTGCCGTCGGCCTTCCGCAGCACCTCCAGATCAAGCAACGAACCGCCCACCGGTATCAACAGATGCAGCAAAACCAGGAAACCCGGCAACACCAGCAGAATACTCAGCAACAGAATCAGGAGCGGCTGTCCGCGTCTGGCTTCGCTGCCACCGCCGCCCAGAGGCCGGCCAGTGACGCCCGTCACGCGCGACGAGCCCACCGCACGGAGATAGCCGATGGTGGGTCCAACGGCGGGCAGCGCCTGCATACGCTGCCATCGACAACGGTGCCCGCCCAGCATCAGCCAGCGGAGCTTCCAGCTGCAGAACGGAACCCTGGAGCGGCCGGAGTCGGCTCCGTTGGGGCTGGCGAGGCAGCCCCTCGGACGGGCCCCGGGTCCTTGGGGACCACCCTGGAGCAGACTATCACGAGCTCTGGCGGCAGTAGCAACGACGGCGGCCACCGCAGCAGTGACAGCAGCGGCGGCGGCAGTAGCAGCGGCGGCCGTGGCACCCGCACCACTGGAAGTAGCATCGGAGGTAGTAGTCGCAGCATCAGCAGTAGCAGCAGCAGTGGTAGCAGTAGCAGCAGCAGCAGCAGCAGCAGCAGCAGCAGCAGCAGCAGCAGCAGCAGCAGCGGCAGCCAGTTGGCCAGCAGCTTCACGCCTGATGACGTGTCTCAGATCTACGCCGCCGAGGAGGTTCGATACATCCTGACCGACGTCCTGGGGGAAGATTGGCCCTTCGACGATTTCGGTAATTTCGTACAAGCGCAGATCGATCCCAATAAAATCGACTCCGGTGTTTCCGAACCATTTTCCCGTCAGTCCAATCCTGCTGAGGATCCAAACGATGGTATGAACTCGCTGCCCAACGATGTTGCCAGCGACGGCGGGGCGCAAGAGCCGACCAGCCCGCTACGAGCGGAACAGCAGGGCCGCGAGAGGGAGCAAGCAGCGCAGCAGCAGGCGCCGTCAGCAGCCTATACAGGCAGCAGCAGTCCCGCAGCGGCCGGCGGCGGCGGCGGCGGCGGCGGCAAAGACCCCTTGGAGCTGTGGAAGGCGCTGGCTGAGATGTTCGAGGGCGACTACGCGTCCGTAGGTCCGCAGCAGGAGGCGATGTACATCAGATTGTACAACCAGGATGCCGGAACGTTCTGGGCCGTACACGATGAGATCGTGGAGCGGCGGCAGCAGGCGGGGGCGGAGGCGCCGTACAGCGGTGACGACATGTACGACAGTGTGCACGGCGCGGGTTTGGTAGCTGGGTCGGCGAGGGTTGGCGTGGATTCCGTCGGGATGGAGGATACGGAGGCTGGTTTTGAGGGGCGCCAGAGCCGGCGCCAGCAACAGCCACAGCAGCAGCAGCAGCAGCAGCAGCAGCAAACCGAGAAGTCCCAGAACTACGCCATAAGCCTGCCTCAGCATTCCTCCATTTCCTCGGTTGTGGGCGCTGCCGGCGGCGGCGGCGACGATAGCTCCGATTCGGTGAACGATTATTATTATCATTATTACTATTATGACGGCGGTCGCGGCAATACCCAAGGCGACATCCCACAGTACGACAAGGGGCCCCGGAACCATGAGGAGGATGCGGGCACCGCCGTTCCTGTACGGGATGGCGAGGTTGGCAGCGAGTCGCGCGCCTGGCGGGAGCCGTACAGCTATCAGCCGGGGGTACGCCCGTACGACGGTGACGCGCTGGCGGAGGCGGCGTATGATGATTCCATGTTTGCCGAGGACGAATACTTGGAGTGGCTGGAGGAGAGGGATGTGGAGAGGGGTCTGGAAGACAGCTCGTACATCTTGTACAACAACTATTACGACACCGAAGTCCTCCTGGACGAGCAGTCGTACCGTGACGCGATGGATGGCGTCTTGAAGGCCGCCGTGGCAGAGGTCATGGCTAAGGACACCGAGGACGGGGGACGCAGGGCGCAGGAGGCAGTTGCGGTGACGGCGAGCTCCATCGCCGGCGGAGGAAATGCGGCAAAGCGGCAAACACCTGTCAAACCCGTTCCGCAGCCCTTTGAGGCGGATGACAACCTGTACAACGACTACGATTGGCTTTCGTTGGGGCGCGGCAGTGATGCTCGGGGCGACGGCGGCGTGCTTGACGGCGGCGGCGGCGGCATCCACGGCGGCAGCGGCGGCAAGGGCAGTGGCGGCGTGAAGGGCGCTGATGACGGTGACGGAGCGCTGCCAGACGCGATGTTGGCCTTGTCGTCGACAACCTCCACCATACAGGTCATGGCGGACCCTCAGGTGCACTCGACTAATGTTGCACCCACAATCGGCACCACTACCACTGCCACTGCAACCACATCCACCAGCAGCTTGGCCGCCATCAGCACCACCACCACCACCACCACCACCACCACCACAACCGCCAGCAACAGACTGGCCGCCACCGATAGGGTCGACGGCGCGGGTGTCAACGCTGCCATCGCCACTGCCATGGTAGACGCCGGAATGGCCGCCGCCGGCCTAGCCCCCGCGGCTGACGTGGCCAGCAAGCCCGTTGGGGGTGCCGCTGAGCTAGACGCCGATTCTAGGAGCGCTGCCGCGGACGACACTGCAGCGGCTTCCACAACCGCCACCGCCACCGCCACCGCCACCGCCGCCGCCGCCGCCGCGACAGTTACCGCCGTTATGGCGTCAACGCTGGGGGGCAGGCGCAGCGGGCCCCTTCCGACTGTGACGACGTCACGGCTCGAATTCCTGCAGACCTACGCCGACTGGCGTCGCGCCGGCGCCGCCGCTGGCGGCGCCGACAGCACGCGCCACAGCTTGAGTGCCGTACTCGCCAACGCCGCCGCCAGCCGCGCCATGGTGCTGGCACGTGCCGTCGAGGCGCTACAAGCGCATGGTACAACGGACCGGGAGGAGATCGGATCCGGTGACAGCGCCGCCGCTGCCGTACTGCCGGCGGCGGCGAATCAGCTGCACAGCTCTCTTAGCGGCTATGAGTTGCCGCTGCCGGAACCCGCCGGAACCGCCGCCGTCACAGCCGCCACCGCCGCCAGCACCGCCGCTGCCGCATCCGACGACGACGGCGTCACCCCCGCCTCCGCCGCCTCCGCCAACCCCGCCTCGGTCGTGACCGTGCTACTCGCCGTGTATGTAACGGTCAGCGTGTTGCTTGCGCTGCTGATTGCCGCAGCCGTTTTGTACCATCGCGTGCTCGCCCCCGCTATGTCCCGGGATTACCGACGGAGGAACCGGCTCAGCCGCCGCGGCGGCGCTGCGCTAAGCGCCGCCCTGATGCCCAGCCGCGACGCGGCACACGCCAGTAGTAGCAGCAGCGACGGCGTCAGCGGCAGTGGCAGCGGCGGCGCCCGGTTCGGACACGGCCGCGGTGGCTGGCTGCGACTGCTGGCAGCCTTGATCAGCGGAAGCGGCAACGCAGCGGCCAGCAGCAACGGTATCGGCGACGACGGCCGGAGCAAATACGGCAGTAGCAGGTACGGCGGTGGCAAAGGCGTCACGCCTTACGCCGCCACACGCAGAACCGCCCGCACAGACACGCAGCAACGAGACTGGGGATGTACGGCACGAGATGAGCAGTGCGTCAGGATGTACGGCAGTAGCAGCAGCAGTAGCAGTGGCGACGGCGGTGCTACTGCCGCCGTCCCTGCCGGCGTGGCCGCCGCGGGTTTGGCTCTAGGGCTCCGATTGCCGCGGCTGCGCACGCAACCCCGCGGGTACCCCTCCTCGACTTCGTTGTACGACAGTCCGCGATCTTGGAACTCCAACGGTGAACAGCCGGGCGACGGCCACAGCCATCAGCCGCACAGCAGCTGGTCGCCGCAGTCGCTCCGCAGCGCCGGCTCGTCCGGTTCAGTGTACGGCAACGTCTGGAGCGCCGCGGTCCCAAACGACGGGAGCGATGGCGGCACCGGCATCCGCAGCGTCGGCGTCGGCGTCGAAGACGACGGCGACGGCGACGATCGCACCAATGCAATGTCCCCCCGCTCCGTAACGGCGACTTCCGGCGACCAGACGCCGCAGCGGCGGCGAACCCAACACCGTCCTGTCGGTCACGGCGCCACAGAGGTAGTGCCGTACAGCGCCACTGGCGCGGACGCCTCCGGCGGCGCGGCCGCGGGCGTTACTAATGCGACCTGGTCGTACGCCGCCGCCACGCCCTCTGCTGCGCAAATGCACGCGTTGCGGCCAGGAGGCGGCGGCGGCGGCGGCGAAGGGAGCCCCTTCTAATCCGTTTCATCCGTGTGAGACCGCCAGCGTAGGACGGGTTTGAAATCACGTTGGACCCCGCCGCCGCCGCCGCCGCCGTCGAGGCGTCTGTGTGGGTGTTGGCCCCAGACACGGGAGCGGCGCACCCGGCGCAGCCCACAACGTTGCTTGTTTCGCCCCCTCAGCCGACTGTTAGGTCTATAGCTGAGCCTGTGCAGGGAGTTGCGTCGGGTGGCCGTGGCAGGCGTCGGTCGTCGTTTCGCCGGGCGGTCGTTGCTTCGGTCATCCTGGATTCGGCCATGAACTACCTGTTATTGATTCGATCATCATTGCTTTGGTCATCACTGCTTTGGTCATCATTGCTTTGGTCATCACTGCTTTGGTCATCATTGCTTTGGTCATCATTACTATGTGATTGAACAGGGATGCGCCTCGTGGGGCTCGGGGACCGTGTTTCTAACGATGTAGAAGGTTCTGCAGGGATGCGGCAGTTTGTTGGATGCGGCAGTTTGTTGCGGTCCCACTCGACTCTGCCGTAGGTCGTGGTCCGTACTACGGAGCTGTCCAGCATCAGGCGTGCCGTACATGCCCGTCCCTGCACGTGCGCACCGTCCCTGCAGCGCGTTGGCACACAATGTCGATGCGGGCAGCAACGCTGCAGACACTTCACGGGAGGCGGCATCCAAAGTGCCAATCAGGGGTCGATTGATATGGCGTGTGGTTGGTTGGTATTGCCCGGTGTACGGCGATAGGATGTATTATCAGTGATGTTCACAGTGGACCCCGCGGGTCATCGGATAGGATGTGCGATGTACGGCGACTGAGGGAAGGAAGGAACGCCACGTGGGTGCGTGGGGCGTGGCACACCGGTCGTGTATTATTGTTAAGGATGTTACAGCGGACCCCACGGGTCATCGGTGACAGTCGAAGCTTCCTCACCATACACTGCAAAAACGAACTTGCGCCACCATGGCGCACCGGTCGTGTGTGTGGCTGTGTGACCCGTCATGAGGCCGGGGTGCGGTAGTACACACTGGTAGTACACACTCACTTGTCACAATGGGCATCAGAACTTCTACAAGAGTTGACACGGCATTAGGCAATGGGGGCGGCAGGCGCAGGTGTGGGTGCGGGCAGGTAGCCTCACAGAGTACGACAATGTACAGCAGTGCACGGCACGCCAGCAGGTGCGCGGCGCGCGCGGGTTGCCTCGGGCAGCCAGCTGGCTCCTCGTTTTTTGGGCCTTATGGTCGATGTCCAATCATATTGTTGGGCCTTTCGCTGGACGTTCCATCATATTGGATCGCGACGGCAGCTCTGGCACTGGGGCCCGATGGAGTGCGGGTGTGCGGCCCTCAGGCCCTGATGATGCCCTCGGCTCGGTCGGGCGGTCAGACCTCCGAAGCGTTCCTGTCAATGTGGCAAACACGAGCAGCCCGCCGGCCGTCGCGGTCCGGCTGCGGCTGACTTCTGCACCGCAGTGCGGAGGGCGGCAGCCGGGCGGAGGGTGGCAGCCGGTCAGGCGCCTTGCGGATGGAATCTGTCGGAGGGGATGAGAAGCAGTGCCGCCCGCGCATATGCATATATATATGGATATGCATCCGCTTTTGGATCTGGGCGACAATCGGTCCATTGTCGCGGTCCCGTTGATCCCTTTTAGGGGTCCGCCGTCGCCGTAACGTTCGATCGTTCAGTTGGTCGGAAGGACCCCTTGGGCGGGTCAGTCGTTGACCTGACACCGTAGCTGCTGCTGGGAAAACAACGAGCTGTGCATCGCGACGGAGCGGGGGTGACTGACGGACTAAAAACCACAGCCGTGTCGTTCCTCGATGGAGACCTTCTGGGTGCTGTCGTACAGATGTCGTAGGGGCAGACACCGTGTCCCCAGGAACAGTGGGTTTGCCGTTGCTGCGAGGTCGAAGGACAGGTCGAGGATGAGGAGCATGTTTTGCTGGATGGCCCTGTGTACGACATCGATTCGCGCTGATGGAGGGTTTTCCCCAATTCGCTGCCATGCTGGAAGCCATGGCCTGGGACCCGGCTCGGTTAGCAAGGCTGTTGGAGCGCGGGTGGGCCCACCGCAACTCAATGGTTCCCTTTGGACGGTAGTAGTCTCCTTTTTCCTGCTAGTGCATCGTCTTGCGCGTGCTTTCAGGCGTTTTTCGCGTGCCCTTGGGCCTACGGCTCGTACGGGTAGTTGTTTAGGTATGGGCTCATGCACCCCCAACCATGTAACACACACACACACACATACACACACACACACACACACACACACACACACACACACACACACACACACACACACACACACACACACACACACACACACACACACACACACACACACACACACTGCATACCCGGACCCAGCAAGGCCTGACGCGTGCGAGCCGCCTCGCTCTGGCTCAGCTGGGCAGGCAGGCCTGCCGGAGGGTGCAACCCTAGCTATTACGATTAGGTTAGGACGCGGGACCAGGCTAGTTTTACCGCACCAAGCAGGGGCGCGCCTCCGAAACGCGCCCTGGGTGCTGCAAGGACTTGAGGAGGTTGAACAGCGGACTGCGAGGCGCAGACCGCCCGGGATGGGCCTTCGCCCACTCCCTTGAGGGGGCACAGCGGTCACCGATCCTCGGGGATCGGGCACGCGCCCTAGGTTGAGAGCGAGGGGACAGAGGCCCCTTACGCCCCTTTCCCCGTATCCGGGGGAAAGTGCTTCGGCGGTCTCCCGTATGGGGCGGGTTAGCGCCCCCGGCCAGTGTCGGCCCGGCAGATATGTAACGATTCACACACACACACACACACACACACACACACACACACACACACACACACACACACACACACACACACACACACACACACACACACACACACACACACACACACACACACACACACACACACACACACACACACACACACCACTAGTAGTATGGATGCTGTACAGGAATGGTGTCGTTGATAACGGTACGGCCTGCGCCAAGGTGTCGCTCGTAGGTCCGTCGCGCGGGGGGGCGGGGTTAAACGTGGATGTTACACTTTGAGGGGTTTGGCGGGGAGGTGGGAGGTGGGACCAGGGCTGCAAGGGATGCTGCTGCTTACAGGCTGGTGCGCACGCGGTATAGCATGGGTGCAAGTGCGTGGAACGGGAAGGGTTGCATTCATAACTGACTGCTCCCCCGCCGCTCCCCGCAAACGACGACCCGGCAGCGGCTGAAAGGGTGTTATGGCTTCGCAACGTTTCGAGTTGTTGGACATCGCATTTGCAATATTGCTTCAATCAAAGGACATCTGAGACCGATGCATGGTTCGTTGTTTAAAACAATTAGCGCGAAAGGCGCCTGTGTATAGGTTTCTGCGGTGTGTACCGCAGGCCCGCCCGCCTGTTTTGCGCGCGCTTCCTGCGAGAGTAGTATTGAATCGCCCTGATGACTTCAGTTCAATTACAATATTATAATAATATAATCATGGTGCCAAAATTACCTTACCTCACGACGCCAGGGCAATGGAAGATTATGTACCGAAATCAGATAAGGAAGCATATACCTTGCCTTACACACAGCGACGATGGATTAAAGAAGTTTATCTTGATCACACCGGCTTACTGCTGCTGCAATTCCTAAAACCTCCAAAATGACAAATTGGCCTGCTGCCGTCGCAGTCGTACTCTGAGTAGAGAACATATCGCTCAAGGACACAAATTTGTAAATTTAATAGAGTAAATCAGATGATAAAAGCATGTTCAGGCATTTTGCCTTGTGATCACACACGTAAGGCCGAATGCAGCTGGGCGTGCAATTTGCGCTGTAACTTGAGCTTGCTTGACAAGTGAAATTCATAACGTCTAAATGACTTCGAATAACTATATCTTAGCGCACAAGGTGGCCTTGTGAAGTTTCCGCGCAGTGAAAGGACACAGAGTCTGCGTTATACTGCCATGGCCGTAAAGCTAGAACTTTCTTTCTGTATCCTGCTGTTATGCACCGCTGCTACATACCCTTCGCAAGCGGAGGAGACATTGCACGCCGCTGGGCAGTCCGTTCAAGGTGAAAAGCAGGGGAAACTGTTAGCTTGTTTTCATACTCTTCCATTTCTCGTCTGTCGCCCCGTCATCTCCCCTTCCGTTGTCAGTGCGTGCACGTCCGACGCGGTTGCAGGCATCGCCGTCCACCGCGGTCCACAGAATACCTTGGATTTTGCTGATAATTACTTGATTGATGTCGTCCACAGTCAACACTGCTGTTAACACGTGCGTGGCAGCTAGCTTGCTTGTCGCACCCTGTCGCACGTGGTGTCATGGAGGTTCGCTTATTTATTTATGATCGCTGCATATCTCGGCTTTTCAATCTGATATTTTATTCGTCTGTCTAAGACGCCTCTTGTCTCCCCTGCCCACATCGCGTTCCGTCACCTGGCATCCATGCTGGTTCAGCAGCGTCCGGCAGGACTTCTGCGCAGCAATCATCGGACCCAAAGGACCTAACAGCAACCCGAACAGCCGGTGCCTCGGTCCGTGGAGCCTCGCAGAATCGAAAGCGTGTCCGCACCCAGATACGGCCGCAGCCATCAACTAGAGCGCAGTCATTGAAGGCCGGGTTGCGCACAGGTGCGGTGGTGCCTCGGAAACGGAACGCAGCAACAGTCCGCCAGGGACTACCTGCGAGGGCAGCATCCGGCAGTGGCACTGTTCCGCTCAGCCGGCAAGCTCAGATACAGCAGATACGACAGCAGGTACGGCAGCAGCAGCAGCAGCAGCAGCAGCAGCAGCAGCAGCAGCAGCAGCAGCAGCAGCAGGGGCTGCCGCAAGGACTGCCCCTCAACACTCGCTCCTCCGCGGCTGCTGACAAGCTCCACAAGCGAGGTGAGTACCAGACAGGGTACGGCGCTGCATCATGGGCGTCCGGCCATTCAGAGTGCACCTTCACTGCATGGCATGTATGTTGGACATATGTGCCAAGCAGAGACGCCCGCCGATGCGGATGCATCCCGGAGCCGCCGACGCCGCTGCCCTTGTTCTGATCTCGGCCCCTTATACAAACCCTGGGCTCGGATGGGATGCTAGCACTTCACGTCCATGGGGCAGATGCCGCGGCGTGATGCGGAAAACCGCAACTACTTGCACGGGGTGTCCGTGTCCTTGCATGCGTCCACCAAGCCCTGGTTGAACTGCTGCGAACGTTGGCTGCGCCGCTAAGGAGTCTGTTCCTGGGTGAGCATGGATGCACGGGTGTGTCACACGAGTGACAGCGTCCCTGCGAGTTGCGCTTGCTCTCCGTGCATTAAACAACACGGCCTAGCATGTGTAAAACTCGGCCCTTGCCGCTCCGCCGCCCCCAGGGAGTGCAGCTGTCAACAGGGGCATCGGCGCCGGTGGCAGCGGCGGCGGCCTTGACGCAGGCACTAATCTCCATGGCCAGGCCCTTGAACTACAGAGCGCCCGGGCCCGAACAGCCGGGGTGGGCCGGGGAAGCACGGTGACCGGCATGGCCGCAGTAGCAGCCGTTAAACCTGGCGTCGTTGCTGCGGAGTCCATCCGCTTAGGGGCCACACGCCCCAAGGTGCTAGCGGGTACCGCCATGGCCAGTGGTGATGCCGCGGGACGGAGTCAACCACAATGGCGCCCAAAGCGCACGGGTGGTGGGACCCGCTTTGGCGGCATGACCAGGGCCGCGGCACTGGCGCACGCAGGCGGCGCTGATGGCAGCGATGCTGCTGCCGGCGCGGCAGCAGCCGGATCGGCTGCTGCCGGTACCTCCGCCGATCCAAAACGGGATGGAGGTGCGAATGCATCCGGCGGCGTGGCGGTCGGTCAGGACGCCGTGGTTCAGCCCAGCAATTGGGCGGGGGCGGCTGGCGGCAATGCAGTTGGGGCGGCTAGCGGCAATGCAGGTGGGGCGGCTAGCGGCAATGCAGGTGGGGCGGCTAACAGCACGGGGGCGGGGATGACCAGCAATCAGTCCTCGTCGGCCTCATCTGTCATCGGGGCGGGAACTGCTGCAACCTCCGGCGGTGCGGCCCTGGCAGCTGTAGCGGTGGCATCCTCGGCTGTGGTGCCGGTTAGTGCAGCTGCAGCAGCTGCGGGGACAGGGACGGGAACGGATGCCCGGGTTGCAGGCTCTGCAGGGCCCGCTAGGAGCACTGGTGTGACGGCGGCTGCGACAGGCAGTTCTGGAGATACTGCCAGCTCGGCCGCCTTGTCCTCCACCGTAAGTACGGTCATGGCGACCGGCAGTCCAGGCAGTGGGACCTCCGACACAGCCAGCAGCACCAGCAGCGGCAGCAGTGGTAGCAACACCAGCAGTATCAGCAGCGGCACCAACAACACTGCTGGTTCGGGGGCGACAGCCGGATCTGGCGGTTCTGCTGCCACATCGGCTCTGACCAACACAGCAACCGGTTTGGGCTCAAATGTTGCCGCAACTGACAGTGGCAGCAGCACGACCTCCGTAAACAACCCGTCGAGCGCGTCAACCACGACCACCTCGTCCGCAGCTGACACCGCAAGTGCGTCAACCACTTCTGTGGGCACCTCCACCACGGCCGCCACCACGGGCGCCACCGCGAACTTAGACAGCGCAACCAACAGAGGTGCCTCAGCCACCACCGCCACCACCGCTACCAGCACAGCTACCACTGTTGCCTCTGCGGCCTCGAGCACAGCTACCGCCGCCAACAAGGACAGCACTACCACCGCCACCATTACCGCGGCCTCGAGCACTGCGGCCGCCACCACTACCGCAGCCACTACTACCGCAGCCTTGGGCACTGCGGCCGCCACCACTACCGCAGCCACTACTACCGCAGCCTCGGGCACTGCGGCCGCCACCACTACCGCAGCCACTACTACCGCAGCCTCGGGCACTGCGGCCGCCACCACTACCGCAGCCACTACTACCGCAGCCTCGGGCACTGCGGCCGCCACCACTACCGCCGCCACTACTACCACAGCCTCGGGCACTGCGGCCGCTCGCGGCGCCGCTGGCACTGTCACTGTGGCCGAAATCATGGGCAGCAATATTACAAGCATCACCGCCGCCGTCGCTGCCTCAAGCACCGCTGGCACTGCCGCCGCGGCCGCCAACACGGTCCGCAGTACCACCACCACCACGGTCGTTTCGAACACCGCTGACACTGCCGCAACCTCAGCTACCAGCGCCACTGCAACGCCTGCCACCGCTGCCGGTACTGCGTCCTCCAACAACACCGCTGCCGCCACCTCAACCAGTTTTGCCGTTAGTGCCGGTGCCCAGCAGAGGAGGTCTGTGATGAGCGCCGATGCCGTGAAGGGCGAGATAGCTCACCAGCATCCTAGGACTGCACTGATGGCCTCCAGGCTTGCCTTCATGAATGCCGTTGAGCACTGGCGCTCTGGAAGGCGACGCCGGGGCGCCCGGAGGCTACGGGCCGGGGCCGCCGCGGCTGCCCGCGCTGCAAAGCTTGGCGCGGATGCGTCTCTGAAGAAGAAGGGCGCAACTGCTGCCCCGGCTACTACGGCTACGGCTACTGCTGGTGCCGGTGCGACGGCGGCAACTGCAGTAACTGTGAAGGTTTCGGAGAAGGCCGTGCCAAAGCGGCAGGGCAACCGACCCGCGCAAGCGGCACGCCCTGGCGCCGCGTGAGGGGCTGAGTGTTTGGTGTGTTTGGGTCTTGGGCTTGGGTGATTGCGACAAATCTGTGCGCTTGATTGAAACTTCCGCGGGTCATTGGTGACAGCCGATGCCTCTTTACCACACACTGCGAATGGAAAGCCATGCACCGAACATGCACTAGAAGGCGCACTAGACCTGCACGCCTTAGGGCGTTTCTTCTACTTCTGCGGCGTTGGGTGGTGACCGTGTCACCGTGTGTGTCGTTACCGTGTGTGTCGTTACCGTGCGTGTGCGGCGGTATGCCGTGTTGACGAGGGGGACAGGCCGACCCGGTCGGGGGGAGGTCGAATTCGAAAACCCGTTGAGTGTTGCTGGGTTGTAGTACATCTAGAACCCCATTGTTGTATGTGTTGGTTAGGTACGGATGTGCATAGGGGTGGGCGGTAATTGAGCACAGCGGCTTCACCCCAGGCAAGACGGGTTGTGCGGCAGCTTTGATCCCTGTGTTGGATGCTTGTGTCGGACAGGGTTCCCTACCCGTTTGCCAGCAATCCTGCAACCATTGGCGTTCACTTTGTGGGCGAGAGCAGGTGATCATCTGCGGCGGTTGCTTTGTGCCACGTGCGCACATTGCCGTACTGCGCGCGGCTTGTGCGTTGCGCTTTGGTGGATTGGTGCGGTGCTGTGGGTCGGTCGGTCGGTCGGTCGGTCGGTGTCAGTCCCTTGGGGTGCGCCGCAGGCAGACCCCAGACGCAATGAGCTCTGATCCACTGCCCCACTCACTGCGCGGGGACGGCGCTGCAAGGCGTGGACCGTGTGATGGCGTAGGGGGTCCCCCAACTCCGTGGTCAAGAAAGGAGAGTTCATTTGTGCCCGTATTTGGCCGTGTGCACCCATGCCCGGCCGAGCATCGTGTTCTTGGTGGGGCGGGCCATGTGGCTGGCGGAGATGACTGTCACTAGAGACCAGGGCAGGTCTGGGCAAGGAAGACTGTAGCAGCGGGTGATGCACAGGCTAATGGAAAGGGAAGGTTTGACCTGTGTGACCAGTTCCACCGCCGCGGGCCTGGATGACCACAAGTGAGCTTCGTCATTTCAGAGGCGTGGGCCGCTGCCGCTGTGCTGGAGGCTGGCTGGTTGAGAGTTTGCGGATACGCTTGGGAAGTCGCGCTAGGGGCGACAGGGGGCCGCTAGGGGCGACAGGGGGCCGCTAGGGCTCACACGCGCGCAGCTGGGGACGATGGAGAGGACACTGTCCGCCGGTGCACGCCCTTGTATGACTGCGCTCGCGTCTAGCTGCACAGGGAACGAGTGGGAGGGCATGCTATGGCCTGCTGTAGGGGCACGGGCAATTCAGCATCTGGTCTTCAGATGCCGCGGACATGCCGTGGAGGACTGTAGGTTTTGACTTCTTGTCCTCAGTACGTTACACTTCTTAACAACACTACACCGTTGCAACCGGCATGCCTTGCCGTACTCTACTGAACGCCCTCAAAACTACCAACGATGACAACCTTGCAGACCTGCAGCAGCAAAAGTTAGTAAACTAGCGTTTTTTAATTTGCCCCCAGTGGCCGGAAAGATGCATCACGCCAATAATCCCGTTAGAAGTATCACTAATTACTCTAGTTAGTCGTTACCTTTCCATTCGATCCTAGGGTTTAGGGTTTAGGACGGGTTTAGGACGGCAACGGTGGCCAAGTTAATGGCGCCAACAATCAGGCTGACGCCGCCGCAGCCGGTCCCGTGGAAGCGGAAGGGAACGAATATCAGCGCCTTATCATTTCACAGAATTTTAACGCTGTGCAAAGTCTTAAGTTACAGAGCGAGAACGTCTTTCATAACGTTTTCAGGCGGCCTACCGATATTGCCAAGCAAAACCGCCCAGATACATTAGAAGAGGACTACAATTTTACATGCAGCATAGCCAAGAAGGTCTGCACCGCCAAGGCGATCGCCGAGGCGATACAGCCGCACATCCCGGTCGAGCACCAAGCAGGACTATGGACGCCATACTCGTCGAAACTTCTGAGGCCGTCAGGCTGTGCGAAGTGCGGCGAGCGGCAACCGAAGCAGGCTCCAAGGTGGCGGCTTACCACCTGGAAGTCCGCAACGTTTACTACAACAACCGGTCCAGCTTGGCGCTCAACCCCAGCCCTGACGTTCTCAGTGGCATCACCCGCCTGTACGACATAGACTCTTCTATCCTCAAAGAGGTGTGCAAGGAGGTGAAAGTCAAGAAAGGGGTCAACCCCATGTCGGAGGTGGCACTCCCAAGCGGGGGTTCGGGCGGGGACCACGACGGGCTAGCGTGGAAGAGAGTGGCTAACCGCAGCGGTGGGAATCAGTGGCAGCAGCCGAGCAGGTCGTACACTATGGCACCACCGCTGCCATCACCGCAGCCACCGCCGCCCATCTACCACCAAGGTTACCACCAGCCGCCGGCCAGGGGTTACGGACAGAGGCCGAATCGTGGCCCGCGCCAGCAGGGTGGCCATTAGCGCCGACGCAGACGCGATCTTGGCGTATGTACGGGTCTAATAACTTGTCCGCATTAGAGGCACCTTCGGATCGATGCGGCGACCAAGGTTGGCCTGCGGTATTAGGTTAGCCTATCACGATCGGCGAATCAAGCAGCTTGCATTAGCAGCAGTCAAATGATTGCCACGACTAGCGCTATACCTTGTCAAGTAACGTATCGGCTCGAAAATGCTGCTGCTAATGCAAGCTGCTTGATTCGCCGATCATGATAGGCTAACCTAATACCGCAGGCCAACCTTGGTCGCCGCATCGATCCGAAGGTGCCTCTAATGCGGACAAGTTATTAGACCCGTACATACGCCAAGATCGCGTCTGCGTCGGCGCTAATGGCCACCCTGCTGGCGCGGGCCACGATTCGGCCTCTGTCCGTAACCCCTGGCCGGCGGCTGGTGGTAACCTTGGTGGTAGATGGGCGGCGGTGGCTGCGGTGATGGCAGCGGTGGTGCCATAGTGTACGACCTGCTCGGCTGCTGCCACTGATTCCCACCGCTGCGGTTAGCCACTCTCTTCCACGCTAGCCCGTCGTGGTCCCCGCCCGAACCCCCGCTTGGGAGTGCCACCTCCGACATGGGGTTGACCCCTTTCTTGACTTTCACCTCCTTGCACACCTCTTTGAGGATAGAAGAGTCTATGTCGTACAGGCGGGTGATGCCACTGAGAACGTCAGGGCTGGGGTTGAGCGCCAAGCTGGACCGGTTGTTGTAGTAAACGTTGCGGACTTCCAGGTGGTAAGCCGCCACCTTGGAGCCTGCTTCGGTTGCCGCTCGCCGCACTTCGCACAGCCTGACGGCCTCAGAAGTTTCGGCGAGTATGGCGTCCATAGCTGCTTGGTGCTCGACCGGGATGTGCGGCTGTATCGCCTCGGCGATCGCCTTGGCGGTGCAGACCTTCTTGGCTATGCTGCATGTAAAATTGTAGTCCTCTTCTAATGTATCTGGGCGGTTTTGCTTGGCAATATCGGTAGGCCGCCTGAAAACGTTATGAAAGACGTTCTCGCTCTGTAGCTTAAGACTTTGCACAGCGTTAAAATTCTGTGAAATGATAAGGCGCTGATATTCGTTCCCTTCCGCTTCCACAAAACCGGCTGCGGCGACGTCAGCCTGATTGTTGGCGCCATTAACTTGGCCACCGTTGCCGTCCATGGATCGAATGGAAAGGTAACGACTAACTAGAGTAATTAGTGATGCTTCTAACGGCGGATTGCCGTTCGAAGCTCCGCTGACTCCAATATACCTAAAACAAGAGAGTACGGCGTTACCGTACTATCGTCCAAGAACTTGCCTTCTCTCAGAAGAGAAGTCTACGCAAAACGGTAGGGGCAGGATTCCGCGGACTCTGTGTTTTTTTCATGGTGACGTCGTGTTTGTTTAGCGGACTTGATGTCGCAGTTTTAGGAATTGTCGCAGGATTGGTAGTTTGGCAGCTCGGCGTGTTGTATTGCGGCGCTTACAAGGTGATTACCTTGACAGATGAGGCTACTTATACGTGTTGTTTTAATTTAAACAGCTTAGATGTATTTTAATGGCAGCACGCCCACCATTTGAGTTGTTGGGGCACCCGCCAATAATGTAGCCGTATGGCGGGCCTGACGGGTCTGTCAGAAGCGCAATTGACATGCGCAGGACCATATTGACTCTGCCAAATTACTCTTTTTGGTAATATATTTTTGCACTGGTTTCAAAACAAAGTGAGAGGTTCAGTCAATCTCCTGTCGTTTTTCCCCAGCAGGTTCTAGCTGTTCCAGCCCTTTCCAGCATGCTGCAGACGGAACAAACTGCTGGCGCAATCATGATCCAATCTGACCTCGACCTGGACATATCGCAAGCCTTACGAATACGAATGCGACTGGAATGAACAGTGAACCAAGTACGACAACATCGATCTGTTAGCAGCTGACTGCGCGCTGTCTGCGGTCCCCGGAACGCCGTCCATATCTGAATTTAAGAGTACCCCGATGATGGGTTCCTAGGCAGTTAGCTCCGACACCTGCGCAAACCCACACAGCTTGCAGTAGTCTCTAGTATGGTCTGGGTATAACCTGGTTCGCTTTGAAGGTGGCTAGGTCCCCGCGAAGCGCCCTGACAGCCCTTGGGCCCTGGACTCCCCCTGCTTCGTCCTGACAGCCCTGGACTCCCCCTGCTCCGTCCTGCAGTCCGCCTGCTGGCATGCACTCCTGGGATGCATGGATGTATAGCCCGCAAAAATGACCCAATCAACGCGCGCCGCAGCGGTGTCTCTCCTCCTCCTCCTCGGTTGGCCACCGGCACGCGGCCACTTCAACATCAACCACTGGTACCGCACCGCACGCACCCGACAACGACCCGATTCAAGTATTAAACCAACCACCTAACACCCAACGATAACCAATTAACAAACACGCACGTCACCCTCACGCAGACGCGAACTCAAGGTCCCACTGCACGTAGAGGGCGGCCTGTTCCGCCGTCACCGACGGCCGCAATGACGCCCGCGTCGCCTCCAGGTCCGACGCTGCCACCACCGACCCCCGGGCCAGCTCCCCGCTGTCGGCCAGCCGCCGAATGTCGGCTGCGGAGAGGAGCACCAGCGGCTGTGGCTGTGGCTGTGGCTGGGCCTGATCAGAAGCCGGGGTCGGCTGGGTCGGCTGCTGCTGCTGCTGTTGCCGTGATTGCGGTTGCAACTGTGACTGCTGGGGCAGGGCCAGGCCTCCGAGCTGTCTCCGCAGGGGCGCCATGGCCGCATCCCTGGAGGGGGTGCGCTCCCGGGAGGGGCGGCGGAGGGGCGGCGGAGGGGCGGCGGAAGGGCGGCGGAGGGGCGACAGAGGGGCGGCGGAGGAGCGGCGGAGGGGAGGCAGAGTGGGAGCCGCAGGCGAAGCGGGTCGGCGGCCGAGCTGTTCACCCGCGACTGTGTTTCGCACTTTACCCATGTCGTGCATGTCGTACACCGTATGTGGGCGTGCCTCGCAGCGGCGACGCCACGCGCGGCCCAAGGTGGTTAG
Organism: Eudorina sp. 2006-703-Eu-15; assembly: GCA_003117195.1. Classification (NCBI taxonomy): domain Eukaryota; kingdom Viridiplantae; phylum Chlorophyta; class Chlorophyceae; order Chlamydomonadales; family Volvocaceae; genus Eudorina; species Eudorina sp. 2006-703-Eu-15. The sequence goes on along the minus strand of BDSI01000058.1, from coordinate 162,497 downwards.
CGACGTCGTTGAGTTGTGCAGGTGCCGTACCCCGCGAGAGTCCGACAACCGCGTGGAACAGTGGGGGAAAGGGGAAGGGGCATCCAGGTCCTTGAAGGGGCAAGGATCCCAAGCTAAACCCAACGACCTATCACCCCACGACCCGCCCAACGACCCATCAAGCGACTCTCTCCATTATTAGGCCGGGACGCATTAGGACATATACCCACATATCCGGCACTGCGCGGTACGCCAGAAACCCACGCTGTACGCGCTCCGTATCCCGGCGCCCGTGGGCGAAGGAGCGCCGGACGACGCCCACAGTGCGGCCCGTCGCGCCGCCGTGCGCCGAACGGCAGCCGGCCTCTGACAGCTGCTGCTGCCGGGATCTGGGATCGGCGTCCTGCGACCGACCGACCGTACATCCCCGTACCTACGTCCGTACTTACGTACCTGCACAGCAGGCGGATGTCGGCGCCGCTGAAGCCCTCGCAGGCGGCCGCCAGCGCGGGCAGGTCCACGTCGGGGGCCAGCGACACGCCGCGCAGGTGCAGCTGCAGCAGCGCCAGACGCTGCGCGACATCTGGCAGGCCGATGTGGATCCGCTTCTCAAGCCGCCTGCGCACCCCAGCGAGACCAAGACCCGACGAAGGTTAGGGACCCAGGGATGCGAGGCAGGTCATGCAAGTCGTGCAGACCATGCAAGTCGTGCAGGTCATGCAAGTCGTGCAGGCCATGCAAGTCGTGCAGACCATACAAGTCGTGCAGGTCATGCAAGTCGTGCAGGCCATGCAAGTCGTGCAGGCCATGCAAGTCGTGCAGGTCATGCAAGTCGTGCAGGCCATGCAAGCCGTGCAGGCCATGCAAGTCGTGCAGGCTATGCAAGTCAGGCCGGCCATGCAAGTCATGCAGGCCATGCAAGTCATGCAGGCCATGCAAGTCGGGCAGGTCATGCAAGTCGTGCAGGTCATGCAAGTCGTGCAGGTCATGCAGAGCACGCACATCATCTGCCGGAACCTCCCAGACAGAAGCGCGGAACGGGCGGCGGGGCCGAACGTGCAGCACTGCCTCAACCCGCAAAGGCCGCAGAGATCCCTCGATGGTGAGCGCTGGCAGGTAGGAACGTGTCCCGTGACTCTTCACGCCGCGCCGCGCCAGGCGTGGCGTCCACGCAGGCAGCCAGGCGGCCCCCATGCGCCGCATCTCGAAAGAAGCCATCCGCCCACCCGACCGCATCCGCCCACCCGACCGCCGCGTGACCGTGACCCGTGCCGCACCCACCTCCGCAGCGCCGGGTCGAGGTCCCAGGGGCAGTTGGTGGCGGCCAGGACCATCACGCCCCGCCCGCTGGCCAGGCCGTCCATCTGAGGCCGGGCACGGGGCCATGGCCAGACGGATGCGGCCAGTCGTCAGTCGGGCTCACTCGAAAGGTGGTTACTTCCTGGGGCCGCCTGGGACCCCGCCCGCGCCCCCGCCCCCGTCCCCGCCCCCGCCTCCGCCCCCGGCACCGGCAACGACACACACAGCTATCTTTTACACACACACACACACACACACACACGCCACTCGGCCCCTCACATGTCACGCACTCCTGTTCTGCCTGCTTAAATAACTACGCCCCCGCCCGCCCGCGGCACTGGCAGCGACAGTACGACATGCACCTGCTGCAGCAGCTCCGCCTTGAAGCGTCGGGAGGCCTCGTGCTCGCCGTCGGTGCCGCGAGCGCTCCCCAGCGCGTCCACCTGCGGCGTCGCGGAGGCAGCTGACCACAGCGGCAGAGACCGGTACCCGTTTCACGCCACTCTACTTCTCGCTCTCGCCCTCGCGCGCGCGCGCGCGCGAATGCGCGCCTTACAGACGAAGACCCCGCCCTCCTCCGACCCGATACCACCTGAGCCGACCCCACACGACCCGGCCCGCACGGCACAGCGCGATCTGCGGGAATACGGAAAGGATTGGCGAGCCTCAGGTATGTGAGCACCGTGTGCCGTACGCACCTCGTCGATGAAAATGATGGCAGGCGCGTGCGCTTGCGCGACAGCAAAGAGCGCCGCCAGCAGCTTCTCGCTCTCCCCTCGCCACTTGGACGTCAGGGAGGCCGGACTGACCTGCAGCAGACGTACGGACAGACAGACAGACAGACAGACAGACAGACAGACAGACAGACAGACAGACAGACAGACAGACAGACAGACAGACAGACAGACAGACAGACAGACAGACAGACAGACAGACAGACAGACAGACAGACAGACAGACAGACAGACAGACAGACAGACAGACAGACAGACAGACAGACAGACAGACAGACAGACAGACAGACAGGACAGACAGACAGACAGACAGACAGACAGACAGACAGACAGACAGACAGACAGACAGACAGACAGACAGACAGACAGACAGACAGACAGACAGACAGACAGACAGACAGACAGACAGACAGACAGACAGACAGACAGACAGACAGACAGACAGACAGACAGACAGACAGACAGACAGACAGACAGACAGACAGACAGACAGACAGACAGACAGACAGACAGACAGACAGACAGACAGACAGACAGACAGGACAGACAGACAGACAGACAGACAGACAGACAGACAGACAGACAGACAGACAGACAGACAGACAGACAGACAGACAGACAGACAGACAGACAGACAGACAGACAGACAGACAGACAGACAGACAGGCAGACAGGCGGCGGTCACATGCCGTACATGGATACCACGTGCGGAGCGCACGGGGTCGCGAGGTGCTGTACGAATAGATGGAACGGACGCAAGACAAAGAGTTGAGTTGCTGCGTCAAGAAATGAACTGCCGTAAGTGGGGCTGCGCGTCAAAAAGCAGCTCATGTGGCCGTGCTGGGTATTGCAGAGCATGACAGCGAGGGACGGCGAACGCACCGCGAAGAAGGCGCCGCCCACCATCCCGGCCAGCGCCTTGGCGAGCATGGTCTTGCCGTTGCCGGGGGGCCCGTGGAGCAGCACACCCCGCCAGGGCTCACGAATGCCTTCCGCGGGGAAAGTGGGTGCACGGCCGCGGAGGCGCACACACGGAGCAGGAGTTTGAATTTGAACGCTGGAAGTGAGGCGTGTGAGGTGCAGGGAGGCGGAGCCAGGCGTGAGATAGGAGTGAGATAAGAGTCGGCTGGCGGGTTGCAGAGAAACGGAAATCGTCGCGCCGCCCTGCTGCCACCACCACAACCTACCACAGCCCCAATCCGCCAGCCAGCAGCGCCCCATCCCCCTAACCCCTAAAGCCCCGGGGGCCCCAGCCCCTGCCTACCATCCCAGCCAGCCAGGTCAGTCAGTACCTGTGAAGAACTCGGGGATGATGAGCGGCAGCGCCACGGCCTCATGCAGCAGCTGTTTGGCCCGGTCGCAGCCCGCGATGTCGTCAAAGGTGACCCCTGCGGTCGGCACCCGCCATTCACCGTCGGAGCTCGGTGGGGCCTTCGCCGGAGGCGGCCCGCCGGGGCCACATCATCCGAGGGGCAACCACACAGCGCCGCACGGCGAGCCGCAGCCATACGACAATACCAGCCAGGAAAAGAGACCGGTCCAGGGAACAAACAGACAGCCAGGCAGCCAGCCAGGCAGGCAGACAGACAGACAGACAGACAGACAGACAGACAGACAGACGGACGGACGGACGGACGGACGGACGGACGGACGGACGGCCGGACGGCCGGACGGACGGACGGACGGACGGACGGACAGACGGACCTCGGCACCGCGTGACATCAACCGCCGCATGCCCATGTTGCAATATACCCTCAGCCGCACCATGATTGTGAACCTGGGATCACCTTTCACCAAACTCGCCACCTTGCCAGCCCCTGCTGTCCCGCCTGGGTGTGTAGATGAGAGACCCCCCTGGGTGTCCTCGCCGCCGCCACACGGGCCCCACACGACCCCCTTACCCCTGCACACATACAGCCACCGGCACGTGCGCAGCCGCCCGCACCGCACCCGCTCCACCCGCTCACCGGTGTCCCACGTAACCGCGTCCCTCAGGACCGCCTGAGCCAGCACCGGGTCCACGCCCTCCGGAACCATCGCCACCGAACCTCCAGGGGTGGCCAACTGCACCAGACCCCGCGGCGGCGGCCCGCTGCTGCCGCCTCCACCCACGGCTCCCGAGGCGGCCCCAGCGCCGGCGGCCCCCTTCGGACTCCACTGCGGCGGCGGCGCCGCCGCCGCCGCCGCACGGCCAGAGGGCGATAACGGCGTCACGATGAGGGGACTGGCGGTGGCAGCAGCAGCAGCAGCAGCCGTGGCGGCGGCGGTGCCGTACCCGGCTGGCGATGCCGCCGCCACCGACTCGAAGGCCGCGTGGGCGTCCGACGTCACCGCCGCGATGGCCTCCAAGACCGGGTGGGCGCTCCGGAGGGAGACCGCCTGGAAGTACAGTGTACGAAACGTTGTACGGCGTTGGTGGTTGGACATGCCGTACAGCCATCAGTCCGACCCGGACCGGCCCTCGCGCGGGGTCCCAAGCCCGTGCCAGACGCTGTCCTTGTGTTTGGCCAGCGCACACATACACACATATCTCTATATATAAACACGATGTATGTATATATATGCATATGTACTAACATACGCGCACATCGCTGTTTTTAGACTCGCGGACCCCAAAACCGTAGGTCCTGGCGCCATCGCGCCAGTTACGGCATGTTGTTCGACCGGATGAGGCGAGGTAAGGCACCCCACCTGTAACATGTCTTGCCGTGGGCGCTGCTGCGGGCGGTCCTTTTGGGCTGCATGGCCCCGGGCGCGGTGGGGCGAGGGCGCCGTGCGGGGTGGTACGGCAGCGGCCAGCTGGGCCCTGCGAAGCAGGGTGCCGACGAGGATAGGTGGTTGAGGGTGTAATGGATACCTGTCTGCTTTGTCAAGTCTCAGGAATGGTACAGCAGGGGTACTAGAACAGGCGTGGTGCCCGGGTTGTCGGTGCCGTACTGCGGCTGCCACCCAAGGTCACGGCTCACGCGGCGGCATTCTGACGCTGAAATCGGGGACGCGGACCGCAGCTGCGCACGCGACTCCGATCATTTCCCCCCAAGCTCGCCGCAGCAGTCTCGAGCGACCCTCAGCACAGCGCTCCGGAAGCTACACCTCCAGATACGGTAGTTCGGGAGATCGGAAGTCTACAGCAAATACAGCACATGACTAGGCTCGCTCGCTGACGTCGTACACATTCGTACAATGAGCACGGGCGCCGTTCGCCCCTCTCCCCCGAGCCCCAAGCTGCAGTACTCTTCTCTTCGGCTCCCCAGCCCCGACCCACCGCACCGCACCGCGCCGCATTGCTGCAATGAATGCTTCACATCCGGTCCCATCGCCTGCTCACCCCCCCGCCCCGTCCCGACCCGTGCACTGCTGCAACAATCCTCCCGGACCCGGTCCCACCGCCGTGTGGGAGACGGCGGCCCGCCGTTGGCGTGACTCCGGGACTGGTACTGGGCGTGCGTTGGCGCGCCGGCGGCGTGTCCGGGCGGGGACAGCGGCCCCGCCGACGCGGGCACGATGCCGTCGCGCCGCAACGCCTCCACGCGGCCGAAGCTGGTGCGCAAGGAGGCCGAGGCGGCCGCGGCGGCCGCTGCGGGCGCACCCACGCCTGGGAGGCTGTTGCCGGCGTAGCTGCGGCCGTGCTGCGGGTGCTGCGGGCGAGCATGATGGGTAAGGGAGGATCAGCCCGTGGCCGGGCGGTCAGGACCCGCATCGCATCGCAGGGCCGCACCGCATCGCAGGGCCGCACCGCATCGCAGGACCCGCATCGCATCGCAGGACCCGCATCGCATCGCATCGCATCGCAGGGCCGCACCGCATCGCAGGGCCGCACCGCATCGCAGGACCCGCATCGCATCGCAGGACCCGCATCGCATCGCATCGCATTGCAGGGCCGCACCGCATCGCATTGCAGGGCCGCACCGCATCGCAGGGCCCCCGACCCGGTCTACAGCTGCGCCAGCCCAGCCCAGCCCAGCCCAGCATGCGCGCCTCGACCGCGCGCCAACGTAATAGTGACCGTTACAAGGGAGTGGACCCGAGCGCCAACGTGTGGCACCATGAGGCGACATGAGGGCATCGGCAGCTGTTCGTTCCTTTTCGGTGCGCACCTGGGGTCGCTGCGGCTGACTCCTGGGGCCCCCGCCGTTCGAGCGCGCCGCCGCAGCGGACCGAGTGTGGGCCGCCCCGCCGTGGCCTCCGTTGCCTCCACCTCCCGCACCGCGAGCAGAGGGCTGGTAGGTCGACCGGGAGGAGAACTGGGGCACAAGCAGGGGGTTTAGGAACGGAATGAGCGCGGGTTATGGGAGGCAGATGCGCGCGGCTTGAGCTCCAGAGGCACTGGGAGGGCTGAGGGTGCAAGCCAGCTGGGGAACGGGACAGAGAGACCAGGCGAACCTGAGTCCGCCAGGGCTCAACTTGATGTTGAAATGGCAGGGGAGGACAGGGGACAACGCGAGCTATGGAGCGCCGTTCCGCGACGCACCTGTGCTGTTGGTTTGGCTGCGTCCAAGCGGTAGCCTTGATTGCGTGCTGTTTGGATGCTAGCGTAGATGGCCTGTTGGGCGACAACCGCAGAGCTCAGTCAGTCGCGGCTTATCAGCTGCAATTCCGACAAGCCAATCCTCAGACTCCAGACGCCGTTCGATTACTTTATGTAATGCATACCCTTTGCAGCTGAGGGTCGTCCATTGCGTTTGGCTTCAATGCACTGAGTGTCGCTGTTCCATTCGGACGTCACTCTTCCATTTCCCAATTTGTCACCGACATGGTCAGTCATAATTATGAAGCTCAACTTCAACCTAAAAACATTGCCCTGGAAACCCGCACCAAGCACAAGTTCTTGAATGCCGTACGATTATACTCTCAGAATGGTTAAGTAGATGTTTCCCTGTGTTCAAGTCTAATCCGATTTGAAGCTGAGGGCGCTGATCGCAGGGGCTATTTCCGAACAATTGGGCATGCAAAGTTTTTGCACCCTTTCATCGGCGAGCCGGCATACGCTTAGACCACGACACCGGGTGCCGCATGACCCAGAGGACGACAGAGTGCGTCGAGACACATATCAACTTGTTTACACAGACCTAGGGGAACTGGCGCAGGACACTCACCCTGCTGTCGTCACCTTAACACCTGATCGGAGCACGAGCGACGACTCCAGACACCGTGCACCAACGCACATCCCGCCGGCCTAGGGGTCTCTGTGCGCGCGTTCACACGCGGCGCCCAAGCTGCCGCATTCCACGACGGTTACCCCCGCACGCCCCGGTACTGTGCCGATCATCCATTCCTACCCCTTGAAGGGCATCTGAACACCGGCTGCTTGCCCTGCGCACCCCTGAAGGTTCATGCAGCGGCGTGCCCTCGGGTGACAACCTTTGCGCCAGTGCGGCATCAAGCCGGACGATGACTCCGCTGATCCAGGCTTTCCGAGAACCTCGACATGAACCCCAGCAGGTTAAATACCTCACCCATCCCAACGCCGCCCGCAAGCCCCGTCCGCACTTCTAACAGCGCACCGCGCAAGTCCGTATGTATTCCCAAAACAACACCATACGCCACAAAGCGCACATCACCCCGCGCCAAAGGCTTTTCCCCCAGCTACGCTTCTTCTCGAAACGTCCTACCCACCCTCAGAGAAACCCCTCTCAGTATTGAACTGCCTAAAAGATGCTACGTCCGGACACATTGCCGGAAGCCTGTGGGCAGCGACACGGAACGAGCGCGCCTGAGCATGTCCAAAGTATCTGACCATGTCTCATCCGTTTTCAGTCAAGCGTAAAGAGGCCTACCTATGATAAGTCATGATGGATTGTTATTCATGTTGCCCACAGACTTCACACAAGGACAAACCGTGCGTCAACTCGTCATGACATTGGGGACCTCCAGCAGCTGGGCGCAGGTCAGGGTTGGGGACCCGCATCCGCGTGTGCCCAGCTGAGGAAGACCCAAGCGCAGTCGCCTTCCGGATTTAGAACGCGGCTGCCAGGACCCAGGCCCGAGCCAAACGAAAGCCCAGCGCAACCCCGCGAGCAACCCGGAAGCTCGCTGGTTCGCAACACCCCAGAAGCCGAGCAGACACACCCTCGGCGCCTCTCGTCTTGCTGTCAATGTCTCTTCCCGAATTCCTTCGCCGTCCCAGCCTCCCAGATTCACGAGCCACAACCCCTCCCCTTAGGGTTCCGCCGCCTGTTCACCGAAACCCAGGCAGGACATCGCCATCAGAATTGTATCCATGGCAGGCTACCTGGGCGTCAGGAGAGGGGCGGCATCGCCTTTCCGTGAGCTTGCGCTGCGCCCGAGCCGATCCAGCGCTCTCAGCTAACACCGTGGGAAGCAACAGCCGCATCCATGCTGAACAGCAGCAACTGCCGATCGGTGGGATTGTCGTGACGAGCAACTGGCTCCCTGTGGCACCCCCCCACATCTATACCCGGGCCCATGGGGCGGTCGCACAGACCGGTACTCCTGCAATCCGACTGTGGGTATACGGCCATAGATGACGCAGACAGCCCTCGCTCATGCATTTGGACCATTTGCTCTTTTGAAACCCTCCATCGATCGAATGGCCCTACGCCAAACGCTGGCAAAGCTGCAAGCCACTGCCACCGCTCGCTGGCATGTTCCCATCTCCGCCGCGCCGCGCAAGTAGTCACCGGTGCTATCCACGCCCGCCTGCTCGGGCTTATGGTTGCTCTCGTCTGACCGCCAGCTGCTGCTATAGCTGCTGCTGTTGCTACTATCGCTCCCGATGCCACCGCTCCCGATGCCATCACTGATGCAGCGGCTCCCGAGCATCCGCTGCATGGCATACGCCGCTGTCCGACCGCCCGTTACTTCTCCTGCTCCGACATCACCTGCCGCACCCTTCGCGCTTAAAGGCTGAACTTCGTTTTGATCGCGTCCATGACCGCACCAAGGTCCTCCTTGACCTGCACTGGCGGGTTTGCGAAGTGGCACGACATGTTGGACACCGCCTTCGAGTGATACGCCACCTTGGACTGCGCAAACTTGAGACCGTGTGCCGTCGACACCACAACCGTCCTGTCGTTGGGCCCAATGACTTGCCGCTCCCGCAGCTTGAGCAGCGCCGCCAGCGCAACGCCCGTGTGCGGGCAGTTGAACATGCCCGTGCGGTCCGCGCGCGCCGCTGCATCCATGAGCTCCTCCTCAGAGGCCTCCTCCACGATTCCATTGACGTCCTGCAGAGCCATGATGGCGCGGTCAATCGAGACTGGGTCCCCAATTTGGATGGCAGAGGCGAAAGTCGTCTTGGCCTTGACCGCCTGGTACGACTCCTTGATGTTGGCCATGTTGCCGTTAGCCCGCTGGAACGCCAGGTAGAGCGGGTTGGCGTTTTGCGCCTGAGCGCACACAAGCCGCGGCATCCGGTCGACCAGGCCCAGCTCCTTGCACATCTTGAAGCCCTTGTAGAAAGCGTAAATGTTGCCCAGGTTGCCGCCGGGGATGATAACCCAGTCGGGGACCTGCCAGTCAAACTGCTGGAGGATCTCGATGGCGGCCGTCTTCTGGCCCTCCAACCGCAGGCTGTTCATGCTGTTGGCAAGGTAGATGGGCGTTTCGGCGGTCACTTGCTTGATGAGGCGCATGCAGCCGTCGAAGTCCGTGTCGATGCTCAGCACGAGCGCGCCGTTGGCAATCGGCTGCACCAGCTGCGCGAGGGAGATCTTATCCGCCGGCAGGAAGACGATGGAAGGGATACCAGCTGCGGCGCAGTAAGCCGAGAGAGCGGCCGAGGTGTCGCCGGTGGAGGCGCAGCCCACAGCAGTGATGCTGCCCGGGTGGAGCTTGCGGATGCGGTTGACCTGGCTGACTAGGACCGTCATGCCCAGGTCCTTGAAGGAGCCGGTGTGGCTGTTGCCGCACTGCTTGACCCACAAGTCCGTCATGCCCAGAGCCTCCTTCCCAAAGCGCTCCGCCCAGAACAGGTTGCTGTTACCCTCGAACATGGAAACTATATCATCGTCAGACAAGCCCTGGAGACGGAACAAGGGGATATTCGCAAGGAGTTACAGGATCGGCCGTGAACAGGGTAGCGGGGTGACACAAGCTCCGCCCTATTTCCCCAGCGGCGCTGCCGTGGCCCCTGTCAGACGTACTGGAACCCACGTCTTGGGTTCACAAACATATTTGAAGCTCTGCCTTGCAGAGTCTGCCGCCACAAGCGTGTAAGACTTATCCTCCATGCCGCTCCTCACATGTTCAGGCCAACCGTTCCATTTGCCATCGTGAGACGATGACTCATGTGCCTAATATTTTAGGGCTTCTTGCATGTCCAAAACGCAGGCCCTATCGCACCAAAAAGCTGCTGTCAACCCGCGCCAGGCTTACCGGAAGCACCCATTCCTTCTTGCTCCAAACGCCAGATCCGAACGGCCAAGAAGTTGTACCAACACGGGCGTCAAACAGAGCTCGCCAGTATTCGGGGCCATACTGCGACAGCGCCTTCATATCGTGGTATACGTCCAGCAGGCCGCCGTCCCGCGATCGGTACACAACGTCGTCCAGGCTGTAAGACTCGCCAGACATGTGACCCGATTGAATGTCGGTAAAGGGGACGAACTTGGCATTGAACGTATGCGCCTTCTCCAGCGGCACTGTGGGGACAGCGGGCGACCATTGTAAGGGTATGCCTTGACAGCAAAGCTAATTGCTCCCAGATTATCACATCCAAGGAATGCATTTGATCGTAATTGGAATTAGAAGGTGATAATGTAACGGAAATGCACTTTGTCGCCGACAGCACCGTTGTCGGCTGCGGCCCTGACGCACCCCGCAGCATAGCCTCCCGACGGATGTCAGCAGGTGCGGCCGTAGCAAAAATGCGCTGCACACTGCGGCTGCATGGTGTGACCAAAGTTTTGCGTGCGCCGCTGCGCAGGGTTGGCTGCCGCAGTGTCCTCATGGTTGTTATAAGTGTGTGCTGCAGCGCACCGCGCAAAATTCTTAAAGGAACACCCAGCTAGAACTCTACAGTGCAATTAGCCGTAATGTATGAGTGCAGTAGAGCCAGCACTTGCCGAGTAGGTTTCGGAGGTACTTCATGAGATTGCTTATTTCCGGGCATCGACATCTCAAGTACCCTTTCGGACATGAGTAAACATATTGGAGACAAATGCGTTGCCTTTCGTTTGGATTCTTGGATGCTTGTATGTATTATCGTGTGCAGCAGGAGTGTTCGCGCTTGCTATACTTGTGGAACGTGCATAAAATAAGCATTGTATGTTACAAAAGTTGTTGCCGAACACGGTAGATCACCGAGCACGCTAGCAACAAGCTTGCGAAGTGGGGATCGGGGCTAGGATCATGAAAATTGCCCCAGCCTACCCTGGCACCCGGCTGAAAGAGAATGATTTTGCCCAATCCTTACCCTCGCTCAAGTCCATGACAAAATGCATGGCAACTGTCTGCAACCCAAATCCGCTTGGGTGCTGAGCTGACCGGTTATCATGAAGCCTATCTGGCCCGAGGGATCCGCCTACGTCAAATCGTCACATGTGAACCCTCCTCACCGCATCACACTGAGTTTCCTATCCCAGCAACAGCAAATCAGGTACGCAGCCGTTTAAGCGAGCACACCAAACTGCACCAAATCACCGATGCCGGGATAGCAAAAATTCTCCTAGGGGGTAGAGTTATACGACATCCGCGGGGTAGAGTTATACGACATCCGCGTGGCATATGCTATCGTTATCACCATCAGCATCATAAGCTCACAACCAAAACAACACAACGCGCTATGACTGATTAAGCCTCATCTTTGCGAGCTGTGCCTCATGCAACGTCCCGCTTGCGCACAGGCTTCGCATTCTGTACACTTCCGTCGATGGAGCGGAGTGAAATGCCCGCGCCCAACCGTTACTTCGTAAACACGAAGCCTGGCAGCGCACAACGTCAACACGAAAGAGCACCAGCAACGGTATCAATCAAGGACGGAGCGGACCGGCTCTGAACCCCCCAACCGTCCTACGTGGACCTCACGGAAGCATTCCCCCTGCCTTCTGCATTCGAGTGCACTAACAAACCACACGCGCAACTACCCCCGACCAACCGAACAATGCCTCAACCGCCGCCGCAATCCGAGCAACTGCAAGCAACCAGATGCAAGCTGCAAGGCAAAATCGCGCAAACGACAGCTCTAAGGAGCCCGGATCCGAACCGCCATTTCCCCTTCACGCTCACGAGTGGCCGTTTACGAGTACTGCTTCATGAAATCCTTGTGGAACTTCTCGAACTTCTCCACGAACGAGCTCATGACCTCCTCACGGGGCAGAATGGTCGTGCGCAGGTGGAAGGTGTCCTCCTCCTACGGGGGCGAAGGAAGCCGCAGCGTTTCAGCTTGAGTTGAAACGGGGAACAACCGAGCGTCTCAGCAGGGCTCACAGCCCTCGCTCAAGAACAGGATTGTCAAAAGACAACACAGATATCCACCATGCAGACAGGCAGGAGCGAAAGGCGCGGCTGACCGGGGTTGCCCAAGTGAATAAAAGAATGCGACAGCAGAGCGCACAACGGAATTATCTGTGTCTAAGAGGGACACCCAAGCGGCGTTCAGCTGGCAAAGCCTCAGTGTTTGTCGCACTGGCATGCGGTGCTCCTGCCTGTCTTTTACACCTCTCCCTTTTTACACCTGTCTCGGGTTCCGACGGCCAGCTCACCTGCCCGAAACCGCTGCCGGGCACCGTCGAAATACCAGTGGCCTCCAGCAGCTTCAGGCAGTAAAACACGTCGCCAGCCTTCCCGGCTGCGGTGGCCGCCTCCAAGGCCTTCGGCGGCAGCTTAATCTGCGCAGAATCACATCAGCACATGCTAAGCTGACAGACTTGTTTCGCAAACATACGGCGGGGCATCCCTGACCGGGCACCCGGCACAAGGACATTGCCGGTACACGACGCCGCAACGATGACATCCAGGCGACCCAAATATCTTCTGAAATACGGCACTGCGAACCCTGAGGGACCCAGATCCCGCTCAGTCCGGAAGCGCTAACATAGGTGCACGATAAGGGCCGCTTGCCTGCGGGAAGCTGTACATAGCGCCCTCCGTGAAATTGCAGGTCACGCCCTCCAGCGAGTTGAAGCCGTCCGTCACCATATGCGCGCGGCGCCGGAGGGAAGCCAACTCGGACGCCTTCTCCTTCGTGTACAGCTCGTACGAGGCGTCGCCTGCAGACCCAGATCCACAAGCGGCCGTATTATTTGTGGTGTACGAATTTTACGGCTTCCGATTCCGCCTGAGCGCGTGCTAACCCCCGTATGTGTGCGACAACGCTAATGTTACCAGCGTTTTACCCGATTTTGCAACTATCGATGACCGCCGTGGCCTAAAACACGAAAACACGCCACCTTTGCACACCGGACAGGCTCCACATTCCTATGTCATGTTGTCGCTGCCAGATACCGGAGACACGCATATCATGCCGTCCCGCTCACCGGGCTTGGGCGGGTTGACGAGGCAGGACAGCGCAATCTGGCCCATGGTGTTGGGCGACAGGTTGATCGAGGCGCACTTGTACACCTCCTCGATAGCCCCAGGGTGGATGTTGGTCATCTCCACATACCCGCCGCGCAGACCGCACTCGCCCGCAGTGCCCTACAGACCACAAACAAGCACACGCATGTTCGATACGCATTCGGGTGCGAAAGACGTTCATCCATAGCCATACAACTCTTCTTATGCCGTATATTCCCCCACTGCGACTCCTGTCCGCTGCATCGTACAGGAGTTCAGAGCACAAACGGGCCGGGCTGCAGCTACCGGGTGTTGACGCCCAGGGCCCAGGCCAGACCAATCCGTACTCAGGGTTACCCCTGGGTTTGGCAATCCCCACCGGGATCATCTGTCGCGCTCTGGCCCTGCCCTTCCGCCTCTCCTTTGCATCAGTTACAATAAACAAAGCCCCTCGGAGGTTGTCACTCCCCCTACCTTGGACACGGTGTGGAACGACAGCAGCTCCACGTGGCTGCGGTACGGCTCACCCATGTCGTACATCACCTTCTTGGCGCTCACGAACGGGCGCTCGTCCTGGTACACGTTCTCCTGAAAGACCGCCCCAACAAGACGGCATCAGCACAGGTCTCCCGTCAACAGGTCGTCAATTGGCGTGCAAAGATGGCAGCCAAGCTCCCACTTCAAACGGGACGCATTTCCGAGTATTTCCGAGTAGGCAGGCAGCTATCAACGACCTGGACCCACGTCGCAACCGCCACCCTGTACACTGAAGCCATACAACGCACAGTTGGCGTCGCACAGTCCTTTCCCCGCGGGGGTCCCGTCGCTTCCATCAATGGGAATCCCAAGTCTCACCTCCCCGCCCTCACCTGGTACACCTCATCCGCCATCAGCACAATGCGCTCCTCGTAGGCGAACTGGATCAGCTCCTTGAGGTTCTCGACGCTCAGGCACTGGCCTGCAGGGATGAAGGGAAAGCAACGACGGAGGGAAGAGCGGCACCAGCAGCAGCAGCAGCAGCAGCAGCAGCAGCAGCAGCAGCAGCAGCAGCAGCAGCAGCAGCAGCAGCAGCAGCAGCAGCAGCAGCAGCAGCAGCAGCAGCAGCAGCAGCAGCAGCAGCAGCAGCAGCAGCAGCAGCAGCTCGTCATCACGCAACCCTGCGGGCCTCCGGATTGCCATCACACAGCCGACTTCACGGGCCCCGACAATTTTCGTGCACCAGGGCCAAACGAGCCGCCCCGGCGGTACTGACGATTGATATGCTGCTAGTATCCGGTGATGCGCCGCGTAATTTCGCGCCACCAAAGCTGCAGTACTGCTCAAATCCCGCAAAAGCCTGAAGTCGACCAAGCCCGCACCGGGTCTTAGAATCCGTCATCGACAGATGATGTCACCCCGCATCGTCACCCTGCTTCTGCGTCGCACACGGCCGTTAAACGCAAAGCCTTTTCCTATTCCCCAGGGGCACCCCATTCCCACGCCCCCGGCAGACACACACTGAGCAAGGTTAGCTGCCCCGGTGAGCATCAGACCCGGCGAGATATGCAACGATTCACACACCCGGCGGCAAGTACATTGGTAACTGGGTTGGGTAGGGCAGGTTGCTAATACGTACACAACCGGTCGGACGCACGCAGTATACAGCGGTGAATGGGCACCTAATCTCCACTGATGCGCCCGTCTCATGTCGCATCTCCATGCCCAGCAGTAGACCTCTCCCCAAAAAAGTAACGAGTCGCTCACCGGTCGGGTTGCCCGGGTTGATGAAGACGAGGCCGCGCACCAGCTTGCCCTCGTCACGGGCCTCCTTAAGGGAGCGGCGCAGCTCCTCGATGGACAGGCCCCAGCCGCGGCGCTCGTCAAGGTAGTAGCCCACCAGGGTGCCGCCTGAGGGTGAGGATGGCCCGGTCAGGCCGGATGACAGGGCGAACGGTTCAGTACAGAACCCTTTGCGTGATGGAGCATGCAGGACACCCCCCTGCAGTACAGCCGTCTTATTAGCCCTGCAGCCCTACGGCCTTGCCAAAAAGCCGTCAAGCTACTCTGCAGCCCCAGTCGTCAGTGCAACGATTTCTCACTAATGGCCATGCGTGTCGAGCCTTGGACGCAGTGTAGTTAACTGCGCTACGGGAGAGGTTGATCGCCCGAGTGTTGGCTTTGGGTTTGGCCCACGGACATGCGGCTTCGCGACCTCGCCTTGGGAGGTTTAGGAAAATGTAGGAAAGCGGTGACTTCTGGGGGCGGCTGGTCCCCTCTTACCGTACAGACGAATCGAGGCCGAGTAGAGCGGATACTGCGGGATGGGCACCAGCACCGCATCGCGCTCGTGGCGGATCATGGCGTTGAGGCACAGACGGACCGCCACGGAGGCTCCGTCGGTCAGGAAGATGTGCTGCGAAGCGAGGGATAGAACGAAGCGAAAAGATGGGTTGAATCTCACTGCGTCTTGACCAGGTGAATCAGCGCCCGTTTGGTTTCACTGACTGACTTCACTGACTGGTACACACTGGGTACTTAGTGACCAGGGGCACAGTGGGCGCGACTCTAGCCAGAGTCCATGAGCATCAACCCCCGGCATAAGTAGATCGAAACCCATGAGGGGAGTCTTGATTCAACCTCACAGACCCTTCCACCGGATCCCAGGGCCCATCCTGTTTCTTCAACACTGGGCACTGCATGCGTGCAACCACCGGATTTGAGGAAAGCTGCTCATGTTGCCTCCCCCCGTTCCCCTTGGTCCCAGATCTCCCAGTCCTCACGTCAGGGTTGGATGGTACGCCGTCGCGCTTCTCGATGAAGCGGGCCACTTCCTCGCGAACCATCGGGTTGCCGCGGCTGTCGGTGTAGGCACCCACGCCGCCCTTAAACGCGCTCAGAATCTTCTTGGCGCGGGCAATCGCATCAGCGGGGAAGATCTCCTCCACTTTCGGATTGTCGAGCAGGAAAGGAGCGGCGCAGAGGGCCAACACCTGAAAACAACAATAAACAAGAGTAGCCTCAAGGAGTCAGGACACATTGGCTCAACCAGGCTCCGGCTCACGAGGTTCAAGGTTTTCTCATGTGCCCGGGGGACAGGACATTTTTGTGCAACATGGATCTTGAAGACTGTGAACGAGCACATGTAGAGCTTGCGTGTGTGAGTTATTAACGCTGGTGTGATTCAGCAACACAGTAAGTCAGTGAGCCGGCGCTGGGCTGGAGTGGCATGGGACATTAGTGTGGGGCCAGCGCGGTACACCCATCAGTTGCTCCGCCTCCCTTCACTCCGACTAAAACCCTAACCTCACGGTACACCTGGGCGGAAACATACAAAACCCGCCCCAAGATTACAGCTACGCAGATCTGTATGGAAGAGAATCTTTCCCCCCTGTTTGCCCACATCCAGTACGTACCTGGCGTGGGAACGTCAACGGCTTCGCACCAAGCGCGTGTGGGTTGCCAACTGCACGAAAACGCAAATTACTTGTTACAACTACCTGATCAGCTCAAGCACAGGTGTAGATCCAACTGATACAAAAGCTCACCGTTCGTGAAAATGATTTCCTTGCCCTCCTTGCGCAGCTGCTCTGCGCGCAAGTAAAGCTCGCCACGAACCGCGTACTGGGTCTTCATGACGTTTTCATTCAGCAAATGAGGATGGAGAACCTTGCCATCCTTATGGTGCAAGTCCTCGTCCTTCTCTTGAGGCTGAGGCATGGCCGACTTCAGCCGCGCACCACCGACGCTCCATGATGCAGAAATGCTCGGCTGGCTGGCCCGGAAGAGTGCCGCTACGAGGCGAGTGGCTTCCTTGCGGACCATGTTTGCGCTAGTGATAAAAAATGACCTTTTGGGTGCTCGTATGACCCCAAACGGTCAAATCCGCAAGGTACGCTCGCTCTTACACCGGCAGCTCGCAACTTCTAACACGTCTGCGCACGGCTGCTTTGAACAACCGAAGGGTAGTAGAGTCGTCCCATCTCGTACCATCACTTTTTTGTAAGACGCACTCAGGGTTTCAACAAACTCCATTGTCTGCTTCGTATCATACATGTGCTGACATATCCTTGGGGTGCATATAGCAAAGCGGCAGATGGCCAAAACCAGGCTTCAACTCGGTCGTTAACCAGACAACCAGAACATGCCAATAATCGGGTTTTGACCAGCAAATGATGAATTGCCTTTTGGTTTATAATATGTATCACGCATAAGCAAAGTGATAAGGGACATTATGCAAGCGTGCTCACGGCCCGTTGATACAAGCAAACCTGTATGGATTTTTGGTTACGGTAGCTTGATCCACACGCCTAACTTCCAGTATCAAACTCGTGTTGTCGGTTACATCAAGGGTTATCGCCGCGTCTTCTGGCAGGTGTGCAAACGTACAAGCGGGTCGGGCGTAGGGTGGGGTTCAAGCTGGGAGCAAGGGGATTTCACCCAGCGTGGCGTGGCTTGTGAGCCCGGAGGCCCGGAGGCCTCTGCATTGCATGAGCGCGTCACTTGGTGTCAAGCAACGTCCGGTGTGGCTACAGGCAAGGTTCTCTCCCATCCTCCCTCCCCCACACCGCACATAGGGCTCCACTGACCACCGTGGCACAGCCAAGAACCCCGGCCGTACCGTCACGCTGACTGCCGACGGCGACCAGCAAGAGTCGGCAACCACCTGGGGGGTCGCCTTCCAGCTGACAGGCACGCCCGCGGAGCAGGCCGCCACGCTATCTTACCTCGAATGGCGGGAGAAACAGTACGATGTACGACAGTTTGTGGACGTGTACGGTGCCAACGGCGATGTGCTCGTGAGCGGCGCGTTGGTCTACATTGCCAGCCCGGCGAATGCCAACTACCTCGGTCCGGCTGACCCAAGGGTCATCGCGACCCAGATCGCCACCTGCAGGGGACCTTCGGGGCCCAATTGGGAGTACCTGTTCCGACTGGCAGACGCAATGCGGAGCATGGGCGTGCCCGACCAGGAGCTGTTTGAGCTGGAGCTTGCTGTACGGCAAGAGCTTGCAGCAAGGAGTCGGGAGGGCGCTGACGGGGCGGTCGCGGGTGGGGTCCATGACATGGACGAGATGTCGCACGGCCATGCTGAGTTCCGGCTATGGCATCTGGCAGGCGCTGCGCTGCCGCAGGGGCCAGAGCTGCCGCAGCAGGAGGGAAACGCGGTGCAAGTCGCTGAGGGTCAGCGTGCAGCTGGGTTGAATAAGGAGGCGTCCATGTTTGACCAAACAGAAAGGTCACATTCGGTTGCCAATGTTCGGGTTGTAAGTTGCGTTCTTGCGGAGGAGTCTGAACCCGGGTAAGACACGATGTGACAGCATGCAGACCCCGAAAGCGATCAACGGTGTGGTGCTGATCAATTCACCTGTTTCTCCTGTAACATTGAGTGGTGATCATCTCCCTGTCTGGCTGATTCCTGGATCCCTTCTTCCTGATCCCTAGATTCCTGATTTAGGCGAGTAGGTGGGTATGATCGACAACTGTTACACTTTGATCACGTCAGTCAGCTTACCATGATCAAATTTCACGGCGTTTGTCGCCCGCTTTTCTGCGGCCATAACAATCTCGCCGTCTGTGATATCGCGCAGCGGTTTGCACTCAACAAAATCACCGACATTGTCACGCTAAATGTTCACTCAAGCTGAGCAGGCCGCTGAAGGGTTTTGCTTGCGCACGCAGTCTCCAGCGTCCACACCCAGCATCGATCAGACATCCAAAATACAGCCGCACATTACGCTCGTGGGATCCGACAGGCAGGGACGCCGACACGGAATGCCAACGAAACATGTGCGCTGAATCTCGCACGCACCTTCGCCGTGGACAGACAACTTCCACCCCAATACCCCATCATATCCATACGACAGTATACGACCGCAGTAATGGTGAGCAGAAGTTATCATCGTTGCAACCGCCTCTGTCAAAATTTCAGTCTGTCATTTTGACAGGCAGGTAACCACATGGCATCCAGAGTAGGTACACCGCGGCTCCTCATGGCGACCATTCCTATCCCGAACGTTTACAGGCGGGCCAGGTCGTTCTGCCAGACAGTGGTGCTCCATGGATCAGCCAGGTGCGCCGACAGGTTCTTCAGTGGCGTCGTGCCGGTGGTGTAGGCCTGCAGACGTACAAACGTGCACCGCACACGCAAGCAATCAGACGTCAAAACTGAGAGCTCATGCCGACGAGCGGGATTTCAGCTGAATTGTCAGCGCTCAGCGCGCCCACTCATTTTACCTGCCTGATTAACAATGCCCGTTCAACGAGTTCACCCCTGCCTCATCCCCGGCTCGTGCCGTGTCCGTGTCACCCACCTGAGCGGCGAAGCCAGCGAACGCCAGCATAGCCAGGCGGCCGTTCTTGATCTCCTTCTGCTTCAGGGACTTCAGGTCACCCTTGGACCAGCCGAAGGGGTCGAAGATGCCGCCAGGGTAGCCCGGCTCGTTGCCGTCCGGCAGCTTGTTGTTCGGGAAGATCGGGTCCACGTTGGCGGAGCCCGGCTTCACGAAGTCCTGGTAGCTGCAATGCAAAACACCGAGAGGAGGCAGTGTACACACAAACTCAGCCTGGCTTCGGAACGACAGCTCATGTAGAAACCATGCACCCGCGCATCAATGCACATGAACAGCACGGCATACACAGGAGTACGACACACGATTACGAAAGCCCTCACAGCCAAGTAAACCGTTAGGTTAATAGACAACTACGCACGACGAAGAAACACCCTGTTCCCACAGTTCACGCGGCGCAAGGTACGCCGGCAAAGCGACCAACAGACATCGGACAGAGTCTCACCGGCGGAACTCAGCCCAGGCGAACAGCAGCATCTGGACACCGAACAGGGAGCTCGCCGGGGCGAAGTACTCGAACTTGCCAGCGTCGTACCAAGCCACACCGGCGCCCGGCCAGGAGAAGCCGATGTTGGACAGCAGCTCCGGGAAGAGGATGCCAGCAACGGCAAGCATGGCGAAGCGGGCGTTCATCAGCTCAGCCTGGACGTACCTGCGGAGGCGAGGGCCCAAGGAAAAACAAATTCGTTACCCAAGATGGAGTCACCCAAACTTCAACCAACCCATCAATTCATCCAACGAGAGGACAGGATCGAAACCGAAGCAAAGCACATCAAGCACACCATCGAAAGTAAACATCCATCCCGACCTCAAAGAGCTGACCAATGCCATCGCTGAATAATCTAGTGAGAGGTTAGGGCAAGTCCAAACTCACCACTTCAGCTTGACCGGGTCCTCGCCCAGGTACAGCGGGTCGAAACCGAAGTCCTGTCCCAAGGAACCAAGGCGCAATCGAATTATGATGCGCCGCCGGAAACCTGAAGTCACAACCGCCGCTGAGAGGGCGAATGTGATTCTGCCAACTCTGAAGTCAATTTTCATAGCGCTGCGCCTCACAGGTAAGCAGAAGGTTCTGTCAATCAACACGACACCGCAACCATACCTATATCATCATCCCTGACCAGCACCATATTTATAACATCATCGCTGACCAGGTGTTGTGCACGGGCGCACAATCATGCTGTTATGTTCAAACGTCTCCCGGTGGATATCAAACCCCGACGCCATCGACACTCACGCCCGGCAGGGTGCCGTCCAGGTAGCCCGGCAGGGTAGCACCGGGCATCCAGCTGGGCAGGCTGGGGTCGCGCTTGGCGCCACCCTGTGAGAACAGGAGGGAAAGCGCGAAGGTTTTACCAGTACTAACATCAACTAACATCAACCAACACAGATTCGGTGATGTTTGAACTTTCTCCTGCAGGTCGACATTTGCACTAACAATAGCTTGATTACCTGCTTGCTCTTCCAGGCATCGATCCAGGCGCGGGCCTCCTTGACGTTCTCCGGCACGGCGGACGCCTGTCAAAGTACCCAGGAACGCCATTACGATCAGGATCGAACATACTGCACTGGGTACGCCTAAGCAAACTTGTGCGTTGTGAGCGCAGGTGACGACGACGACGACGACAAACCTAAGTAACATCACGCAAGTAAGCTACAGAAGGACCTCGCTAAGCAAACTCTTATCGCGCCAAAGTTGCTGTGTTGTCAGCGTAAGGTTATCACATTTAAATGTTGCGCTGCATGGTTTATGGGACCTTGAGACCTGCAACACCGACTCCATCCAGGACTCAAAAGCAAATACTGCACATGCTTTAGCTCGGCGCATTATTAACTATGCCGTTGTAGCTCCACCATGACTCTGTAATCATAGGACATGCGCTAAATCCGGCTTGCCTTGACGGCGACGCTCGAGCGACGCGAGACTGGCTTGGCAGCCACGCCGAAGGCAGACGACTTGCTCAGAACGAACGCCATTTTTCCGAAGTTACGTGGAGACAACGATGTTTGGCAGAGACTTGTGTAGTTGATTGGGGGATTTTGTTACGACAGATCCTGGTTTCTGAGCAAGTCTGATCCCGGACCTCCATTACACGTAACAAACGTTACATTGTTATTGTTTGTGTCCTTCTAAGTGGAGTACAGTAATTATTGAAATACGCGCTGTTATTATACTTTAGTGGGCGACCGTCCTGCGCTCCCACTTGAAAATTAGTCTGACAATCGATGCATGTATGCGTTCTATGTAGATGCAAATGCAGTGTCAGGTATGCTGTTTGGATGATTATTTCGATAGTGATTCACCCAACGGCCGCTAGCTCCCAGTTCTTGGACGCAATGCTAGGCCGCGTATGCACAAGCCCAAGCTCGCACAAGCCTTGCAGGTTGGGCCTCATCCGCCAATGCATTGGCGTCCCTGGCTTAGGACGGCTCGCGTTCGTATGGAACTAGGTTTCGCATTACTTGCTTGTACCATCAGCTCCAAAATGCTCCGAAACCCTTGCAATCTGTCGTTCGATAGGTCCTCCTTTACGGGTTTGACGCATGCTTACAATGATTATGCAGCGACAAAATCCAGGGCATCCCCAGTGGGATGTAAACCATGTGATGGTTGTCCTGGTTAGGTCGGTTCGTGTCGGTTTGGGTCTCGTTTCCGTTAGGTTGGGTTCCGCTTGATTCGTATAACCGCGATAGCTGTTCAAAAGGGATAAGGAGCACATGTGGACCGCAACGAGGTTCGGACAACTGGACCAACAGCGTTTACCTAAAGGGTCTTTCTCTGTCTTTCACCGTCGTTCTTGTACATAAGCTGTTTCCATGAGGGGCCATGGCGTTGAGAAGTCGTGAAGTTGGGGTCTGCCGTCATAAAGCTGCACCTAGCTGCATGACGTGACGCTGATTCCTGGCCTTGGTGATAAGGGCTGGCAAATTCAGTTCCCCTACGCCAATAGAGTCGCAGATCCTTGTGTGCTTCGTTCGCGCCACCTCGGATCAAGGCACACTCCACATTCGTCACTGCAACGCCGCGGAGCGCCCCATCCCAACCCAACCGCGTCCTACCGCTGTACTGCATACACATAGGATCCTACACGGATCCGCCTAAGAGACGGCAATGCATCCTCACACCTTCAAACCCGAGCAATGCACATCCTACATGGCATACCTTACATTCCGATCTCGTGAATGAATGTTACAATGGGCAACGAAAAGGGATCCCTAGAGGGGCTCTTTCGTCGTACTGCTTAGCACGCCTGTATCGGCCCTCGGCGGCTGACAGGCCAGCTAGGACCGTCTGGCAGGGACAGCGGCCACCTAGCTGATTGTCAATCCTAGGCGCGTGGGTTCGCCGTCGCCGACGCCGCCTTCTGCTGAAGCCCCTCATAGCCCGATCCACCCGCGCCTACGCGAGCACTGTCTGACAATGCTTGAATGTACCGGAGCGAAGAACACCGAGCATCCAAACGCCCAACCCCGAGCTTCATACTGCTCGCAACCTTGCGGTTGCCAGGCTTTGACCAAGTCCTGGCGTGCCATTGATGGCTTGCCGTTCCTTCTGGGGCTCTGAGCTGTTGGGTGGCTGGCGTTTGACTTCGCCACGCTTCGTCCTGGGGCGCCTTTGGCTTGGGGCGGGATCTGTTCGGGTGGCCACGGTGGCCTTTGTTGTCACGCTGGAGCTGCAGCCCATTTGCATATTACCGCTACCGATGAGGGCTTGAGGGTAACAAAGTATCCGACATAGGGAACGGCACTCTTTGCAAGGCATCTTCCAGTACCCATCATCAACTCTCACCCCCGCATGCGTAGAACTGCCGGTTGGAAGCCCCAGTCTATCCCCACGATAACATACTGATGGCATTTCAATGCCCACGCAGTGCTCTGTCTGAACCTGCCTTGCCTGAACTGTGTGCCACGCGAAATGGGTTCGGACAATTTGTGGGTGGGCGGTGGCAGCGCGGGGCGCAACGTGGGAGAGACCAGCCGCAAACAGGACAGGGAAACGTCGGCTTGGTTGAACGCGTGGGCGGAGCCGGATGCATCCTTAGTGCCACTGCCCAGATGTGCCGACATGCGCCGCTGTAAGCCGTGTGCGAAGGTCCACGCCTAGGAGGATGGTATATGCAAGTAAGTAAAAACATAGGTGTACTGCCCATGACGTCCATCATGCTTGGCATGTTGTGCCTGAAAGAGTGCATATCGAAAAATGTCGCAACCCCTCGCGCGCTTAAGAAGCTGCGTTACGTGTGCAGCAGCGCCGGAACGCATCTCAATAACAACAACGCATGTAGCATCGCCGTGACTAATGTTCAGCAGAAAAGCTACTTTCAGAACAGCTGCTGTTTCGGAACAAACATTTGCAATGTTTCTTTACGTATGCCAGTGACAGTAACTATTACAGATACTACAACAATGACTCCAACAACTTGTTTCAGCAGTTTGTTCAAGAGAGCAAGGGGGATCTCCAGGAAGGGATGAAGCCGTACAGTCGATCTCGAACTGTTGACAGAGACGCGTCACCATGTCCGAATTGTGCGAGCGATTAGGAACAACGCCATTAGCTGAGCTCCTTCGATTGTGCAGCTGCAGCAGCAGAGCCGAAGGCACAACCTAGCCATGGCCTCCCTTCGGATGTCCGTTCCTGCCTCCGTGGCGGTGCGCGCTGGCGTTCGCAGCACCAAGCCAGTGCTGCCAGTGCGGAAGTCTCTCCGGGCTGTTGCGGTTCGTGCTCAGGCTACCCAGGAGCAGGATGCCGCTTTCAAGGTGAGCTTGAATCCGTGAAAGGGAAGGGTGTCTTGACGGAAGCATCGTTTGACAAAATGAATCAAAGCTTCGTATGAGAATGTTGAGAAGGCGCGGATTGTGGTGATGGCGACCTTTTCCTTGCGGTCTTTGCATGGAACCTTCTGTCTCGGTACTTGCACATCATCTGCAAAGTCTTTTTGCGAGACAATCTTGCACTTCCTGATGAATCTTAACCTTGACCGTTGGGTGTTCTGCGTAGCTATTGCAATATACTTTGCAACTCGACTTCAGCCGATTTCCACGCACAGACGTGATCGCCAAGCACAGTGTTACGATGTATCCGTTGTTGTGCGGTTCATTTCCTTTCTTGCAGTTCGGCACCGTTGCGACTCTGTCGACGGTTGCCTCGTCGTGGATGATGGCCGGTAACGCGAATGCCGCGACTGAGTTGGCGACCCTGGCTGCCAGCGATAACCGTGTGGGCATCATCGCCACACTGTTCGTCCCCGCGCTTGGCTGGGTTGCGTTCAACATTCTGGGCGGCCTGCAGGCGCAGCTGGACCAGATGGCCGTGAAGAACGGTCCGACGAAGAAGCGGGCTGTGCCAGCTGCCATTGGCCTGGGCGCCGCTGCCACCCTGCTGGCTGCCCAGTCCGCGGAGGCCTCTGAGCTGATGACTCTGGCGGAGAGCGACAACCGCCTGGGCATCATTGCCACTCTGTTCGTCCCCGCGCTTGGCTGGGTTGCGTTCAACATTCTGGGCGGCCTGCAGGCGCAGCTGGACCAGATGTCTGCTAAGAATCCGACGAAGAAGCGGGCTGTGCCAGCTGCCATTGGCCTGGGTGCCGCTGCCACCCTGCTGGCTGCCCAGTCCGCGGAGGCCTCTGAGCTGATGACTCTGGCGGAGAGCGACAACCGCCTGGGCATCATTGCCACTCTGTTCGTCCCCGCGCTTGGCTGGGTTGCGTTCAACATTTTGGGCGGCCTGCAGGCGCAGCTGGACCAGATGTCTGCTAAGAATCCGACGAAGAAGCGGGCTGTGCCAGCTGCCATTGGCCTGGGTGCCGCTGCCACCCTGCTGGCTGCCCAATCCGCGGAGGCCTCTGAGCTGATGACTCTGGCGGAGAGCGACAACCGCCTGGGCATCATCGCCACTCTGTTCGTCCCTGCGCTTGGCTGGGTTGCGTTCAACATTCTGGGCGGCCTGCAGGCGCAGCTGGACCAGATGTCTGCTAAGAATCCGACGAAGAAGCGGGCTGTGCCAGCTGCCATTGGCCTGGGTGCCGCTGCCACCCTGCTGGCTGCCCAGTCCGCGGAGGCCTCTGAGCTGATGACTCTGGCGGAGAGCGACAACCGCCTGGGCATCATTGCCACTCTGTTCGTCCCCGCGCTTGGCTGGGTTGCGTTCAACATTCTGGGCGGCCTGCAGGCGCAGCTGGACCAGATGTCTGCTAAGAACAAGTGAAGCCGCTGACCATTGCCATTTTACGAGTGCTGCTCAATAGCTTTGAGTAGAACCGTGTGTTAGTTAGGATCTACTAAGCCGCGGCGTGAGGGCTAGTTCTTGGAGGATGACGGCTCGGGACAGAACTAGATTTTGGCATGTGGCCGCAGAGGTCCACAGCGGACTGTCGAGGCTGCAACCCTCGGTCCGGGCTTTGTCACACGCAGATCAGTCTCGGTAACGTAGCGCCGGGGAATGCCGAAGGACCGCTGGTCGCATGGGTGGACAAAATCTTGGAGCTGTGCTCACGTGCAGGCGTCTCGCCATCTGGAGGCCTGTTCTGTGCAGTACGGGGTTCGGATCTTTTGTGTGTGTCGAGGGATCCACCATCGGGTGCAGGTACCTGTGGGAAGGTGCTTCGTTCGGGACATCGAAGGACGCCAGGTTTACATATGCGTGTTAGAGAGCAGACGTGCCATTCCCCCTCCAAGTTTTCAATAACTAATCGAGAAGATAATGAGAATCGACATTTGCAATGCTGGGGGTGCGCAGCAGCCCCAAAGGCGCGTCGCGGCTTGGCTGAAAGCTGCAGTCGCAA
The DNA here is from genome assembly GCA_003117195.1 of Eudorina sp. 2006-703-Eu-15. Classification (NCBI taxonomy): domain Eukaryota; kingdom Viridiplantae; phylum Chlorophyta; class Chlorophyceae; order Chlamydomonadales; family Volvocaceae; genus Eudorina; species Eudorina sp. 2006-703-Eu-15. Next base: position 135,920 of record BDSI01000058.1, on the reverse strand, counting down.
TATCTTACTTTGTTGGTTGCGCTTGTAACCTTAACTTGGCAAGCATAGTTACATGTTCGAGAAAGGTTGTGTGGCTGTGTCTGCATGGGATCAGTTATCGTAGAGAACAGGTTCGGGCGCAGCCACAATCCTTGTACAACAATGTGGCATGGTACTCTGCGTGGATTGGCTTTGTGGTGGGTATGTCGGTACGCGACAGCTTATGCATTAGCATACAAACAGGGAACTCGGTAAGAAACAGGGAAAACAGTTTCCTAAACTTGGGTTGTCAGTCCAAGAACCTAACGAACTTCATTATGGCTAGATAATTAAAGAGGGGCCATCGAAATTACATCACATGCTCAGTTCGGGCTACCAGTGCGTCACAGCGCAAGCTCGGTATGGACAGGTAGGTCAAATCAATTCGTAGGAATGATCCGAAATATTTCTGAAAAGATCTTCAAGCATCGGTGCCAAGACACGGCAGAAGCACCGGCGACGTAGGACGACAGCTGCTTCGATTCCATGCTTTGCAGTCTAACTGGTATCGTTTTGCCATACATTCCACTGACTGCTTCCTGATGTTTGAAACACTGAAAGAGTATGGAGAATGTAGTTGTTCGAGGAGGAGGGCAATTCTGTACGGCACGAGCTTGAATGGCGCGAAAAAACAATCGTCGCTTGGGTCGTTGACTTAGCGATTTGTTCTCTGTACGCGACAATAACAACATTCATTCTCGTGTCAGTTGATATCAATTTGTAAATCGAACTCAGCTTTGGTCTTTCTTGAAATGGCTGGTTCACTTCCCAACCATGCCGACGCAGCGAGTGAGTGTCCTCCCTCAACCAATTGCTTCTTTGTGCGATGTAGTTTGCAATCTTCTCCCCTTTTTTGAGGGCGTTCAGCGTATGCAGTTGTTACTTTCTGCAGAGAACTGCGAGACATTTCTGCGAAACTTCATCGACCCGGAAAGCGACTATAAAACGAAGTATATGCATCAGCTGGTGCGTCAAGGGTGTCGGAGTCACGAGGTTTTGGGGCCGTCTGCTTCGCGCCTTCACCCTGCCTAGTTACTGGTCAAGCCAAATCCTTGCAAGTATCATGTTGTGTATCTAGCAGCGTCACTTTGTTGTGCGCGGGCCCGCTCACTCGTAGCCCCCGCGTTGTTGATGTGCTGAAACCCCGGACACTTATGCCGTACTGATGGTTACAGCAAGAGATCGCCAACCGAAGGAGCAAGGTCCTCGCCATCTCGCTGGATGACGTTGAGGCGGTGCGTATCGGGGTTGCCGGCAGCCTGGCAGGTGGACATTACCCACGACTGGGGTTATGTGCCATGTGCGTGCAGTGCCCGCGAACTCGTATCCATCGTGAATCGCTTTGTCCTCAAGTCCGTATTTCACTCAGGTTTTGGGGACAGTTGCACGTCGCCCGAGTGGCCCACATGGCACCACCGCCAAACCGACATGCGCCTTTCATCGTCATCACCATCCCACGATCGCCCGAACCTCTCATCCCCATGACCACGCAACAGTTCTTCACGGAGCTCCAGGCGCAACAGGGGACCCAGGGGCAACAGCCCTCTGGACCGGGCTTCGTGGGTGAGATCGAGCGCAATACACACACGTACCAAAAGCTCATGGCGGAGGCCGCGGACCGCCTCATGCCGCCGCCCGACGTGACAGCCGCCGATGTGAAAAAGGACGTCTACGACATCCTATCGGAGCACGTGAGTAATTTGCGTGCGTTGGCTTCCTCGGGAAATGGATGTGGCTTGGCGCGGGCGCGGCGCGCACCTTCGCCATCACTTGCGGGATATGGGTTGCAAACGGCCGTGTCTTTCAATATGCCGTGGGCCGCCGTTACCTTTGCCCAATGCCTGACGGCGAGGGCGGAACAGCAGGATCCTGCTTTTTGCATGGTGTGGCTATCTATCTGTCTGTACTGCCCGCCAGCGGCATCGAGGATCAGTCCTCCCGCGGGGCATCGACGGTGAAAGCAGATGGCTTACTGAAAGCCACCCCAGAGACTGCTTTCATATGGTCCTGAATCTTGTATGTACGCATTGGGCGGGGATGAGGAAGGCCTGCCTGGATTGGGTCGCGTTGTTACTAGCAGCACTGTTACAAGGGGGGCCTGGATAAGACTTGATGGACTTGGTCGCAGTGAGGAAGTTTGAACGTTCAGACTTTCCGCTTCAGCTCGTCAGCATGAGCGGCATTTCCCAGTTGGTTGGATCTATTTATGTCGGGTGATGCTCGCCAAGTTACCCAGCGTTGGGGATCGGATATGGTATCGTTTCATGACGCGGCCTTGTTGGATAGAGCTGCCACTGTGCTTGCATTCACGTCTCGGCCAAGGCATGGCTAACATTTTGTCCCGCCGTGAATGGCTTGCGCCCTCGCCGTTATATGGATGCACCTGCAGCGCAAGATCATGGACGCCCAAATGCGTGCAACCGAGGCGGTAAGTTGCTCTTTATGATAATCCGCGCGTGGTGCGCCTTCTGGTACGATCATGCGCACCGGCGGGTATTGCCTACATGTCCCCTCCTATTGTCACTCCCTAAATCAGTTTTTCCTTGGTTCCGGTTATTCGAACGTCGAGCTGCTGCCGCGAATATGCGCGCGCCTGGATGGCAGAGTAGGGAGCGTGGGGCAACGCTCGTCCCCTGAGTCCATACGTCGCGCCTGCGTTGAGTTGATGTCTCATATGTCTCTTTCCTTGCCCTGTCGGCCCTCGGCAGCGCGAGACTGGCCAGGCCAACCACGCGCGCGGCGGCGCGGCGCCAGGTACCGTGCGCGGCGGCTGCCCGGACATCCTGCTGCGACGCTTCGACGTGTACTTCGTGCCCCGCACCAAGATGCCCACGCTGCCCATGCGGTCCGTGCGCGCCACCAACCTCGGCCACCTGGTTCGGGTGCGGGTAGGTGCCAAGTGCCCGAGGGCAGGCGCCCCGCAGTGTCCTCCGGCGGATGCCGCCCATGCGTGACGGTCTCGCCGGACTGTGCCACCGGGACGCAACACAGTCGTTGTCATCGTCATTGTTGATGGTTGAGCCGACACAACAGCACCCCTGTGCAGCGGGCCGTCCCTTCCTGCTCGAACTTGACGAGGTTCAGCGGAAGTCAATGCCGAGCGTAGCACGCGGAATCCGAGGGGAGTTAAGAGGGTTGGGGGGGCGTTGGGAATGCGCCCTTGCGGCGGGACTGGGTGTGGTTGGGTTGATGGGGCGTTGTTGTTGTTGTTGTTGCTGCTGCGCCGCAGGGTATTGTGACGCACGTGACGGACGTCAAGCCGCTGGTCAGCGTGGTCGCGTACACGGACCCGGAGACGGGCTTTGAGGTATATCAGGAGGTCACCGGCCGCACCTTTAAGCCGCTGGACAACGACTCGAAGGAGGTACGGCAGTCCGTGACCGCGGTAGTACGGAGACATTTGACATGTAGTGCGGGCCCTATACCACACCATGATGCGCAACATCAAGATTATACTAACAACTGCAAGAAATAATCCGTCAATAAAAGGGAGGAAGGGTGTTACTCACGCGCGTCTGTCGGTGCCGGCCTGCGTCCCACACACGTCGCTGACACCCCTGCAGCGCTCCAAGGTCAATCGCAAGATGCAGCCGGTGATGGAGACCCGTGGGTCCAAGTTCGTCAAGTTTCAAGAGGCGCGACTGCAGGAGCTGGCTGAGGAGGTGCGCAATTGGTGGCGGTGTGGAAGACGGCATATCCGACCTAGGGGCCTGACCAGCACGACACGGGGTTTCGGCTGCAGACCTGCGGGAGGTCATCTTACTTCGGTTCTAGGGTTTGGTGTCGGTGGCCTTCTCGCGTGTGAATCCAAACGGAGCATCTCCACGCCCGCCCCGAAGGCCTGGCCGCGAATCGCCTCGACATTTGGAGGCGCCGTGTACCCCGCTGTTGTCCTGTGAACTCAACCGACACCTCCAAACACGGCTTTTGCCGGGCATGCCTCCTGTCCCGGTTTGCCCCCGTGCGCTCGCTTTGCATGCCCGTCCGGCCAGGTGCCTGAGGGCGCGACGCCGCGGACTCTGTCCGTGCACCTGGTGGGCGAGGTGACCCGCACCATGAAGCCGGGCGACGATGTGACCATCACGGGCATCTTCCTTCCGGAGCAATACACGGGCTTCCGGGCCATGCGGTGGGTGGACAGTACACGGGCTTCCGGGCCATGCGGTGGGTGGACAACAAGAGGGAATCCTGTGAGGAAACACACAACACTCGACGCATGCTGCTTGAGATTGAGGAGGAGGAGGAAGAAGAAAGCATTTCCAGCTGCCCTCGTGAGCGTTTCACAGTGCGTTGTTTATTTATCATCATGCTGTTGGGGTTTCTTGAGCTCCCAGGCCGGACGAAAATAATGGCGAAATGGCATTATGATGTGACGGTTTTTGCCCCGCAGCGCCGGTTTGCTCATGAGCACCTACCTTGAGGCGCACACCATCGTGCAGTCGAAGCGCCAGTACGGCAGTGCCTTCGAGCTGAGCGAGGCGGAGGTGGCGGCCATCGAGGCGCTCGGCGAGGCGGGCGATGTGTACGGCAGGCTGGCGCGGTCCATCGCCCCGGAGATCTTCGGCATGGAGGACGTCAAGAAGGTACGGAAAGATCCGATCTCTGTCTGGCATTTCCAGGCGGACCGCCGTCCTAACCCAACATCTCCAGCCGCTGCGTGGAGACCCCAGTCCTTACCCCGCGATCCCGTCTTGAGGTCCTGGCAACCTGTTCGCGCCATCGGATCAACCGCCAGCATCTCTTCTGTTGCTCATTTGCGTACCGCGCGTCACGTCACGCCGGGTACCGCTGCTGTCTAGACGAACCTCAGGAAGGTCCCATGTGGCAGTGTGCGCTTACGCGGGCCCTATGCTAGCACGAAGATTGGCCTCCTTTGCTTGCAAACCCTCCTTGTGCATCTACGGCTATGCCCAACCTCCTTATATCGCATGCGATCCTGGGACCGGCTTGCTTAAGCATGCTTTGTATGCGGCCTTGCTTCGCAGGCGCTGCTGCTGATGATGGTGGGCGGCCAAACGCGCGTCTTCCCGGACGGCCTGAAACTGCGCGGCGACGTGCACGTGTGCCTGATGGGCGACCCCGGTGTGGCCAAGTCGCAGCTGCTCAAGTACGTCAGCCGGGTCATGCCGCGGGCCGTGTACACCACCGGCAAGGGCTCCTCCGGCGTGGGTCTCACAGCGGCGGTGCTCCGGAACCAGGTACGATGAGCGCAAGCACTGAGGCGGCGAAGTGCTCCTATGCTCCCAACGCGATAGACTAAATTTCCCAGTCCTTCCCCGGCCGTGGGGTCGACTTGCCGCCACCAGGGACTGTGCCAGACTGCTCACCCCGCCATACAGCAGACAGGTATCATCCGCTGGCTCCGGACACGCCTTGCCTACCTACCTGCCTGCCTACCTGCCCTGCTGCCTATATGTCGGCCTGCCTGGTTACCGGCGATCCTACATACCTGGCCTACCCACCAGCGATATCCCGACCGGTGCTGACCGGTGCTGTGCCGCAGGTGACCAAGGAGTTGGTGCTGGAGGGCGGCGCACTGGTGCTGGCGGACAAGGGCGTGTGCTGTATCGACGAGTTCGACAAGATGGAGGAGGGCGACCGGACCGCCATCCACGAGGTTGGACCCGCGCCGCGTCGGTGCTACCTCAACGCTCCCCGTCCGCGTCGGCGTTGACCCCACGCGCAACTTTGAACCTGCGCCGCGTCACGCCATTTCGCTGTCTCCCTTGACAGGCTGCGCCATTCCACAAAAGCCTCGGCACCTGACCATCTGCTGTCGAGGGTCGTTCGTTTCTACATCTTAAATTACCCCACTTATTCTTGGGGCGACTGAGGCCGCTCCTGCCTTGTGCCCCGGCGCTCTCCCGTGACCGTGCCTGCTCCCGTGCCCCGGTGGTGCCCACCAGGTGATGGAGCAGCAGACGGTGTCCATCGCCAAGGCCGGCATCACCACCACACTGAACACACGCACCACAATCCTGGCCGCCGCCAACCCGGCGTACGGCAGGTACGACAGGCGGCGCTCGCCGTCGGAGAACATCAACCTGCCAGCGGTGAGTGCCGGCTGGCTGTTGTTGATAAGAGCCGCCTAGCGGCGCGTCGTGAGAGGGCGACGGTGGGCTGTCCAGCACGACCCCAGGTAGAATTTCGTCGCTGAGCGCAGCGGATGGCAAGGTGTTTGCCATGTAAACCACCAACAGTGGCGCAGTTATGTCCGTCAATGCCAGAAAAAATGATCCGTCCGATCGACATCTGATCGACATCCGAGCGTCAAGATGACCCTTGCGGCGTCCCCAACCGACACACACGTTCGGTTCCCACCCGCAGGCGCTGCTGTCCCGTTTCGATATCCTGTGGCTGCTGCTGGACGAGAGCAGCAAGGAGCAGGACACGCGCCTGGCCAACCACATCGTGCGGCTGCACGTCCTGGGGCGGTGAGTGACCGCCGCAGCGGCAAGATCGGGCCTCCACGATCCTGACACGACACCGGACGGTTGTGCGCTTCCAAGGTTGCGCTTGGGTAATACATGGCCTGTTGCTTAAGTGTCGCGGCTCATCCCACACTCCTCATACTATTCATGGGTCCGTTAGTCGGTTGTGACGGGACATGACATCAAGTGTCCGTACCCACGACCTTACTGGTGTCCTCCTCCTGCTGCGTCGTCCGCTGCTGCGCTGTTCGCTGCAGCGCCCCCGTTGCGGACGCTAACGCAGAAGCAGATCCCGAAGCCGGCCCCGTCCCGCTGCGGCTGCTGCGCGCGTACATCGGCCAGGCGCGGCAGTACGAGCCGGACGTCCCCGAGCAGCTAACTGGTTAGTCGAGACCTGCCTGTCTGCATTGCCTGTACAGCAGACAACGAAAACGTCCTCATCATCCTATGCGGTGTCGACATTGTCGTACAGGAGACTTAATGCCGTACCTTCTACGGACTGGTGACCATCACGTCCTTGTTATTCTTCTCCTGCAAACATGGTCGAACGGGAGAGAACACGGTACCTAAGGTCATTTGTGGTTCAAAATCCTCACCGCTCGGAAAACCTTTTCATCCCCGTGGGAAGGAAGAGTCGAAACATGTGGGCCCGGTGAATCTTTCTCGGAGTGGGCATGTGTTGCTTAGGCACACCCGAACTATCCCTTGTCGCAGAGTACATAGCCTCGTTCTACGCCGAGCTGCGGCAGATGGAGAAGGCGGCCCTGGGCGCCGCGGCGACGTACACCACCCCGCGTACCCTGCTGTCTATCTTGCGACTCAGCCAGGCACTAGCCAAGCTGCGGTTCAGCAACCTGGTCGAGCAGGTAGGCGTTACCGTGACTGGATGGATGATGCGGATGACGTCACCTCCGGATGGCCGTGACTGGATGCATGGTGCGGATGACGTCACTCCAGATGGCCGTGACAGTACCGTGCACATACACACGATGCACCCAAACATGATGATGGGACGATGGGGAGCGGCGGTGCCTACCCAGACTTGGGTTGGTGTGATGCGCTCTGGGCGGGCCAGGCACCTGGGATGTGTCGCGCAGGTTTTTGAGACACGGCTGGTCCGGCCACACAGATGTTGACATCCTGACGCTTTGTAGATGGCCAGTCGCGATGTTGACGTTCTGTGCGTCCTTCAATGTCCATACCTGAGCCCGCGGGTCGTTCGCTCCCGTCCTTTCCTGCCCTGGTACCGTGACCGTTGAGCCGCGCAGGGTGACGTTGACGAGGCCCTGCGACTGATGCGGCAAAGCAAGGCGTCGCTGGAGAACAACGGCCCCGGCAGCGGCGCGGGCGACGCCGCGTACGAAGATGCCGTCAGCTTGGTGTACCGCCTCATCCGCGAGTACAGCAGCCGTACCGGCGAGTTGGAGGTCCCGTACGCTAAGATCCAGGAGCTGACGCAACGGCACAACATCTCGGTGGGTGGCGGACAGAGCAAATCCTGTAACTCTTGTGTGCGGGAGGATGTGGCCCTGCAGGTGAAGGGTTTTAGTGGTTTTAGTGGTGCAGGAGAAGGCTCGACGTTTCTTCTTCCTTCGCATCTGCCGCATGCTTGCCGCTGCGACTGGCCTCATGGGCCGGGTCCCCTCTGAATCTCTGATTTCCCGGACTGTTTCCCATACCCCTCTTGCCCGGGCCACTCGCCGCCACGGGGCCCCGTAGCGCGAGGACATTGAGGAGTGCGTCACGGAGTATGGCCGCATCGCGTTGTGGACCGTGGAGCGGGACCAGCTGGGCCAGCCCGTGCTGCACCTACAGGTGAGACCGACCGCCCCCCGCTGGGTCCCCGCCGTCACATGAGGGCAAGGGCGGTGGGATCGCGGCGCAAGCCACCGCCGCCGCTCGGCACAGGCGCACGGCATGCCAGCAACACAGCAAATGTGTGTGTGTGTGTGTGATTTATGGCGGACCGATATGGCCGTAGCTGCACGGCTTGCGGACGTGGGTCATGAGGCGCCCATAAGTGCTCATCTTAGCGGCCGGTGCTGCCGACCGACACGCTGCGGAGGCGCGGGGCGCTGGGCCACGGAGCCGCCCCCACGACCGCCTCCTGCTCTCTGCTGCCCTGACCGTCTCCCGTTCTCGCTCATCCGGTTGCGTGCAGATCAACGATGCGGCCTTTGCCTGAGCGGGGGCCGTCAGCGGGGCACTTGGACGGGACTCTAGGAGGAAAGATTGGTCTTGGTTACTGGGATCCACAGGGGCCGGAGCACTGTGATTACCATGTGACGGTGCGACTTGAAAGGACGCCCCCAGCGCACTGTGGCCCGCGCGTCTTGCATGCATCCCGGGGATGAGTCACAGCGGTACGGAGACCGGACAGTCCGATACGGATGGGCGTTTGTGCCGGCGTGGACGTTCGATTCTGGTCACGTAGAAGAACAACGCACACGTTGGGGGCAGTGATGCACAGCGTGTGACCGTGCGTGCGTGTGTGTGTGTCTGTGTGTCTGATTGCTTTCTCGCTACCAGACTTGACGGGAAATGGGTGTCTCCTGGGGTTGACTGCCAGCGTCTGCGACGCGGCGCGCGACCCGGGGACTGGGAAGCCGTGCACGACCCGGCCGCCTTTCAGGGAGACGATTGGGCTAGAGGCATGATGGATTGTCGCCGTTGTTGAGTTGTTGAGTGTGGGGCGGACCATAGAACACTCCTTTCCTGCCGCAGCAGAGTTTTGTTTGCCCCCCGGTTGAAAATCACAACTCGTGTGAGGACAGCGGATCGACATAGCTGGCTGGATGCCCAGCGATGACCCGCGGCTGCGAGCTACCGACCTAGGGGCTTGGGGGCCATCGCTTGTCTGTGCGTGTGGCACATTTGGCGCAACCGCCTTCCAAACTGTTTGTGTTACGGGCTGATGGTGATGTAGATTCCGCTGGATGCCGGGGGGTTCAGGGGCAGGTATCGCAGTCCACAGGTCTCTACGTAGCGCAATGCAAACGCGGTCTGGAGCTTGGATACCGGTCTACCGGCCTTATGAGCTCCAAGCGCCGAGGTCCATGAGCCTGCTTGTCTTCAGCATGTGGGTTTGATGGGGCCGTCGTGTCCCCGGGCGCGCAACCGCATGGTATTATGTATGCCTGGCGGGATGTATGTGCCTTGTCGCCGTTGACCGGGACCCTGGAGGGCTTGTGACGGTCGTGTGTGTTATTGGGCAGGCACGGTCGTGTGTGTGTGCGTGTGTGTGTGTCACAGGGGTGTAGCGGACGTTGTGGTGACGCGGCTTTACAAGGACTTATTCTCAAATAGGTAGGCTAGGCAGCGGCAACTCGGCGGTACAGCAGTGACGCCCGGCACCACCACACGGTGCACACAGAGTTTATGCGCTACTAATAACTCGTTCGTGTCGTGTCGCGCCGTACACATCGTCGGTATCCCGCGCATCGCAGGCTGGGACTTCGGTCCCCAACCGACTTGGTCGTTAGGCCGTGAGGCAGCCCCGGGACGCCGGGAGCCAGCCTCGCAACGGTCCATTTGAGGGGTAGGGGCCCACGCAGTTCCGGTAGTTACCGCTACCGCATCAACTCCCCGTCTGCATCATGACATCACAGCTCCCTACGCGCAACGTCTGCCACAACACTGCCCGTCCACAGTGCTAGTTGTGCTGGTGGTAATTAGGGATGACTGGATGGATGGATGGATGAACGTAGACAAGCTCAGCCGCGCGCCGCAGGCGCATCCATGCACCCACCGCATTGCGTTCGGTGCTTCGGTTACGCCGTGTAATCTGATAAAAGTGTCAATAACAGGACGTTGGCCGGAGCATTGGCGTGTATCCCGGGGGGTTGTGGGGGAATGATGGGCGCCTTTGTAAGCCTTCAAATTCAATTTGTAAACCCATCGCGCACAAAAGTGCAAAACTCATGCACACAATCCTCTCGTTCACGTGATTACGCACGTAAACGAGCGTGTACAGTACAAAGTGGGGAAAACAGTCGGAACCAACAACATAAAATGAAGGCCGCACCTACTCGCGATACTAGGTTCGCACACAGGGACAGGGACACACAGAAACACACAGGGGGTTAACACAGAGGGGGCCAGGGCCCGGAACACATTTCATTTGGAAGAAGAGGGCGGATAGATGCAGGTATTTATGCATGGAGCAAGCAGCCGCAGCGCGCTAGCTGCAGTTCGTTGATAACCGACAGATCGATCTACATACACTACACGTAGCAGCCCCCGGTAGCGCGAGCGGACTGGTCTGGCAGCGGACACTGCCCCTCCCGGATGCATGCATGGTCGAGCGGCAAGCAAAGCACATGAGAGATGACCAGCAGGATACCCGAACAAAGTGCCACTCCCGAGTCATGATCTCATGGAATCCCAGGGCCCAGAAAATAGGGCTTGAGGATTCCACTTCCCCAACCCCGCCGGGCTGATCCGTCCTCCACGTCGTCGACGACACATGGAATCCATCGAACGACGCAACAGCAACCAATGCCATCCGCACGGGGCAGGCGGCGGTGGCGGGAGGTGGCGGACTTGCAGCGCAACCGGTGGCAACACCAGACACACTCATCCGTCTCTGCCTGAATGTCCTCCAACATAACGCCCTGGCATACGCAGTTGATCCCTTCTGGGATCCGCTGTAACGTTGACTCATTCATAACGCCCACGGAAGATAATAAATCGTATGCATAGCGCCCATGCATACACGGCAGCAGCTTCCTTCCCGACAACTAAGTATCCGCGCCATGCGCCAGCAGGCAATGTAGAGGCCCGCCGTACGCCCGCCGTACGCCTGCCATCTCGCTCCCTCCAAGGCACAGCCATTCACCGTGTAGCTAGGTGACCGACGACGCAAACATGCACAAGCGATTTGGTGAAATGAATAAAACGCAAAAATGCACAAGCGATTTGGTGAAATGAATAAACCGCATCCAGGCACATTCGCGGTGGGAGGCGTACACGGCGGCGGTAACGGCACCTGCTCCTTCGCCTACGTAGGGACCCAACGCCCATTCGACTTCGTACGTCGAGGCCCGGACGGTCGCAGGTCATGACTCACAGCTAACCAACGGACATTTACTCCAAGATATAGAGCCACCATTCGCACCAGTGTGGCCAACGAACCCACGAGCGACTGACCCTACCGGCTGCTTCTCTCTGTGCGGATGTAGCTGACAGGCCCGCAGCACTACTGGCCCCAACGACACAGATGCACAACGCTGCACCGACCGGCACCTGCTGTGCGTGCAGCCCGCCCTGTGTAATCTGATCTACCTTGCACGCACGCGGGCAAGCTCCAATTTTGTGTACAGCAGCTATGCCCGCGGCCACCCTCCAATCCACAACACGTACACATCCTTCCAGTATCCTACACACCCAAGGCCAGCTCAGGTGACGATACCGCAGCTAGGCAGCTTATTAAAGGTCCTGGGTTCTGTTCCCAGGATGAAACCCCGATATTGATCGGGCGCATGCCGTGGGATTATGGCTATAGCTGCTGAGATGTGGAGTTGGGAATCGCTCGGAGTCGGCGAGTCTCTCCGGATGTGCGGGTGAATGGACGGGCTAGGGGAGCCTTGGTTGGCAGGATCAAGCAACCGCCTTGGACCCACGATTCGTAATGGTGTAGGTGCGGTGTGATACTACCTGAATGAAGAGTGTCCAGCAGCCAGCAGCATCAAATACTTATTAGGTAAAACGCGACAAAACCTTGCTTGGGCAGGGCCTGGAAGCCTATCCATACTCCAGCGATACTAGTACGACCGCATCCTCCCGATATGTAGAAGTAGTTAACCGCCGCATGTGACGGAAACCCAGGCGGCACTCCCAGCAGCCGTCGCTCATCAATCACCATTCATCAATGACAATTCCTTGCTTCTTCTCTGACGAAAGCCCGGATGAGAGCGTCTATCGGTAGGCACGTTGCGCACCCGTGTCCACCCCGCCCAGCCATCATCCGCTGTTGTACGGCGGGCGGGACCCGCCCGACAAACGATACACACACGCAAGCACGGTCCGCTGTACCGCACGTTCATTCATACCCACGCAAACACGCATACCCGCACACCTTCCACCGCAGAGCCATCAATTGCTTCGGACCCAACACCCTAAGTAGCAACGCCCCTCGCTCTCGATGCAAGAGTGCGTCATTATTACGCGCTCTTCACGGCACCACATGCATGTCAAAGGCGGCCCCCACGGCTGCCGGGCTATGGCCAGCGTCTTCGTTGCTTGCGCGCTTCGTCATGCATGAACCTGTCAACGAAATGCACCCTGCGCCGCCGGGCTGCTGCTGTGCTGGCGGTGGCCAGCAGCGTCCTCTTCCGATACAAAGCTGATGCACGTGGAGAGGGCCCACCCACCCACCCACCCACCCACCCACCCACCCACCCACCCACCCACCCACCCATCCACCCACCCATCCACCCACCCACCCATGCACCCACCCATCCACCCACCCATCCACCCACCCATCCACCCACCCACCCATGCACCCACCCATCCACCCACCCACCCACCCACCCACCCATCCACCCACCCATCCACCCACCCACCCATGCACCCACCCATCCACCCACCCATCCACCCACCCATCCACCCACCCATCCACCCACCCACCCATGCACCCACCCATCCACCCACCCATCCACCCACCCGACACGAAGCCGGCCATGGGTCCCAACACCGCCTGCAGCTTCAGATTCAGCAGGTAGGCCCGGGCCGCAACCGGGGCCCGGGCCGACCAGCTCTGACGGACAAAGTCCGCTCCGCTGGGGAGCTCGTCCACTGCCCCCGGGCGGCCGATGCCAAGCGCAGAATACACACTGGCGTAGTCCGCCGCGTCGATATGTCGAGCTTCGATGGTTTCGGAGCTGGCGGCCTTGGCGAGGAATACGGCAGTCGACAGCACAGCCATCGCATCCACGACGGCCGTGTCAGTGCCCAGCGGCGTCAGCACGGCGAGCGCGTACGAATTGGTGACTGTAAGGCGTGAGGTTGAGAGTACGGCATCACGGCAGCCGGGCGGCACAGTGACCTGCGGAGGAAAGGCGCGGGGGGGGCATGCCGGCGGACGGGTAGCTCACGTGGCAAACAGGTATACCGTACACCGCAATACCGTACATATACTGTATCGGGTGCCTCCTGGGTCCGGATCCCGCTATAAAAATGATGATAATAATACTTATTACTACAGGCAGGGGCTGTGAATTGCTGCCACTACAGGCAAGAGTGCAAAGCTACGGGCTCAGTTCAAACGGGAGATCGCTACGTATGAGACCCCGAGGGCGGTCCCGCCCTGCCTCACCACGGGCCCCATCGCGCTCGGCAGCCAGGCGTTGGCCCTATCGTCCGTTACCGCGGTCGACAGCGCCGCCAGGTACATGTCGTCCACGGAGATCTGCCGTACAGCGGTGCAGTGCAGCGGTCCAAAGGGCATGGCGGGCAGCGGCAGCGGTAGCGGCAGCGGTAGCGGCAGCGGTAGCGGCAGCGGTAGCGGCAGCGGCAGCGGCGAATATACGGTACGACGGGAGCACGAAATCGATCTAGACCGGTCGCCCCACCCCTGTTCGACTGAGATGCCGTGTTGTCACGTGACAGGTTGGGAGCACGTACATACACATCCGCCTTTTTTATACCCAGGCCCTGTTTTGTGTCCTCTGCTGCTCCTTCCTCCTCGTTTCCCTCGACACTTGCCCTTTCCCGGCTCCTCCTGCTTCCACGTCCTGCTCCTCCTCCTCCTGCTCCTCCTCCTGCTCCCATCTCCCCCATTACGGCGCACAGGTACCACGGCCCTGCCCCTCCTCCTTCCCCTGGAAAATCCCTAGGGAGCCGCACCGACCTGGCAGTGGGTCAGACCTCCCGCCGCGCGGATAATGACCCTGGTCGTGGCGGTGTGGGGCGGCGAGGCCATCCCCAGGGCGGAGGCCATGGCCGCTAGGCTGACGGGCGCTGTCTCCAGGGAGGTGGACCAGGCTGCACCGCAAGATCCAAAATTCAAAAACATAACCACATTCGGCACCACAAGTGCACAAGTGAGCTTCCTTGCAAAACACACAAAGCCGCACAGCATGCTGTTGCGTCTCCGGGAAGAGCGTGGTGGACCCCCCGATGTTTGACCCGACCGATCCCAGGACCCCTGGTCCCTGTCATGTTACCCCCCTGGTCATGTTCCACTCCCCGCAGTACCTCGCCTGCTGGATACGAGGTCCCAGATCTGGAAAATAGCAAAGCGAATGAACCTATAAAATACATCAGAGGTATAGAAATCAGATTCCTCGCTGTTGCCTCTTGAGTCTTGCTGTCCGCCCGCGTCACGATCGTCCTCACCCTCTAGAAGCTGCTCCACGGCTTTTGCGTTGATGTCCAGGTCAAACAACGCCTTCGCCGCCGACGACTGTATGACATAAAGCACGCGCGCCGCCACCGACAATGCCGCCAGGGGCATTGCGGTCGCGATTGAAGTGCGCCGCAAGGCCGCCGCCAGTTCCGTCTGTGCCGTATTGTACAACACCGACCCCTGGGTCAGCAGCACCTTCACATCGGCGCTCGACAGCACGGCCGACGCGGCGCCGCACTTGTCCACTGCCGCCACCGATACGACCGTTGAGAGCAGTGCCGTACTGTCGAGCGCGATCGCGCGAGAGGCCGACGCCGCGATGCGGTCGGCGAGTGTGCCGTACACCGCGGCGACGAGGGCGTCCTCCGACGTACACCCCGGCAGGGTGCCGGCGGGGAAGGCCGCCAGGGCGGACACCGCCGTGATGACCACCGAGGAAAGAGCCGCGTCCGCAAAGAGCATACGGAGACCCGTCAGCCTGCAGTGGTAACGATGATGACATTGATGATAATAATGAACGAATCAACGTTACAGCGGACTCCGAAGGGATCAACGGTGTATAGTAATGTTGATGATGATAATGATGATGATCATGATGGGTCCACTGAAACATCATTAATGATAAGTAAACAAGTGACACAGCGGACCCCAACGGACCTAGTGTATCGTACATTCCGTACAACAGTAAGGTGCCCTCTGCATTCCGGTTCTGGCAGAAGCACCAATGTGAGAGCCAGCACCTGTCCCTCCTAGCTACACACACACGTGCGACATGCCCTTCCCAACGGATCCCGCCAACCTCACCGTATCGCGGATGTATTTGATTTCACAGCCGCTAGGGCTCCGAGAAGGCCCTTGCTCGCATTCACACCCACAAAGCCGTACGCCTCCACCACGTAATTGTCCGTCTTGGGGGTCAGGTACTGCAACAGCCTCGTCACGGGGGCCACCACTGCAAAGGGCGGGCCGCCCGCCAACGTCAAGCCGGGCTGATACACCCCGCCCACCAAGGCGAAGGGCACCGGCAGGCTCGTGAAGGCGTCCGTACAACTGGATCCGGAACCGGCCACCAGGACCAGCACCTGAACCGAACACACCGGCGGCGAAAAGGTTGATTCGAGGCGGGGTTAGGTCTGAGTTGCGGTGGGCGTAAATGCGTCTTTTAAGGTGTGCAATCCTTTCAGTACGAACTACGAAGAATGTGCACGCGCTCAACTACGACACCGACACACCGTACCAGCGTACGAACCCTAGAGTCGTAGTCATCTGGGGCCGTTTTAGTTCGGAAACCCCACCCGCATGGTTGCACAGTGATCAAACCCCTCCCTTGAGAGTGAGAGCATCTGCATAAGGGTGTAAACCTGTCTGCATCGAGAAGGGCGACGACGGCTGTTTTTTTTGCGGCCTTTGGCCATACAGCGGCCATACAGCGGCCATACAGCGGGCTCTTTCCGACGGGAAACCAGCTCGTGCGCCCCTTTACCGCTAGGGCATATAACGACACGAGCCCCCCAGACGTTAAGTACGTCAGGGTCATTCGCACCTCGACTGCCGAGGGCGTTGCCGCGGCCGTAAAGCTGCCAGTCGCCGAGGTGGACATGTTGTACGTGCCGTAGCCGTCCATCGCAGATCCCTGCCAAGCAAGGCGGCACTATTCAAAGAAGAGGAGCGCTCAGGGGAAATCCCAAAAATACCCAATCATATTCATCGTTCAACATGTGCTTTTCAAGTTTTTTAAAACTTCTCGCGGGGTACCAAACCCTAGGTGGTACGGTAAGGCCACTCAAGGCCTTGCATGCGCAGCCGCAGTTCTGATCGCGCTGGTCTTGTCCATGACGATTAGCACTTAGCAGTGCTCACCTGGCAGTGAATGGCGGGTCCCAAGAAGCTGGCGGCACCCGAGAAGGAGGCTGTGGGTTGGTACGGAGGGGCCGAGGGGCTCGGCAGGGGAGTGGAAGGGGAGTGGAAGGGTGAGGGACTAGGGCCATCGCTTGGGTACGGCGATCTGCCAGGACTGGGGTACGGCGACATAGTTGGGCTGGGGCTGGGGTACGGCGACATAGTTGGGCTGGGGCTGGAGTACGGGGACATGCTTGGGCTGGGGCTGGGGTACGGGGACATGCTTGGGCTGGGGCTGGGGTACGGGGACATGCTTGGGCTGGGGCTGGGGTACGGTGATACGGTCGGAGGTGATGCAGTTGGGTTGAGGCTGGAAGGCAGGCTGGGGCTGGGATACGGCAAAGGCCCGATGGGCGGGGACGAGGCGGGCAGTGGCGAGGGAGGGTGGCTGCCGTAGGCGGGCGGCGGCCCGGGGGGATAGGACGGCGGCAGGGGGATCACCGGACCGTACATCGGAACCGCCTGCGCGCTGACCCCGTCACTTGGAACCACCACGAGGATGAAGAACGTCGCTACGGCTGCTGCTTCGGCACGACCTGGAACGAAGAGGGGGCGTTGCAACGCGAAACCAGGGCCGGTTTTGTCGGGGATTGCGGGGATTGTGACAGGAAAGGTTGGGACATACTGTCGGCTTCGGTGAGCATCATGTGGTTCTTCTTGTGAAATTTAATAAAAAATTACATGGCTGAGCAAGGCTTGGCGTGGCGCGCGCCGAGTATTGTCACATTAAGCTGACAAATGCAGGGGTCCAGACAAGACGCAAAACCTCATAAGCCTGCAATGACCATAATTAAAAAATCTGTGCAGATGAGAGTACCCGCAATTGGAAGATTTGTACTTGCTGTTTTCCAAGACCTGGTGCACCTTTGCCAGCCGCGCTGGGTGCTTACCCATTTGCGCAGACGCCCAGAGTCAGCTCCCTGAGCTCTGTGACACAAATCACAAATTTGGCTGCAAGCTTAAATTTATACAATCAGAGATTGTTCATGGGGGTCGGTAGATAACTTGCCGCCTGATTCCTGAAACTATGCGTGTTTGGCCTTGTTTGGCAAGCGCACCAATGCGTTCATTGGTGTATACAAGTTCAACCGTGTACGCTTATTAGCCATTACTTCAAAAGGAGTGACGAAAGGAGGCCGCGCGTCCAAACAGTGGTTTTATCTAATTCCGGGTGCCGTGCAACAGTTGCGGCAATGACTACAACTCAGTAACCAACCCTGAATACGAACGCCCACCCCAACACAATATTGTTAAGTTCGAATAAGGGATAACGCATGCCAGCTTGACGCCACAAGACACTTGCGTTGGGCCTATTCAACGTAGATAGTGTCCCCACCGGTCCCCACCTGGCCCCGCAGTTATGCTCGCGTGGGCAGGTGTCAGTCACCGTTTTAACAACATATAACCCTATAAAGCCTGGACGCTGGCTATTATAACTTGAACCTATTTATTTTTCGGTCCGTGTTGTATTGTAACTGTTACAAGGTGGACCCCTGGTCCTGACCGGCCTTTCCACGCAACAGGCCCAGATACTCGTAGGCGCGACGCATCCGTGTGGGCCGCTGCGCATCGCTGCACCACAGCGGCGCAGATCACTGTTGCCGCGGCACCGACCAACGGGCGGTCCGACCGGCGGTCCAACGGCGACTTCCCTCGGCGTGGCAAATCCTTCGCGCCGGGCGACAGGTAGGGGTGAAATCGGCTGACCAACGACGACGACGACGACGACGACGACGAAAACCTGAACCCCCCCCACCTCCCCAGTTCGCTGTATGTGCGCAATGGCTTACTTGTACATACCACTGGCTCCCTCTCCTCTCCTCTCCTCCGCAAGCTCAGCGGGCGCTGCTTGCTGCTGCCGCTCCAGGGGCGCCCTCATGAGTCATGACCCGGCGGGGTCTTGCAGACTACGGTAGCAGACAACACCACCTCAGCAGGCCCCGAGGGGCCCTGCGGCATAACGCCTGTGCGCGTCCGCGTCCGCTGCCCTGCCCCGCCCTGTCCGACCCCGAGAGGAACCATCGGCCGCCGTGTCGCCCTCCCTGAATGGCCCGAAATGGTCACAGGCGCATTCAGCTCGGCGGCCCGACGAGTATCGAGTATGGTAACCTCGAGCCGCAGCTGTACACGCGGCCCGGCACCGCATCACAGGCCTGTTGATGCCTGTGCGCGACCCATCATAACGCCGCCGCGCGTGGGAGGTGGCCAGCCGGCGGCAGCTCGCCCACCCCGACTGCCCGCCCGGCCCCAATCCTCCGTCCGCGACGCCTCCTCGTCCCCATCCCCCCATCTGCGCTCTGTCCGCTTGCAAAACACCGTTGCCTAGCCACCAGGGCGCCGCCGGTCACCATATACGAGATACGACCACGAAGCTCGCCCCTCGCCCACATACGGCCTAGACGGTCCCGCGGGTTTCATTTTGTATTACCATTCCGGTAGGACATACTCCTTACTCCCCCTGGCCCGGCCGGCAGGGTACCCCTTACTCGCCCCAGAGGCCTCAGCTAACAACGTCAGGGCTCCCCCAGCGACGCTGGGCGTCAGCCCCCATTCCGAGTAACGACCCCTGGGTCGGGCACCTGCCGTCGATCCCACCACGGACCAGACCCGTCCGCCCACAACCCGCCGCCTCCCCGGCCAGCTTCCACCGTCGCGGGCGCCAACTCCCACCGCGGTTGAGTGCTGGCGAACCCCAAACATGCGCCAATGCACAATCCCAAATGCGGTCCTGCCCCCTGCCCCCTGCCCGCCAGCGCTAAAAGCGCTGCGGCGCACCGCTGCCTCCCCACGCGCCCTCCCTCCCTCCCCCGACTGACTGACTGACTGACTGACGCCCAGGGCCCCACCGCCTGAGCGCCTGTCCTTGCGTCTTGAGGAGGCCCTGCCAGGCAGGGCCTCCCCCAAGACCGGCCCTGCACAAGGGCGGATAACGCGCCCATGCCGCCCAGACGTCCGCCCGGCGGAGGCAAGCCGTGTGCACCGCCGCAGGCGCCGCGGCCTGTGCTCGGGTGGCTTCCTCGGGTTGCGCACTCGTGCTCCTCTGCCGATGCGCCCCAGGCGCCCCGGGGGCCCCCTTCGCCGCCTTCCTTCCTTCCTGACTGACTGACTGAGACGTTTCTCGCGGCCGGATCCACCGTACTGCCGGATCCTGACCTTCACCCCGGGGGCAGCCCCGCCGACGACCAACACAGCGGGAAACCGCGGTGGCTTCGCTGCGGCGGCCGCGGGTGAGCTCTGGTCCGGTATGGGGTCACATAACAAACTAGGCGAGATGCCCGACGGCAACAGCCCGTCAGCGCGAGTCGACGGAAAGCGAAGACGGCGATGGCAAGGGCCCCCGGTGTCGATGTCTGTCTGTCTGCCTGTCCGCAAGTTCTGGGTCATGGCCGTTTCATGGATAGGGGCTCATGCGCCAGGGTTCGCGGGCGCGGCACCGGCCGCAGAGCCCCCGGCAGCGCTGGGTGGGGGCGTCGCTGGAGCCGCCTCCACCGCCGCGGCTGGTGCTGCTGCTGCCGCGGCTGGTGCTGCTGCTGCCGCCGCTGCTGCAGATGGCTGCGGTGTCGGCGGTACAGCTGGTTGCTCTCCGACGGGCGTACCTGCGCCACCCGAATCGTCGGACTGAGGCGCGCTCGGCGACTTGGGCTTGGTGGCATCCGCCGCCGCCGCCGCCGCCGCCGGGGGGGAGCCGGTAGACGCCGCCCGTGCTGCGCGCGGCGCCGACGGCGATCTGGTTGTCTCCTGATCCGACCGATCCTTGGGGACCGGCGGGGGCACCGTGGACTTGGCGACTCGCAGCACTCGGCCCTGGAAGTCGGTCCCGTTGTGCTCAGCGATAGCCTGCGCAGGAGGGCGCGGCGAAAGGGGGTGTAGGAAATTGGTAGACATATGCATACTCCCCCGGCGGAGGAGGGGGGTTGTGGGCCGGGGATGTAGGTGTGTGGCTTGACAAACTCCTCATCGACTGGAGGGCGCAGAGGCTACTTTTCGCAGCAAGGCGGCACAGGAAGGTTGCGGCCGATGACCCACGAGGCCAGTGGGCGGGGTTTGGATGGTGGCGGCGCCCCACTCTG
Organism: Eudorina sp. 2006-703-Eu-15; assembly: GCA_003117195.1. Classification (NCBI taxonomy): domain Eukaryota; kingdom Viridiplantae; phylum Chlorophyta; class Chlorophyceae; order Chlamydomonadales; family Volvocaceae; genus Eudorina; species Eudorina sp. 2006-703-Eu-15. Next base: position 115,155 of record BDSI01000058.1, on the reverse strand, counting down.
GCCTACTTATCATCCTCGGGCAAAAAAGGGCGACAGCTTTCCCGCCAACCGACCCCAGCCCTTGTAAAATTACGTAAGCTCAACGCCCTCGGACAGTATGGTTCGGCAAGAGAACTGGAGTCAATCAACGGGAAAAGACACGCCCCGCCTGCGCGCGCGACGCAGTTCCAAAAGAAGCAGCCGCTCGCACCTTCTCGATTTTGTCCGTGTCAATCATGACGAGAGCCATGCCGCGGCTATGCCCGGTCTCTTTCTCGCGCATCATGTATACGCGACCAACTCCATAAGCGGCAAAACGCTCCCGGACCTCCCGGGCTTGAGCCCTCCAAGGCAGGTTACCGACCCAGATCTGGGACTTGTTAGCAAAAGAATCTGAGGAAGAAGTGGATGCCTCCGTTGAGAAAGCGTGCATCGCCAGCGGCGCTGCGCATTCTGCGAGCCGACTCCATCGTCCACCCGTCAACAAGCCAGCGAGGTGAGTGCATGAATGACGCAACATTGTGCCTCTTGTGAACTTTATAATAAAGTAAAGCTATGTGCGTGCATCACGGTTCCAAAAGCTTTCCCTGGCAATCATCAAAAGTTCCGGAGCAATGACTTATGCGAGTGCCCAAGGGGCCGCACAGACTATGAATGCGGGCGCTGAAGGAACCTTTTCGATAAAGTCCTGTCCTATGTGACAGCTGGCAACCCTAGAGCTCAACCGCAACAATCACTCAATCAGTGCCGAATCATAACCATGCGGCGGTTGTCGTACGGCACCGACCTTGGCCTGGAACCCGCCTTTTACCTGCCCGCCCTTCCAGACGTCGACCAGCTACCGGTATGTCCGTGACCGCGCGTGGTCGGCTTCTCATCCGTCCCTCGGGCGGCCGAGCCAAGGCCGAGCTAAGTGGACATGCCGGCCATGGGGTTTTGCCCCTGCGGGGAGCTAGATCGCCAGCAGCGCAGCGTGCGGACCTCCAGTTCCGCCCGCAGGCGCCTCTGCCGCTTCTGCATCCCGATGATAAATGAATGAATGAATGATGGTGGCTCTGATGGCGGTGGACGCCGGGACGCCGCCCCGCGTGACCGCGGGTGTGCGGGCTGGGACGTGATCCCCGAGCGGACCAGCCTGCTGCTCCCGGAGCACCCATTGCGGTGCTTGGCCCCATCAACAATACCAGAAGACACTAGCATTCTGTCCAGAGATCGGCGGTTCGAACCCCCGTCCCCTCACCGCCGTGTGATTAGGCGGGTCTGGCGCGGTTTCCAGGAGAGGCAATCCTGGCGCACTGGTAACCTGGTGTAGTGGCCGGTATGGCTGCGTGACCCCCCCGCGGGTGATGGAGGATGGGTGCGCAGTCCTTGGTAGGGGTTGATGAGACGAGGCACCTACGAGCTATCTGGGCCCGTTGGAACACCCAGTCGGGATACGGGTCCACCTTGTAACGGTTACTAAAACAAAATACCAGTCCCGCCATTCAGATGGATAACCCGCGGGGTCCACTGCAACGTGATTCATTCGGACATCAGTCACCCTGGATGCGCTCACGGACCGGCAGAGAGCCCTGTGCCGCGGGGCGTCGCGCGGAGTCCGTTGACTAGCCGCCGTGGGCCAGGTGCGGCGGTGGAGGCGGGAGTCCTGCCCACCTCGCTGTTGCAGCTGCCGGCGGTCAGGGAGGACAGGGGGGACAGGGGCAATAGGCTGGTCGCCGAGCAAGGGTCTCAAAAACGACGGGTTTGTGAGGTCTCGAAAACGACGGCATTGCGAGGCCGATGTGGTGGCTGGTGCTGGGTTTCTAGGGAGTGACACGGCGGAGGTAGAGTTGGCGCGGTGGGAGCTGGGAGGGAGGTGGGCACCGGGACGGCCTCGCTCCTGGTGGGGCCCGTCTCAACCTACGCGGCGCACAGGCGCGGTCGCCGTCGCCACGATCACGGCTGGCGCCGCTGCGCATGTCCATAGTCCCGTAATCGTTACAAGGTGGACCCGAGTCATGACCGGGTGTTCTAACGGGCGCACAGATAGCTCGTCCACGTCCAGGACGTGGACATGTCCATGCTCATGCCCAGGATGCGGTAAGTAGTACTCGCACCGCAGTGGCAAGACCATCCGGATCGCCTTGCCGAGGACAAATCGGCCGGGTTTCACACGGTTAAGACTTCGTCCTCCGCCAGAACCGCGACAGCAGCCGGGGGCGCCTTCGGCCGCACTCGCCTCCCGCGCAGCAAACCCACAAAAAGGCAACGCCTGCAATCCCTGCAGAGGCCCTGCAGAGGCCCTGCGAACCCTCGACGCCTGTCGAGTCCTCGACCCAACCCGGGAAGGCGCCCCGGGGCATCAAGACCGTTGGCCATCCAGCAACTCACCAACGAACCAACTGATAACCCGGCGGCAGACATTTTTTTCAACCCTACTAGACTTCGGCATCAAAAATTCCAAGTGCACGCCAACGCGCGCGCGCGGGTGGCCCAGAAGCGACGTCCGCACCGCTTCGACGGGCGCTGTGTGCGGTAGGTGAGGGATGTGGGGTTACACGGATGCACTCCACAAACCCGACAGAGGGCCACGCCTTAGTCCGCCTCCTCATTACGTGAACCGTGAACCCAAGAGAGAACACGGCACCGGGCGCAGCGTAGCGCTTTGTGCTCACAATACCGGTAACAGACGGGCTGAACCTAACCCACGCGCTGTGCTGCCTGTCTTGCAGGTCCTCTGGCGCGCTGGTCGGCGCGACAAAGCACACACATACACACACACACACACACACACACACACACACACACACACACACACACACACACACACACACACACACACTGTTTGCATTCCTAAACACACACTGTGACTTCTCATTAAACAGATAAACACACACTGTGGGCACACGAACAGTCGACAGGGGCCGCCGTGGCTGGATGGGCAGCCGCAGGACACGTCGGTTCAAGTGTGGTCGTCACCCTTGGTGGCCCGCCTCCGTACGTTGTGGCTCAAACCGACCCCTGGGTCTACAGTACGGCACCCAGAAGCCCAGGGTTGCAGTACCTTCCCAGCGAGACGGCAACGCGTCGCGCTCGAAGGGCCATTTGTGTACGACAAACTGACTGCTCGCCAGCAGTAGGCAGAGGGGTCAATGTCGCCGTCGGCAAGGGTCGTCGACGACGGCAGCCCGGAGAAGCTAGACCCCAACACAGTAGCCACTTTTATTACCACAACTCCACCACCACAACCCCATCACCACAACCCCACCACCACAACCCAACCGCCGCATCCCCACCACCACAACCCAACCGCCGTAGCCCTCCGCAACACACGTCAGCGTCTGTAAGTCTGACCGGTGCGGTGCATCGACCGGTCAAAGTCAATCTCCCGTACGGCAATGTGTACGGATGAAACATGTGGATGTCATCAACGGGCGTTATGACATTGTGTGTGTGTTTGTATACGTATGTCGTACAAATGTATCAATGGGGTCATATCACAACCAGCGGTACAGTGCGGTACCATCATGCCTAGGTAAAAGTAATAAGAAGTAATAAAAACGGTCATCCGCCGCAAAGCCATGTTGGACAGTGTCTATGCGGGTGGCGAGTGTCAATGCTTGTACAACGCAACACAGCATACAACAGCACTCGTATCAATGGCCTCAGCGACGCAGTAGAAGCAGTAGCAGCGCTAGCAGCAGCAGCAAGTAGCAGCAAACGCGGCAGCAGTACGTGGCAGCATTATCAGCACCAGCAACAAAAGAAGAATCAGCAGCAGCAGCAGCAGCAGCAGCAAACGCAGCAGCAGCAGCAAACGCAGCAGCAAACGCAGCAGCAGTAGCAGTAGCAGCAGTGACACAGCCGCGAGTAAATGTAAAGCCACCAACAGCCCAAACCCCGGACTCCCCAGGTCTTCAGAATTCGTGTCAATGATGATGCTGATGCTGATGCTGATGCTGATCTTGATGCATCACGGCTCCGAGACCCTTCCGCAGTTCGGGGTCCCATCTCTCAGAGCTCTCTCACCCGCGGGCCGCGGCACCACCCCCTTCGCGCTCCCATAACCTTCCGAACAACCCACTCCTGGAGCTAGCTTTGCTAAGCTCACTGGAGCCAGCCCGCAAACCCTGTTCGGATGATCGTGGTATTCAAGTTGTGTTCAATCCACAAGTCCAACCCTAACAAACACTGCCGGGTCCTCCATCCCGTCGGGTTTGTGAAACCCACAAGCAGAGTTACTACAGCACACACGCCTGCCCGCACCTGCACGCCTTGGCTACAACACGCGTCGATTGCTGTTCATCACAGCTCTGGAATGGTGGGTGCGGGTGTCGCTGGCGGTGTCGCTGACACGAGCACACGACGGGATGGGCGGAGGGGCATGTGGACCACATGTGGAAAATCGAACCCGCCCCGAGTCCCCTTGGTTCCCCCCGGCCCCTCCGTCCCCCCCGCGGCGGAGCCCTGAAGGGGCCACAGGTCTTGCAGCGTAAGGGGGCACGCCCTCCCCCCTTTGGTGGATAGCTACGAAATACCCAGCCCAGAACGAACGGGGAGGGTGGTGGTGGCGGCGAGGAACCCTAGAGGCAAACCCGTGGCTGGGTGACAGATGACTGCCGGCAGCCATGAAACATAGCCCGGGGGAGGCGTCCCCATCCTAGGTGCACAGCGTCGCCGGAGTCACCTCTGAAGGCAACCCTGGGGGCATCCCCCGACATCCAACCCCCGGCACGCGGCGCCGCTCTCAACACGAGCAGGTGCGCTCCGGCAGGTGCCCTCCGTTGCCTCCGCCCACGGCCTCGGACGCCCCCGCCGCCGGCTGCAGCTGCTGCGCGGCCGCCGCCGGCTCGTCCCCCACGACCGGCCAGACCTCGCCACCGTCGTTGCCGGCAGCCACGACGACCGTGTTGCGCTGGAGGCTGCTGCCGCTGCCGCCGGCGCCGGCGCCGCCAGATGACGATGCCGTACTGGCAGAACCCGCCGTGAAGCTGCACGTGGAGCAGCTCGCAGTGCGCCTCAAGCCGGCGGGACCGTGCGCTTGCAGCGGGGCCTCGAGGGCACCCACGTCCGGGGTGCAGTACGTGGCGCCGGTGCCGGCGCCGGCGCACGGCCACGTCCATCCTGACGTCTCCGCCGCCTCCGTCGCCTCCGCCGCACCCGCCGTTTCTGTCGCCTCCGCTGTCTCCGCCGGCTCTGCCGCACCCGCCGCACCCGCCGCCTCCGCTGTCTCCGCCGGCTCTGCCGCACCCGCCGCACCCGCCGCCTCCGCTGTCTCCGCTGTCTCCGCCGCCTCCGCCGCCTCCGCCGTTTCTGTCGCCTCCGCCACCACCGCAACAGATATAAATGCCGCACAACCGACCTTACCGGATGAGGTTATGGATGGGCTAGAGCCGCCGTCGGGTTCAGTGCCGCCAATGGATGAAAATGCGGGGCGGCAGGGCAGGCGCGGGGACGCGCCATCCGTCTGGGTACTGCACCGCACCGTACTGCCGGACGGGGCGGGGGACAAGAACGGCGGCGAGTCACCGGGCTGCTTGTCGGATGGCAATGGTGACAGGCACGGCGGCGAGTCGCCCGGCTGCTTGTCAGATGAAAAGCCGCCCGGCGAGGCCGTTGTTGCCAGGGCGGTTTGGGCGCCGAAATCCCCTCCTGGAGCCGAGAGCTGAGCCGGACCGAAGTCCAGTTGTTTGCAAGGGGAGTGGCGCGCTTTGGTCGCACCCGAACGTGGAGGACAGGCAGCCACCGGGTTCGCCTGCGTCTGCTGCTCCTGCCGTTGCGGTTGCTGCTGCAGCGGCTGCTGCGGCTGCAGCTGCGCGTTTCCGGGCGGCGATGCTGACGGCGGCGGCGGCGGCCGCCACCAGTACTGCAGCGACCCCGCTGCGGCCTGCACAGGCGCCTCCGCGGCGGCGGCGGCGGCGGCGTCGGCGGCGGCGGCAGCTACGACGCAGCCCTCGGCCTCCTCCGGCCCCAGCATCGCCTCCGCGTCGGCGAAGGCATTGGTGTGCGTGAGGAAGCGCTGCGGGGGCGGCTGCCGCCGCGTCTGCCGCAGGTGCGGGATCGACTGTTTCAGTGCGGCTGCTGCCCGGCTGTGCCTCGGGGGCGGGAAGAGCAGCCGAGGCTCCTCGGCGGGCCGCATCGCGCTCCGAGACCACCAGCACCTCGGCTGGGCCTGAGGCTGGGCCGGGTGCTGGTGGGGTGGGCAGGGGGCCTGTCGCTGCGGCTGCGGGTACTGGGGCGACGGCCCGGGGGAGTGCGAGTGCGGCGACTGGGCTGAGGATTCAGGCGAGTGCTCGGCCCGTCGGCCGCCGGCTCGGCCCGCTGGCGTCGGCGTCGGCGGCAGCAGCAGACGCAGGCTCTGACTCATTGCCTGGGGTTTGGGGCTCTGAGGGGTGAGCCGCTGAGGGGACGGCAGCGGTAGGCTCTGAGACCGAGGACATGAGAATGACCCGGGGGCGGAGGAAGACGTCCGCGGAGTCGGCGGCGGCGGCGGCGCCGCCGCCGCCAACGACACCGCCGCCGCCGCCGCGCAGAACGAAGGCCGCCGCTCCGACGCCCGCGGCGTGCGCCGGATCGTGGACACCACACCGAGGTCCCCAATCACGTCGCCGTCGAGCGGGTACGACATGTACGGCATCAGTTCGATGTTTCGGAAGCCAAATCGGAAGGCGTTGCGTCGTCGTACATATCGTACGGAAACCATGACGCCGGCGGCAACGAGCAGGGCGGCGAGAGACGCGCCGACGGCGATGGCGGCGATGGCGGGCGCTGAGCAGCAGTTCGCACGGCGTGCGCCATCGGTGGCGGCGGCGCCGGCGGCACCGCCGATTCCGCCGTACAGCGGCCCCGGCGATGGCGGCGAGCCGCCGACAGGCCGATCGGTCGCGGACGCCAATGCCGCGACGTCGATTTTCACGTCGTCCACCTTGCTCTGCAGCGCCGCCCCGGTGTACGACACCTGTACGTTTGTCGCCAGCCGTGACACTGTCGCGGCGTCGCCAGCGGCGGCCGCGACGGCCAGCAGCCGCAGCGCAGCCGACATGGGGCCGATGTGCAGCGCCGCCACCTGCGCGGCGCGATGTACGGCGGGCGCCGTGGCCGCGGTGGCGGCGGCGGCGGCGCCGCCGCCGCCGCCAGCTGCCCCCAAGAGCTCCTTATCCAGTTCCGCAATGAGAGCGACACCCTCCGAGATCACTGAGGCCGCGGCCGCCAGCGCTACCTCGAGCTGCGTACGGAACAGGGTGTCGGTCAAGGCGGTTGTGAGACGGAGCAGTCCGTGCCGTACCACGCCATGTGCCGTCCTGCAGGCCGCGGCCCATCTGCCCCACCCGTCAAGTACAAAATCCTTCCCGCACACATACACACATACACGCATACACGTCTACGCACACATATACACACACGGCGGATCGGTATCGACAGCGTTCTTCCGACACCGCAGCCTTTTATTCATCCTATGGGTCGGGCAATGGGTATATTATATACGCATACGGGCAAACTATTGGGCGCTACTCGGCCCCTCGCATAACACGCGCTCCTGTTCTGCCTGCCGCAGTAACACACACGCTGGCTCAGTTTTTCTTTTACACACACTCACCGCCCTCACACGCCGACGCTGCCGACACGACCCCCCGGGGTGCACCAACCACCACATCCTCCATCCGAGCCGCGATCAACATGCAACAAGTCCCCCGACCGACAGCGGACCCCTCCACAGAGCCCATCACCTGCGGCTCGGGGAGCTCCTGCAGCCGCCGTGTCCGGCGCGCTGGGGCGGCGGCGGTGGCGGCGGCGGCGGCCGCCGCCAGCGACCCACGGGTCCGTGCCACCGCGGCCCTCATCAGTGCCACCAGGTAGCCCTTATCCTCCAGCCGCAGGCGCTTGCCCACCATGTCACGTGCCACTGAGGAGAACAGCACAGCTGCCACCCGCTGTCGCTGCTCGTCAATGGCCTCGACCGCCCCAAGGAGGCCGCCGCTGCTGCCGTTGATGCTGCCGTTAATGCTGCCGTTGATGCTGCCGTTGATGCTGCCGGCCACCATGCCTGTGCGGGTGGCCGCCAGGTGCCGGGCTTAGGAAGGCTGCCAGCGGGCTCCCGTAGTCCCGTTCCCGTTCCCGGCCGCAAGCTGCAGGATCGCCGTCCGACGACGCGGCGCCCAACACCCTGGCCCACCCACCTGAAACCCACCCTAGAACCCAGCACCCACCCAGCTTCCCACCCACCTGTGGCATGAACCCAGCACCCACCCACCCACCCACCCACCCACCTAGCACGAACTCGCAAGCGGGCCCCAGCGCGCACAGCAAGCGGGCGCTGACCAGGTAGGCGCGCACGTCGATCCAGCTGCCCCGGGGCCAGCCCTGCCGTACAAAGTCCGTGTCGGCGGGCAGCGCGTCGGGCGCTCCAGGGAGTCCGACGCCCCAGTAGCCGTACACGGCGGCGTAGTCGGCGGCGGCGATGTGTCGGGGCCGGCCCGGCTGGGTGTTGGCTGCCGCTAGGAAGGCCGACGTGGCCAGCGCGGCGGCGGGGTTCAACACAGCGGAGGACAGGGGGTAGGGCAGAAGCGCCTGTGGGGGGTGACCGCAGTCGAGATGGGTTTCGGGGCGAAACACTCCACAACGTTTCGGGGGCCAAGGATAGCACAGGGCTGCCTGTGTGATTTACGACGTGTGTGTATGTGGCATATCTCGGCCGTGGGATGTGGGTGCGTGTGAAGAGAGCATAGAGCAGGTTGGCGGGGGCTGAAGGTGTATGTGTGGCATGTGGGCGCTCCTACCAGTACCTGCAGAGGCAGCGGGTTGGTGGCGGCGGACGGGCTCAAACCCAGGGCGGCGTCCAAACAACCGGCCGGCACCGTCACCTGCGGGCACAGGCGAGGGCCGTGCGGTGCGCCACGGCGCATGGCGGGGCGGGGCGGAACGTGGGCGTGGCGCGGGGTGCCGACAAGCAACCGGCAGCCGGGAGGTACACGCGCGTCATCCCGGGCTGCACAGCGCACACCCGGAGAGTTCTCCTCTTGCGCCCCCCCGCCCCCGCAAACCCCTTGCACCCACCATCGGGCCGACCACCCCCGCGGCGTCCGCCAGTCCCCGGCTGTCCGTTGACACGTAGGCGGCGCTGGCCAGGTAGGGGCTGCGAACCAGGAGCTGTATGTGTGGGAAGGGGAGGGGAGAGGAACACGCTGTCTTTATTGACTTTATTGACAAGAGGGGGGACACATGGACAGGGACATACAAGACACGTCGACGGGGTCTGGAGGTCGGCCCAGCCGGGAGGCCGGAGCCACCGTGGAACCGTGGACGGCTGCACCGATAACAGTCCGTATGCGGGTGTGTGCGGGTGAACGTGGGTGCGAGCAGGCAGGCGCAGGCAGGCGGGCGGCGTGAGCAGCACCCGTGAACAGCGCGCCGGCAAACCGGCACGGCACGGTACGGCACGGAGCAGCGCCGCGTGTACACCAGCAGTGGCGCGCGGATCATCTCTCGCCAAGTCGGGCCCCCGAGGGTGGGGAGGGGTTGCGACAGACCGTGGGGCGCACCTGGCAGTGGGAGAGACCCCCCACACCGCGTACGCTCAGTCGCAAGGCGGCCGTGGTGGGCGGGGGCGGCGGAAGGCCGACCTCGGCCGCCATCTCGGCGACCTTGACCGGGGCGGTTGCCAGCAGCGTGGGCCAGTCTGCGGCGGCCGGCCGCCGTGGCAGGGGGTGAGGGTCTGTTAGGTTATGACTGCTGAGCTTCGTCTGGCTCAGGCATACGTGCTCCAAAATCAAGGATTACCGTAGCAGGGAATAATTTAGAGCTGCGGGGCTGAATGCGGAACATGCCCAAAGATACCCAGTCTGCCGGAGTGTTTGCGTTGCGCCGCGGCCCCCCTTCACCTTTTAGGATCTGTTGCACGGTCTCCGAGTCGCGAGGCAGGTCCCTGAGCGCTCCTGAAACACGTGTCTGTACGACGTACGACACGCGTACCGCCGTACATAAGGCCTCCAAAGGCAGCGCCACCATTTCCAAAACCGTGTCGTTGTCGCCGTTGCTCAGGGACAGCGAGGCGGCCGCCGTACTGTACAACACCGACCCCTGGGTCAGCAGCACCTTCACATCGGCGCTCGACAGCACGGCCGACGCGGCGCCGCACTTGTCCACTGCCGCTGACGACACGACCGTCGAGAACAGTGCCGTACTGTCGAGCGCGATCGCGCGAGAGGCCGACGCCGCGATGCGGTCGGCGAGTGTGCCGTACACCGCGGCGACGAGGGCCTCCTCTGACGTACACCCCGGCAGGGTGCCGGCGGGGAAGGCCGCCAGGGCGGACACCGCCGTGATGACCACCGAGGAAAGAGCCGCGTCCGCAAAGAGCATACGGAGACCCGTCAGCCTGCGCGCCGCACCAGAGGATGAAAGGGCCCGCATGGTTGGCAGGAAGTGTTGCGATCTTGCGAAGAGATGCGAAAACGGAAAGAGGCCGGTGCTGGGCGGCATCCAGGGTCCACGGGGCCACCGGAACACCCGGTTCTCATCGCCACAAGCGCAGCATGATGCACCTGCGGAAGGCTGGGAGGGCGACACGCTTTCAGTGCTCTATGCATAGTTGCATGCCCACCGCCCGTAGCCTCACACACACCTGCTGCCCGGCATCTCACTTCGGAGCGCCGCCAGCGCCCCCGCGACCCCCTCGCCGCTGACGTTCACGCCGAGCATACGGTACGACACCTGTACCGCACTCCCCACAGCCTCCTCCGCGCCGCCGCCGCTTAGCAGCGACGTGACGGGCGTCACCACGAGCGGCGGCGGCGGCAGCGGCGGCGGCGGCAGTGATGTCGGACCGACGGCGGCGGCAGCGGCAGCGTTCAGGGGCGCTGAGATGTTGTACGGCAGCGGCAGACCCGTGAAGGCGTCGACGCAGCCGGGGTCGGGTGCGACGAGCTCCACGGCCTGTTGGCGGGTTTCCCGGAGGTGGGCGAGGCCGCTGGGAACAGTACGACGCGGTTTGGAGCGGTGGGGCCCCAGGGAGGGTGCGTAACGGCGCGGGTAGCGGTCTGCGACCAGGTGAGTGGAACCTCCGCAATCGGTAACTGGTGACTCGTCCGCCCGGCCACAACCCATCGCCAGCCCCTCACCCTCGGAGTGGCGGCTGGAGCGGCGACCAGGCCCGCCACATCTCCGCCGGCACCTGTGGACACCACGCCTGCGGAGCTTGAGCCAACCAGCATGACTCCCTGGGGGACACGAGGCCACCACACCCGTACCGCAGATCAGCATCAGAGGCAGCCCAAGGCAAGGGACGTCCGGTGCGGGGCGGGAGTTGCGGTCGCGGGTTGCGGGTGCGCCGGGTTCACGGGCTGTGCTACGCCTGGATGCTCGCCACCGGGGAGCAGGCGGACGTTCCGTACGGAGAAACGCCGTACACGCCATCGTAAGCCCCACAACCCAACGCGTCTTGACGGCACCTCCACACGCGCAGAAGTGGATGGTTTGTTTAGAGTTTACCCTGGAGCAGACCTTCAGGACGGTACTCAGCGCGCCCTGCTCCCTGTGGCGCGCTTCTCATGGGTGCTCCGGTTTCGGTCAGGCCAGGCGGTTGGCAGTTGGACTCAGGTGAGCGCGGGGATTCGCACCAACCGTATCCCCCCGGCCAGGAGGCCCTGCTACCAATATGCTCCAGGTAACATCCTCTTAGTAAGGTACGAGATACACGATCCCTGGGTCTTCGGGGCTATCCCCGGCTGCTGGTGCAACAGGTCCCGCGCCCGCGTGTCCACGGTGCCGCACTCTTGTGTGTGTGCACCACCCGCGCGCCCGACGGACTGACTGACCCTGCACGACACCGCAGGGCCCACGAAGCGGGCCGTCCCCGTCACCAGGAGCTCCTCCAAGGTCCCCCCTGTCCGCGTTGGCGCCGCCGGGCTCTGCCCCGGTGTCGGCCCCGGTGTCGGCGTCGCCGACTGAGACGGGGCTGGCGTCAACAGACTTGACGGAGGTGGTGATGATGGCGGCGGTGACGGCGGCGGCGGCGATGGTGGCGGTGGTGGCTGGCCGCCAGCAACTGCTGAGGACGCGGTGGCCCTGACCGGCAGCGATGCAGCGGCGGCGGGCGGGCTTGGAGTGGGGCCCAGCGGTGGCGGCTCCGTTGCCGCGGGTGGAGGCATGCCGGCGGTCCGGAGCCCCTGGAATGATAGAGGGTGGGCGATGACTGCCGACGCAGATGACGCTGTTGCGTGCAAGCTGTGGGTCACCAAGGGTGGTGGCAGCGCCGAGTGGAGCTGTGCCGCAGTGCGGGCGGCTTCCAGGCAGAGGAGGAGCAGGGTCCCTGCGGGGATAGTTGGGAGATGATAACCCCTTTGGTGTTGGTACTGGATTACCGCATTCAAAGTATACTGGTAAATTTCTCCCTCTTCTTTGCGCGCGTGGGCTGTTTTGGAAGTCGCTGGTGGCGTGATGACCCTGGCCAACGGTCGCGGCCCGGACTGGGGTGGGTGACGCTGAAGAACGGTCACGCCGTAAGAGTTAATATAAGGCAATCAATATGAGATTTAATATTGCGCTGCAAGCAGCGGCATCAGGTGTTCTCCATTTTCATCATAATGCATGCGGAAATCGGAAGGCTTTCATGCCCAACCTACATCGGCAACTGCAACCCCTTAGCAAACATCTACCAAAGGATGAAACTACATTTGCATGACTCAGGCGAAGCAGATCGCACCGACTTCGCAATCGACTCCATGCTCTCTTATGGCGTTTCTCTGAAAGCAAGCTCTGCAAGCTGATTTATCAAGCCTTCCGTAACTTGCCATGCTTTGGAACCATCGGCTGAACTCCACAGGCTTCGCGACGGCTCTTGGCTCAGGTAGGCTACGGACGCACGAAGGACCGCCAGGGGCTCTCTGAAAGTGCACTAAGCCCTATCATACTTAATTGCTGTGTTTACACACTAATATTAAAACATCCTACCAGTAAGTTGTGAAGAATCAGAGCACACGGCTCTGGCGGTAAAATTCATAACTACCATAGATCTGGGGAGGCGTAGACTGATCAACTTTCAAACGCATTTTATTGCATGCACGCGTCCATGCATTTGATGACAACTCGACCATGTGAGCAAACCGTGTACGTGTAGACTGGTTCGATACGCCGTACTGACTCCGTCAGCTTGTGTTGTTCGATTGTTCCACACGGATATTGGTACCAAGTAAGAATGACACATACCGAAATTGTTTTTTCCATTCGTCACAACTGATTATGTACTGATTTTAAGACATGCGACATCGCCATCGCCCACCACACATACCATGGCCTTGATCTTATGATCACATGTCTGCAAATGCCAACAGGCACAAATTCATCGAATAATACATTACTGTCATGTCGTAATGTTTAAAGTAAAGCGGTATGTAGCTATGTACGGTACCTATTCATAAATGCACCGAGCGCCTCCTGCAGTGTGACATCACAAAATAAAAGAATTATTGAAGAAAATTTGTTGGGCGCAGTGCAACCGACCACGCACTAGGCAACTGTCAGGTTTTGGAAATGTCGTACAATGGGGCGCACACACCCTTCTCAACATGAATCTCCCACGACACCGAGCGTGTTTAAGGAAGCGGCTCTTTGTAAAGGTAGTACATACAGTTTGCTCTGCTCCATGGCAAACCTACCTATCCCAACCGAGAAAGGCGCACACACTGAAAGCATGACGTCCGGGGTGCATTACTGTAAGATTCATGGTTTCTCAAAGACATTCACCGCAAGGGACTCGTACCTGTTATGTAGTCCGCCGAACGTCGCAACAACTTTTGGATGATTCGTCGAAACCGTATCGAAACCGACTCCACACATTCCGGGTTGCACGATGATATGAAGAGCTCGTTCGGTGTTCTATTTCTGGGGTAGCAGACATCGCGCGACAGCAAACACACAACCTCAGTTACCTTATCTACAGTCGCAGCACCACGGATGCTGGTAGGCGCTGCCCAACAACAGGGGCACCGCGCCGCACCGCGCCAACAAACCGCGCAGCAGATCGCCGCAATCCTGTGGTCCGCAGCGGGCCACGACATAACATCAAGATATTGCACATAGCGCCGCCCAGGCCACCGGGTCGTGCTGAACACGCGCTACCGGGTGCACCTTCTCACCAGAACGGGCCCCACCGGCCCCACCTCGTGCGCACCATCCCAAAAATGTAATCTGTGTCTCGTGAGACCGGTCTGCTCTCCTCGTCTGGTTCGTTCCGCGTTGCGTAAACGTCCCCCTACTCATACCTTCGGAGCCCGGCAATGCGACACACCAGAAGTCAGCTGCAGAGCGCGCCGAGAGATGCAGTCGGCGGACTACCCTTGTCCTCTGCCCGTCGACCCCCGGCCCAAAACCGTTGATATTGCGCATCAGGCAACGCAGAGGCGCTCGTCCTACCAGACGTATCAAGGCAGTGACTGCTATCCCGATCAGAGCCACGGACACATTGCGGCGACGCCGCATCCTCCACATGCCTTCCTGACCACATCTCACGGGTGTGCGGGTGGGTACGTGGAGCGCGGCATCGTCTTGTTTGTCTGCCGGAAACGTTATATGGGCTGAACCCATCACCTCCCCAATTGCACCGCCGCTCCGGTCCGTCAGCAGTCCGTCAGTGGATGCCGGTCAGGCACGCGCTCCAACGCTCAGACGGCCTCCTCGCCGAACTCCGCCGTGAAGCGCTCAAACACGCCCAGGTCGCCCTTGCCCACGGTGGGGCGCGCTCGTAGGAGCACCTTTTCGAAGTCGCGCATGGTGATCCGGGGGGGTAGGACCTGACGGGCGAAACAATTGCAGACGGGAGCCGCGCCAGGTTTTGGTTTTGGCGTGTGAAGGGGTGCAGCGGATGGCGATGGTGACGAAACGTCGAGATGCAGTGCCGGCGTGTGAAAGCCGTGGTGCGCACGGAAATGGTCTCAGGAGATCATGCGTCGATACCAATCGCTTCAAGGGGCCGCCAGGCCCGCCCCGCCCAATGCGATATACAATTCGGCCAGTCGAGTGCCGACCGTGCACGGAGACATCCTAGCCACATCGTGACAAGCGCTGACATCGCAGGCTTAGAGAACAGTTCGAAAAGCCGCCCGCGCAAGCGCGACGCCGGCTCGCACCTTGTCAGCCAGGTCGTTCTCCGCAAAGTAGTTGAGGCTGAGCTCCTGGGCCCCTGGATCCCCCGGGCTACACGGCTCCCAGCCCTCGCCTGCGGGATGTGCCGCGCGATGCGGTACATGGAGAGGGTTGGGTTCAGGGCTCCAGGCTTACTCGGTCCGCACACCTGCACACCTGGTCTAGAGCTACACCGCCGAGACCCGATTCAATGTCTTCAGGAGCGAGCACATTGAGCACTCCCCCTGCGCAGCGCCCGACACCGTGCCAAACATCTACATCCGGGCCCATCCCTGCCCCGCCACGCATTCGGCGACCGAACGGGCCCCCGGCCCCCCTTGCTGACCTCCATCGGGCGTCCGGACGCGCTTGAAGTGCGTGGCCTCGCGCAGCAAGCGGATGGGCTGCATGAGCACGTCCTTGACCACAACGCTCACGTCGCTGCCGGAGAAGCCCTCCGTGCGCCGGCCCAGCTCGCGGTAGTCCTCGTCTGCGGAAAGTGGCCCACGAGAGCACCAGGTATTGAGTCAACAGCCGATCACGGCCCGACCAGGGAACACGCACACGGGCCTGGGCACGGGCCGAGACGGCACCAGGCCGTGCGCACCCGACCGCTGCTCACACCTAGAACACATAACAATCTTTAGACCGTCAGCCCGCACAACGGATGCCCCGCGATTGGCTCCGCGCTTCAGGACCCACCGCGCCCGCCCCGCAACCGAGCTGCCAGCCGCGCAATCACCATTCCCGTACCCGTCAGGCTGTTGGGCGTGTCCCCCAAGTGGATCTTGAACATGTGCGACCGTGCCGCCTCGTCCGGCAGCGGAATGTAGATGCGCTTGTCGAATCGGCGCCGGATGGCTTGGTCGAGGTTGTACGGCAGGTTCGTCGCGCCCAGCACGAGCACGCGGCTGTTGTTGGACCCCACGCCCTGCATCTCGATCATGAGCTGCGTCTTGATGCGCCGCGCCGCCTCGCTCTCGTTGTCGCCTCGCACGCTGCACAACGAGTCCACCTGGACCGCATGCGGCAGGGCATGCCTTGCCTCAGGATGTGCCTGACATGGCGGCGGCTTCATGGCGGCATATGGTCAAGCCGGCATTGGGGTGCGCTGACATCGCCCGGCACACGGCGCGGCGGGAGCCCGGGAGCACTTATCGGCTGAGAGGCCCGGCGCCACGCAGGGTATCGAGATTCTGCATTGGTCGGTCCCATGTAAAACAAGAAATCGTTGCTGCACTGGTCGCATGCATATGGTTTATTTGCATGGGACCAATGCAGGGACACCAGCATGTCTCAGATGACTGCCCCAGAAGGGATTTGGTTGTGTTGCGCACGGATCGCGGCAACGACGGTGTGATGGACTCGCGTCGTCACCGTCCGATGGTTTGCCCGAGTGCGCGCGCACTGTCGTGACCGAATCCGCCACTCTCAAGCCGACGCCAGAGGTTACCTCGTCAATGAAGATGATGGACGGCGAGCTTTCGCGTGCCAGGGCGAACAGCTGGGAGACGAGCTTCTCGCTCTCGCCCAGCCATTTCGACACCAGGTCCTGGGAGGAGATACTGAAGAAGGTCGAGTCGGCTTCCGTCGCGACGGCCTGTGGTGCCGTGGTGCCGGTTTGCGGCCGTGTCAGACAATCGGCGTGGGCCGCCAACACTACTGCCCGGTCGTGTTGTCCGTGCAACAACCGTGAAAACGGCCACTCGTTTGTAAGTCCATGCTCTTTCGTGAGTCCCATTCTCTTTCTGAGCAGCAGCACAGCACTCACGATATCACGCGCAACATCACATTCAGCTGTCTAGTCGACGCTCGGCTGATGTTGCTGCGCACCCATCATGCTACCGCCCGCCGCTCGAAAGACCCGTACGAGCTCACCTTGGCCAAGTACGATTTGCCCGTCCCTGGTGGCCCGTACAGCAGGATGCCGCTCCATGGTTTCCGCTTGCCTTCGCGTATCAATTGGGCAGAGGAAAGCGAGGGTGGGCCGACGAGCTGTGAGCGCAGGCATACTCCTGCGCTGCTGCAATGGGACGGCACCAGCCTGCGGCCTGGTGCTCGATAGCGCGAAACTGCTGGAGATTGCAGCCAGCCTAAAACCTGGAAGGGCTCGCACACTAACTTGCAGGGAAAGATACCACGCAGATTGAAGGCTAATTTCCGCACCCAGATTTGGATGTACATCTACATGGACCTACCCTATCGCATACGGTACTCAAGTCCCTGCCTCGGGGGGTATAGGAAATTGGTAGACATATTTATACTGCGCTTCTGCCAGAGCGAATACCCTCCCTGTGGGGCGTCTCGTGAATGTTATGCCGCCCAGACCCTTTGTCCTCTTGTTAGGCATGCTATTAGCAAAACAAGGTGAATATATGGCAGCTCCTTAGTGAATCCTCCTGTGACTTGCCTGTGAAGAATTGCGGGAATTTGACTGGCAGGATAACCGCCTCCTTCAGGGCCTCCTTGGCGCCCTCCAAACCCGCCACGTCATCCCACTGCGATGCGCAGACGCGGATCAATGGGCTCAAACCGTGGACCGCGCGGCCCCTCCAGGACGGCAAAGACTTCATGCAGGCAGGCGGGCAGGCTGGTTGGCTGGCAGGAGGCAGAGACACGGGGGAAATATGCCGCCATGCAACGGCCGCGGAGGACACCAACGGCTGTTTGGTGGCCTGACTAAGGACGGAAGGTCGAGATCCACAGCTGCAACACCAAATCCAACCGACTTGAAACGCAATGCACCTCTGCCGACGTCAGCAGTTCGACTAATTTGGACCACCGGATGTGTGTCTATCCGCGGATGACTCGGATAATCCGCTGGTTGCTAGCGCACTTGTGCGACTTTGTGCCCCTAGCCACGCTCAGTATAGCGTTCGCGAATAGCTCCATTAATGGTGCCGCGCACAAACCGCTTACATGACAGCACCGTCCACCGTCATGTGATCCATTGCTGCCTCACCGACACGCCGCTTCGCAGAGCCACGATTCCCGATGGCGATACGGTTGGTACCTCGAAACAGCAACCCCCCACCCACCCGGCCAAACCGTCAATGTAATCCCCGGCGCTCACCCTAACGTTTGGTTTCTCTGTTAGGATAGCTCCGGTAAGCCCTGCTTTCAATTTCTCTTTTTCCTTGTTATCGTCCTGGTAGGTCGACAAAAATTAGGTTGCAGAGGAGCACATCACATCATAGCAGGGCTTGCACCGGTGAAAGTACAGTATGACAATGGAAAGTAACGCTTATCCCCGTGGACCAGAACCCGGAGTGCCCGCCGTGGCGTCGGGTTTGTGACCCTGACGCCGGCTGGGCACGAAAGTTCGCAGGACATGTACCATGAGTCACTCCGGCGTCCTGATCGTTCAGTCTGCGTTGGGCTTGTGTTCATCTCGGTGCATGGAAGCCTTGGAGGCTCTCTGCACACGTCACTTACCTCGTCCTTGTTCGTCCCCGGCTTCCGGACCTTCTGCGCTGCTGCCGTGCCGCTGTCGTTGCCACCAATGTCCGTGCCGCTAATGCCTTTCAGGTACTCCGCTCGTGCCAGATACTCCTTGAACTGTGGCAGCGGACATGACCGGCTGAGGCGAGGACAGACATCCCAACCCCGCCCCCCGGCCCCCGACAGCGGTTGTCGTCACGCACCTTGGCCATGACGGCCTCCCGGCATTTCTCATTCTTTTCATATTTGAGGTACGTCTTGAAATACTCCAGGGAGTTCAAATAAAGCTGCAACGCCTTGTCATAGTTATTTGCCTCGTCTTCAACGACCGCCTGCTTTGCAAACTCAATCGCCTTTTCCTTGAACGTAACATACACGGCCATCGCTATGAAGTGGTCAACCTATAGATTCTCAGAGCTCCTCGACCCTAACCGATGACTGGTTATGAGATCCGATCAGCATGAGCAGCAATAAAGTTGGCTAAACATAAATGGAAGCGTTCAAGACCACCGGGATGCCAAACATATTGTCAGGAAGGGTTTGAATTATCGACTTAGCTTCGTGAAATTGTTGCTGCAGTCCGCACCACTCTTGAGAATAACAAGATTTCCAGGTCGCGATATCAACAAGAGATGCACTTCCGTCTGTTGCCACTGGACGAAGCTGTACGAGTGAACGGCAAACAAATTACGATGATAGTACGGACCCCCGTGATTAAAACCACGGCCATTGCTCTGACACCATGATTGTAAAGGAGATGCAATAGCTCCTGAAAGAAAGACAACTGTCTAGCGCGCGTACGCGGTCCCGCGGGTCATTTAACGTTTGCATAAGCATTACTCCATAACAAGTCCAAGTGGTCTTGCGCGCAAGGAAGTGCATGACGATACTTCAGCCCACGAAATGACCTTTGCCGAAACCGCCGGGTCCAGCTATTTACACAGTACATGCGTTCCACGACAAAGTTAGGCTCACACACGCCGGAATGTTTCAGCGTTAGCGCCAGCGTAGAACAAAACTTCTACAGTTGACCCCCACAGTACGGCGTCCCTAGGTTGTGCCTGGTGATATACACGCGATCAACCCAAACCCGGCATGCGGGGGAAGCACGGCAGTGGGCCGCTCTCAACTCTTAACACTTCATTTGCGCAAGTCAGGTTGCCGCAGCAGCAGACGGCGACGCCTCTTTCGCGCGCGCTTTCCTTTTCGCTTTCGCAGCCTTGCCGGAGGGCAGCGGCCACTGGGGTTCCGGCGTGCGCATCTTGATGGTGTCGACCGTCGGCAGTGCTGCAGGAGGATGGGTGCAAGGAAAACACACATGGTACGTAAAGGTGGCTTCGTGAAACCACACGAAAGGCATTCTTGGTTTACGCATGGACATGCATAGCCACGATAACGCTGAAGAACCCGGAAGGCATTTCGCTAGGCATGCACCATACTCACTGATATGGTTGCGGCCGTAAGTCTTCCCCTCGCCGCGCCAGTACTGCAGGGGTCGCACGCGGTTGCGTGTGCTGCGCCGTGCTCCCTGCTCGTCGATCGTGTGCCCAATGTCTGAAGCGAAACGGACACGGTGCGGTGCGACGCGACACGGTGCAGCATGCGCTCAGAAACCAGTTCACAGTCTGGTGATATCGTATGGCGCAGCGCCGTGTGGGTGTGATGCATCAATGGGGGTCGCCGTATCACGGCAGCATCAACATATCCATAGGACATGGACCTGCTCGGTCGGCGCAGTGACCGGTGCAACAGCCTGGACACCATCCAAACCGCATTCCAAATGTATTTTTTATTATTATTATGGATGTTACAGCGGACCCCGCGGGTCATCGGTGACAGCCAACGGCGACAGCCGAGGCTTCCTCACCATTCACTGCCTAAACGAATGAAGTCACATGCTTCGCAAGAACCTGATAGATAGTACTGACCGGCCTTTCTGCGCGAATGGCTCCCTCCTGGTTAACACGACAGAGCGCACTGACTTACTTGCCAAGCTCTTCCGGCCGACCACGAGTCGCCGTTCCTGCAAATGACACTCGCTGGCCCGTTGTCCCGCCTCGCGACCAGCAGCCTGCTGCTCGCCAGCCCGCTGACTGTTTTGGCCCGCGCTTTTACTGCTGGGAACGTACGCGTCGTCTTCATCGGTATCCTCAGCCTCCTGCTCGTCCGGCCCATCAGGCAAAGCCGCCACTTCCTCCATGGCCAGCTCCTCCTCCTCATCCGCGTCCCGGCGCTCCAAGTCATGTCTCAGCACACTGGCGAGCGCTTGGGCAGGATCCAGACTATGTCTTTCATTCGTTACCGGCGAGGCTCCGCGCCCGCTGGGGCCCAAGCCGCTTTCTTGTCGGCCAGCTTGCAACACGTCCGCAGAGCCACCCTCGACGTCGGATGCAGAAGGTGAACCGCCGCTGTGGATTTGCTGCGCGCTCCCCGGGCTGTCCTGGACCATGTTCCCCGGGCTGTCCTGGACCATGCGCTTGTCGCTGCCGCGGAGGAATGCGTCGGCGACAGGGGCTGCAATCACCGGGTTTGCTACCACGCGTAATGGCAAGGATGGCGCCGCTGCGACTGGCGCCGCAGATGGCGCCGCTGCAACTGGCACTGCGGAAACTGGCGCGGGTGCCCTGGGCACTGCAGCCATCAGCGCCGCTGCGACAGGCATCGCTGCGATTAGCGCTGCAGCAACTGGCATCGCAGATATCTGCGGCGCTGCTCGCGGCGCCGCGCCATGTTGCGTCGCGGCGCTGGGCAGCGCTGCAGTAGGCGCCATTACGGCTGCAACTTGCGCGACCTTGGGTTGAGGCGCTGGGACCCGTGCTGCTGCCATTTGGCCCGCAGCAGCTGGCAAGAGCTCGATGGACCCCGCGACCGGTAAAGCTGTTGGGATGCAGTCGACGGCGAAGGGAGCCATGCCAATGCCGGGCGCAGGCGTGACCATGTTCTGAGCGGGTGTGCTGCCTGCAGACGTGCGGAGGCAAACGAAACGTCGTTGGCCACGAAACAGGTGGCCCACAAGCATGTCAGTGGACAGGCTGGATGCAAACCTGAGAAGAAGTCCCTACCTGCGGTTCGTCGTTGTTCCCGCGCTGACGGCCACTGGAAGCCTCCCATCGGTGACGGAGTTCGAGAGCGAAAGATAAGGGCACCAGGCGGCGCACGATGTATAATACTGTCCAAGCCTGGCAGCACATCCGCCTCGCAACCAGCTCGCCCCAGTGCTGATGCCTTTTCACTAGCAAGCCCCTCGCTGCCGGGACCGGCAGCGGCCGCCTCTGCTGTTGTGCGCGCAACTGCAGACGGCGGCCGTGGAGGAAGACCAGCGCGCTGCAAGCTCTGCGCTGCGTGACAACTGGCTAGGCCCCCCATGGCCTGTGTTGCACGCTGCACTGCGTTCTCCACCGCCGTTGCCAAGTTCTGCATTTTCACGACAGCCGGTGTGGCGCTGGATTTTGTTGCAGTGGACGGCTCGCTTTGCACGACGGATCCACTGTTTGACGCAAGAGGTGCGTCCAAGGCCACTGCGCGCGCCAAAGCTTCGAGCCGCTGCAACGCCGCCCGAGCTGCTGCAGATGCGGCAGCCGCGATCTCAGCCGCGGTCAGATTCTCCTGCCCAGCGTCACCAGGGGAAGCCTCTGCGTTCACATCATCGGAAGTCCTGGCGACGTCCGGGCATTCGGAGGCACCTGCGGGCGACGCATTCGCTCCCAAGGTGCCCGCGAGCGCGGCTGCGAGGTCCCCTCCGCGGTTGTTCGCTGCGGAGTCTCCGGAGGGCGAGCATGCGCTTTGGCCGTGATGCCCAGGCGTTGCGGACTTTCTCCCGCTTGCTGGTATACAAAGCGAGGCACGACGGCCGGCCGCATCGGGCGTATTCTCGAACGGCCGCAGCGGACGTGGTACCGCGGACACCCGCCGCCGCTTAGGCAGGCGCTCTGGCACACCCTCTATAGGCGTCATCTCGGATCCCGAGGTGCTGCACGTCTCAGCGGGCTGGCAATCGGCCTCCCCACCGCGGGATCTGTTAGTGGGTGCCGGCGGCCAGAAAAACAGCTCAGGAACGCCCTCCACTGGCGTGGGGGCGTGCCTCGGTGTAGGCTGTGACCCGCCCGGGGAGCTGAAGCCCGTGCCACGTCCTGCTGCGGGAGTCTGCGCCGCTGCCACAATCTCACGCTGCGCCGAAGCCCCGGCCGCAAGCGTGTTGTAACCCCCCATCGGTGCAAAGCTGGCTTGCTGCGAAGAAACTGCCGACGCCTCAGCGGCCTCTGCAAGCGCGGCCGCCCTCTCGCGCTCCTGCGAACTTTCTCGCGCGAGATGAATGAGCGTCATCAAGTTAAACGGGCGCGGCAGCCAACGCGGCAGGTCATCTAGCTGAACACCGGCTGGCAGGCCAAGCTCCAGGCCGACGACCGCCAGATCTGAAAGTATCTGCGGGTCAAACTTCCATGGACTCCGGCGCGTTGACAATGGCTGATGCGGTGAATGCGGTGGCGCAACACGCTGCGACGGCGTTGGCCCTTGCATGAGTGGGGACTGTGGCGAGACCGCCTCCACTGGTGACCTCTGCGAGGGCTCCGGGGCCTCCGGGGGCCGCGCTAACTGCGGCAGCGCGACTTGAATTGCAAACTCCCGGGGAGTGGTTTGTCGACCAGATCCAGTACGCCGCTCGACTGTGACCTGCACTCGCAGGCGCCGTCCGACACACTCTGACAGGCCCCAAGCTGACGGCCCAATCGCTGGTATGAGCGCTTTGGGCACAAGCGACAGCTCGCCTTGCTGTTCAGAGACCTGGTTGGCATATTCCAGCCCTGTGTCAGCTCCGTGCACGCGGGCGCAACCGTGCACAGGTGCCCCGCATCCTGCAGGCATCCGAGCATAGAGAATCAGTGCATTCTAAAAACTAAAGTTTATACGGCGAACCAGTTTACCATGGTCATTTGCAGCTCCGTCCGCGACGATTTCCGCAGCACTTTTGCGCTGTTGCGCGTCAGGTAAAAGACCATCAAGCCTGGACGTCATGATTGAGAAGGAAAAACTCAGTGCGTGACAATCGTTGGAATCGGGCCGAAGAAGCTGTTTTACCTGGTGGTCAAAGGAAAGGACCTGCAAGTAGTCTGTCTTCCACTCCCGGCCTTGCTGGCTAGTCTCACAATCCTTTGAACGCATACATTCTCCTCCATGCTTCATGCATTCGATAACTACAAGTGAATTGTTCTGTGCGCGCCGGCTGTCCAGTTGATGTGTTTGAAGTTAGCAGCCATAAACTGCATGAGATCATGCCGATATTACACAAAATGATTCTCAGTACATAAAAAGTATGAGAAGCCCGAGAATAGGCGTGTAGTAAGAATCATGCGTTTTCCGTATACGGGACCCGAACACCCGACACGAACACCCGATCATTCATTTGCCGTGTGAGTACAGCCTTCCACCAACCCGATATATGTACAAAACACAGAGAAGACATTGTCCAACAGGGTGCCTACCGCAGGTCGTTTAGAACTGTCCACCGGACCCGCTTCTTCGGTCCGAGGGCGTCAGCCTATGAGACACACACTACACAGTCCAAACTCCAATGAGTTCATCCATAGTCGAAACCTTGTCCACAACCAGAGCATCGCATAGCTGACGCTCAACAGACGCCTGTTAACAACAGATGCCTGTACAGGAAGCCCAACGGAACATCAATTCACTTCGGTAAAAGGCCAAACCCCTGCCCGTTCGAATGCGCAATGTCGGTTGCAAGCGCTGACAGCAACGTGAGGTACTCTGTCAACTATTTCGGGGGCTCTGGCTTGGGTAGCGTGGCCCCCGGCGCTATTAAGCCGGGCATGCCAGGCGGCAGCGGGAGCCCCGGAAAGCCAGCGGGTATCATGCCAGGCGGCAGAGACTGCAGGCAAACACGGGGCGTTCGACGATTAGCCGTGACCGATAGTCTGTACTCAAGCACAACCGGCCAGAATCCCACATACGTGACGTAATAATGCACTCAATCCTCACCTGAAATTGTGCGGACATCAGCGGAAACTGCAGCGCCCCTTGCATCTACATGAGGGAACAAAACGCATCAGCAGATGCTTAGCGGAGGATGTCGTGTTCAAACGCCCTCTTACAAAGCTGGAAGGCCATGCCGGTATCAACACTGGCTGGGGCTTGCAGTTCCTCATCGGAGAATACAGCATCGGGCGCCCTTCAATACTCATGTCGTACCTGTGCGTGGAGGTGCTGCGCCGCTTGGTGCTGCTGCGAAGAGGCGGCTGCAGCTGCCGCAGCTGCGGCTGCAGCCTCGCGCTTTGCTTCCGCCCCAGCTCCCGAGCTGCCGGGCTGTTGCTTCACCACTGCAGCCTGGAACAAGCGATGGGCGGCGCGATTTCAGCGCACACATCTTGTCGCCAAGGCCTGGCGCACAGGTACTCATCAGCCATGCAATGCGACGTGTCTACATTTTTTGCATCACGGAAGATCCGAGTATGACCGGCATGCCGCAGCATCACTGCCACGTGCAACAGGGCTCGGTCAAACACTGTAATCGCCGTACACACGCAGAAGCACCCACGAGTACTCCTCTGTGTCCATCGCTGATTTGCGTTCCTACCTCCGCCTGCATACACAAGGGGGTTCCACAGCGATGCATTGTTAGTTGCAAGAACTGCTGCGAAAGCTTGTTGGGCACAGGAATGGGGGCATCAGAGGTGGAATAGGCCTGGGGCAACGACCCCAAACATTGCGAAAGAAGACGTCAACACAGTTCAGCCATGCATTACAACCCCGATGCACTCGTGACAGGAAACCCAGCACGCCTTTTAGCTTACACCCATACCCTTACCTCGTAAGCACAATAACTCAGTGATACAGTTAGTGACCACCTCCTCACACTAAAGACCCTGCTACCCCAGCCCAGCTGAACCGCACCCCAGTGGGCGTGGCGGCCCACCTCGCGGAACTTGGCCAGGTACAGCTTCAAGGGCTCCAGGTACTCTTCAAAGCCCAGCGTTGTCATTGCCCACAACAGGTCGTCGCCGTTGATGGTCTTACGTTTTTCCCGCTGGCATTTGTCGCTCGCTCTGCGTAAGGAGATGGGCCACTTAAGCCTCGTAGCCCAGTGCAGCGTTTGCCGCCTCCTCACGGCACGACTGCGCTCACTCTGACGTAATGAAGCTGATGAACTCTGACACGCATTCTTGAACAGTTTCCTTTGCGTCCTTGGCTATCTTGGCGTTTCCTGGCAAAGCCTTTTTCATAATACGGCTAATGTTGGCGATGGGCAGGTATCTATCCTGTTCCCGAGCATTGCTATTTCCATCACGTCCATCTCCCTCGTCCCCGCTCATCGAATGCGAGAAGACGACGCTAAAGCAAGCCTGCTTCAATGGGAGCACTAACTCAATGCCAACAATGTTCAAATTTTGTGTTCAATAGCTAGCAGTTATCCCGCGCTGTTGAGGAATAATTCATTTGGAGGAACCGCAACTTCTAACGCTCTCGTACGACCTTCTGCTTGCATGAAGAGAGACAAACTCTCTCATTCACTTTCTGATAAGACAATTGGCACAATTCGCACTTTGTCACAGAAGAAGTTTATACATTCATGGGTTATGTAATAGTGTTGGTTGGTGTGCCAGGGGCAGGTTAGTGAGCTGACCTCGAACAATTCATCATCAAATCTTAGCGTTGCAATTCTTATTGCTGAAATATTGGGTTGGGCGCAGGCAAATCGACCTTGAGTAAACGTTTGAAAGCGTTCGGCTGGTGCCACATCAACCAGGTATGTGCTTCGTTAGCATGCGACATAAGCACACTGGAGTTACCTGGACAGGATGCTGAATTGGTGTGTCTTGACAGCTCGGGGAGGCGGGACAGCCGGCCTTCGCATACACGTGCCAGGACGATGCCAATTACCAGCGTTGCGTGCTACTCACAAAACAGGATGAGCTTGGCGACCGACGAGCCTGCGAACATGCCATGCGGACGGCGCTGCACGCGGGGCAACATATTGTGGTTGACAGGTACCCGTAATCAGACAGAGAAGGTTAGGGCGGGCCTCCGGGAGGCCGATAAATTATCCGTGTTTGTTAATTGTGAAGCAGCACAGAGCCGTCTGTAAACAGCCAGGTTAGGGCTGGGTGTCTGGACAGGGCAAACCGTCCTCCCCTCTAAGTGGTCAACGTCCAACAGGATATGTGGCACTAACTGGTCTTGGCCTGGCGCACGCCGTCCTCCCTTCAGGTGCAACACAGACCGGGCTCAGCGCAGCCATTGGATTCGCTTGGCCCATGAATGTGGCGGCAGGTGAGCGGCGTGCATGGGTACCACGGTCAGGAAGTCATCTGTACGTGGACACGACACGAAGGCAGCGGCGCACGCCGCAGCCCAGGCGACGAGAGCCTGCCATGGCTAAAGAAATACGGCGGCCACGTGTGTTGCCACCTCTGTCGCTCCTCAGGGCCTCCCTGGTGGCGCTGCAGCTGTTGCTGCCCCTGGAAGTCTGCAAGGAGCGCGCGAGGAGCCGGCACGGCCATCCGACCTTGGGCCCGCACAACTGCGACGGCGTGATTGACAGGTAGGGACCGACGCTACGCTAGCGGCGGACTGGTTGGCTTGGCCACAGTCTGACATGGGTGCAGACTGCGGAGATGTGCGTATCGTTGCGGCTCTCGTCCGTCTGTGGTCGGTGGCGCTTCGTCGTCGCTTCGTGGCTCGACCCCCAAGTTCAGTGGGCAGGCATTTGGTGCGGATTTGCAAAACTGATCTCGTGTGTGCTTGATGAGAAGCCCACCGAGAACTGCCCTGATCCTGTGGGTGCGTCGCACGTAGGTTCGCTAGTGGCTTCGTCGAGGCGATGACCTACGAGGGATTCAGCAGGGTGGTGACCGTGTACAGCACCGAAGAGGCGGAGGGCGCCATAGATCAGATCCTGGCCGAGGCCGGCCAGGTCACGGCGGCGGGTCCTCCACCGCTGCCGCCACCGCTGCCGTCCGTCTCGACGGCGGGACCGCCGCCACCGCCGTTGCCATCCGTTGCACTCCTCAGAGCAGCAACAGGTGGCGTGGGGACTGCTGCGCCGCCGCAGCCGTATGCGGCCCCACAACATCAGGGGCTGCAGCCCGCGCACCAGAACGCGTACCTGGCATCTGGGGGCGTTCAGGTTGCCGGCATGCCCGGAGGCGAACAGTGGCAGCAGTGCTACTACCACCAGTACCAGTACCACCAGCACCACCAGGTGCCCCAGCAGCACCAGCAACCGCAGCAGCAGCAACAACAGCAGCAGCAGCAACAGCACATTTTGCAGCAACAGCAGCAACAACAACAGCAGCAAACACAGCAACAGCATGTTTTGCAGCAACAGCAATATTTCTCCCCGCAGCCGCCTTGCCAGCAGCTCAACAGCCAGTCCCAGCAACAGTACAACCCGCTGCAGCAGCAGTACCACCAGCCCCAGCAACAGTATCAACCGCAGCTGCAGCAACCACCAAACGGTTGGCATGGCAGCGGACAGCACGTTGGTGTGCTTGGCAGCTACGGCTACAACGGTTTTGCTCACTACGGCGACGCTGCCAAAGCTGCTCAGCCAAACGCAGCTCCCAGTATGGTCACTGTGACGGCCAGTCAGGGAGGGGCTTACGTCCACTCCAATAGTGACGTGGTCGCGGCAGCGGCGCCGTCGCCATCAACGCCGCCGCCCGCACCTGGCAATGAGCTGGTCGCCCAGCAGCAAGCGTCGTGGGCTGTGGCGCAGGAAGCGACAACAGCAGCCGTTCCTGAGGGCAGCGGCCGCGCGTTGGTTGCTGGCGGCGGCGTGGACGCCCTGGCGTACACGGCGGTCATCGCGGGCGCGCAGCTGTCGGAGCGGAGGACACGCTGGGGCGAGCCGGCCCCGGCATCCCTCCCATCGCAGCCATACCCGATGCCACAGCACCCAAGGCCAGCAGGCATCGAGGGATCGGCAACATGCCCGCAGCAGGAACAGCAGCAGGAACAGCAGCAGGAGCAGCGGCAGCAGCGGTCTGAGGAACATGGGGAAGCCCGGGCCGAACCCCCGGGCTGGTACCACGGCCATCCGGAGGTCAGGGGCCAGGGCCGTGGTGCTACCGGTGGAGATGGGCGCTGGCATGAGGATCGTCAGGGCCGCGGCGCCGGGCAACCCAGGAGGCAGGAGTGGGAGTGGCGCGACTCGCACCAGGATATCGTCCACCGGTTGCGGGGCACATTCGCGGATCCCAGGTACGTAGAGGCGGATCCGTTCGGGTCCTTAGTCCCCTTGGGTCGGGGGCCTTGGGTCGGGGAAGTGAGTGAGTCGCCGATTGGGGGCTGAGTACGGTACCCACAAGGGTCGGTGCTGCACGTGTTGGCGCAACGATGTCTTGAGGACGTGCTTCGGGACCTGCAGCGTCCGCGGGGCCCCATCGGGATGGGAGGGGAGGACGGGAGGGCCGGGACCTAAGGCTGCGGGTGCGTGAAAACGGGCGTGAAAAAGGCCCGCCACGGGTCGGTCATCGGTGACAGCCGAATCCCCCTCACCACACCATCACTGCGAGGGTTGGGCGTGGACCGTCGGGCAGTTGCGGCGGCGATGCCGCTCGCGCCTGACACCGTAGGGTTTGTACACACCAGCTGTGCACACGGAGTTGCTCCTGCGGGCCTCGCTGGCGCACCGCACCAGATATAGACTCGTCCTCGTCGGCCTGCCGCGGAAACAGCACCGCATTCCGGGGGTCTCAGGGTCCCCAGATGCCAGACAGTACCGCATTCCGGGCGTCGACACCGGCAGACCGCGGCACGTGTGCCCCCTCATGCCGTGCGCATGCGCCCTCCGTGGGTGTGCCCCTGCGCGATCGCAGGTCTAAGACGCCGTACGATGCCCCTGGGGAATCCGGCGAGGATGGCGACCCGCGGCCCATCCTGCTGTTCGACCTGAACGGCACCCTGACGTGCCACACGAGCGTCCGCAGGGCGAAGGGCGTCACCAAGCTGCGGCCCGGCACCGGGTACCTGCGCCAGCTGCGGGAGTACTTTAGGTGCGAGGATACCGGTATGGAACGCGGTCAACTGCGGACGGGATAGGGAACGCGATCGACCACGGTATGACTCGCGGCATCCTGGAAGTAAGAGTAGAGCGCAGCGCAGCGGAGCAGGGAGAATGAAACTGGCGCAGCCTGCAGGTCTGAGCGGCCTGACCCGGTCTGTGTGTCCGCGTGCCCTCTACCGCCCCTGCCAGGTTGGGCATCTACACGTCGTCCACCGTCAGGACGGTCCAGACGGCGATGGAGATGCTTGAGGCGGCCGCGGGCGAGGAGCTGTTCGACCGGCGACTCGTGCTACACCGGGAGCACACCGCGCCGGCGCCAAAGGGTAGGGTGCGCGTGTTTCAGGGCGTCGGGGGGCTGGGGCGCGGGGCCCATAGGCTTGACGGCGAGGAGCGGGACAGGGCTGCAGGACAGGTGTCGCAACGTCGCCGCGGCGCGGCCGTCAGGCAGTGATTTCGAATTACCGGTTGGTGACTGACTTCGACAATCGGGCAGCATTATGAGCTGCGCTCTGCGCTGCAGCTCTCTTCCGGCTTTGCACTGCTCGACGCAGATGATTAGAGAGGATTTCTACAGATATGACTGCCGCATACGCGCCGGACGCTCGCGGCCGTGAAGCGGGCTGGCGCGCGTGGGTGGATGCGCACAGTCGCCGGGGACCCAGGAGGCGATGGTTGGCCCTGGGGCCGTTGTTGCGCACAGGCCTTTGAGCTTCGGTCGATGCCTTCCACTCATCCCGCTGTCCACCCTCGGAGAACACACTCACGGCACAGCGCGGCCCTGTCCGAAGGCGGTAATGACTTCTGTGTCCCGTTCTCGTTCGGCCCTGCTCGTGACTGTGTGGAAGGTCACGTGGACGCGGGCGGCAACGCGTGGGATACGCTCAAGCCGCTTGGCCGGTACTTCGCGCGGATGGACCGCGTGGTGCTGGTGGACGATGATGGGTACAAGAGCATGACGGGTGAGCGTGCGCGTGCAGCGTAGGGCGGGTGAGAGGGCGTAGGGCGGGTGAGTGGACGCATGGAAGCGCGGGTCAGAGGGCCTCTGCGTGCGGAGCTGCTGCGCTGCGCAGTGTGCAGGCACGCATACGCACATGCGCCTACCAGCGCGCGCAGCAGCCCACTGGGCGTCTTTCCTTCCTCTCCTGTGCGTCTTTGTGCGCGGGTTCCCTACCTCTCCTGGAACTGACCACGACTCCCCAAGTTTCGCGTGTGGAAACTTGCTGCTGCTAAGCTGCTGCCACCATCACGGAGGCAGCGGCGGGGGCGAGCGGCTGAGGACTTCGCGCGCGCGGCGATTCATGCGGTGCGGTGCGCTGCGCAGGCGAGGAGGCCAACATGCTGGTGGTGCCCTGCTGGCAGGAGGATGACGTCAGCTGCCCCGTGCTGCGCGTGCTGAGCGAGCTGCTGGTGACCCGTGCGGCCCAGATGAGCTCCGGCGAGGTGGGGCGCCTTTTTTGCGCGGCATTTTAGCATGTCGAGCGAAAAGGACCACGAAACGGCGGAAACGGCGTCCCATCAGCACGGCTGCGCGGTTATGGGGCATGCCCGCTAACATGTCCCTGGCATCCGGGCGGGAAAGGGGGTATGATTAACACAGTCAGCTTTTGGGTGGGGGCTGTGCTCTCCCGTGATGGCGCTAGACCAGCAGCCGCAGCATCGCGAGGCATCTTAAGGGTTGCCGGATGTACGCATGGCTGCGACTGGGCACCAAGGCCACCGTCCTGCGTGCACACGGTCGTACGGTTTGCCAGATTAGCAGCCATCAGCAAAATTCCGTGTCGTGTTTCTTTTAGGTGCCGTATCCGTGCCTGTCGACCGATCTCCGCAGGCAACGGACGTGCGGCAATGGACGGCGGCGGTGGCAGGCAAACTCCGTGAAGCTTCGGCCGAGGCTGCCGCCGTCGTCGCAACGGCCCCGTCCGCACCGGCCGTTGCAGACTCCGCGGAGCAAGCGGCGGTGCGCGACGACGACGGCGGCAGGGACAGCGGTGTTGTTGAGGGCGGGAGCGGGCACCTGGGCACGCACGCGTCGACGAAGTGCGATCCAGCGGGTGAGGCCGCTGCTGGCGACGACGGGCGGGCCGTGAAACGCCACCGCGGGTCGCGCGAGGTCAGCGTGGACGACCCGGCTGAGATCGCTTTGGAGTAGGGGGAGCTGGGCGCCTGTGGTGTAACGACATGCGCGTGGTTGCGATGAAGTAGTCCAAGCTTATGCAGTCAAGCATGAAGAGCCGGCACGGGCCATGAGTCCGTTTCGCGGATTGGTCACGTATTGGTAAAAACAAATGGGTCGATGTGAGGAGCGTAGAGGTCATGCTTCAGTGGAGTGGCTGTATGTACCCAGAGCGGCTGTGCGCGGCAAAGACTGGAAGTGTACGCCAAGTGTACATGTGTACTCGATGTGCACGGCATGCGCATGTGCGGTTGACTTGAACGGTATGGCGGATCGTTGTTTTGGACTGGACGGGTCAGAGACCCGGGCGGAGGCCAGATGTCTCCCAAGCAGCCCGTCGCGGTCGACGTCGGGGCGGCGAGAGCCCTGCGCGACGGGGTGCTGTCTGCTCTGACCGACGCATATGTGTGTTTTAAGTCCGTCACCGGTACCGTTAAGCGGCGCTGGAGTGGCAGCGACGTTAGGACTCACCTTTGCCTGGCGGCGACCCAGCTGGCGGCGACCAAGCTGGCGATCCCCCTGGCGGCGACCCAGGAGCTGATCTGGCTGTCGACGTACGGGCCCACATACGACGTGTTCCGCGACAGTCACATGCAACAGAACAATCGAGCGGGAGAGACACGGGTGGCCATGTTGTGGTTGCTTGAGCCGACGTGTGTTGATCGGAAACCCGCCGACGTGCCGAGGGGTGTATTACGAAAGGGACGCCTGGCTGGGCTCCGCCGGCTGGAAGGAGAGGTGGGTTCAGCCGGAACCATGGACGCGTGTGCTTCGCAAGGGCGTGTGTGTGTTGTGTTTAGCGAGAAGCCCGCCCGAATCACCCAGGCTCAAGGTACTTACCAGTCGACCTGCAACGTGTGTGTGTGTGTGTGTGTGTGTGCTTGTGTGTAATGACGCGTGACACGGCAAATGGTTTCCAGTTGGGATATTACCTGAGTGCGTGTATTAGGACGCTGCCCGAGTGCATGCTTTACGTCATGGCGGACCTGAGCAAGGCCATGACCTCACTGAACTTCGAGCCGACGCGGAATGCGGCTTCTGCTAGTCACATGTTATTGTTAAACCTAATTACAGTCGTTCTTTGCACTGGACGTTCAGTTTAGGTATGAGCAACATAGCGTGTACGGCATCGTGTGGGTCGTCCGTGATTGCTGTTGCCCTACTCGACGCGGGTCGCATTGCCATTGACGCTGCGGAGAGAGGGTAGGTTAGGGCCAAGGCTGTGAGTGGCGAGGTACAAGGCACCCACGGCCGCAGCCCTTGCTACGAGGCCGTTTTCGAGCACGCGCACTTGGGTTCGTGGTGGGCCGTTGTACGTGCACCTTGGAACAGGCTGCATCAGTGCAGCCGCTGCATGAGGTCATTGCCCGGACGATAGTTGGCAGGCCGCGTGTGGTCTGTGACACCGGCTGCGTCGCCGTGTGTCGTATTTGCTCCCCCCAGAGGGTAATGGGGTGGTCGCTCCGATGTTTGGGCCCGATGTTTACTGCAACCAGCAGAACTGTAATCATCGGGGTCATCGCTTGTTTTCGAATGTGCAGTGCAGTGCATGGCCACGCGGGCACGGGTGGCTATCATCAATGGGACGTATGATGTTATGCCCCTCCTTTGCCCGCTTCCGCTCACGGAGTGAATGCATGCATCCCGCAGCGGACCCCCACAGAGGGATTACAGAGCTGGAGTGCTGCCGGGAAGACACGGCGTTCGCTGCGCAGGAGAGCGGCGTGTTGCCGCCAAAGCTCCGGGTAAGATCGATGAGGGCCTATCGGCCTACCTCCGGCTCGTCTCGGCATCGCCAGTCCCGGTTGGTGGCACCAGGCGCCACGCCCGGAACGGCCCACGACCATGCACGCTCTACCGGTGACTGGACCAGGAAAGCCCTGCCCCCGCACAGCACCATGCATGACGATGGCGACGGTATTAGGTTTTAGGTAGGCAAACAGGTAATTAGATGCGCAGAGATCGGCGCGGGAGTACTGTGCCCGTGCGGCGGCCTCAGGCGCTGTAGCAGCGGGCTCGCCATTGTCAGGGCGCGGCGGCGTTGAATTAAAATAAATAACTGATTCGATGAGATGTATTTACACATTTCCTCTGTGCCGGCGCCCGGACGGATGTTTCGACGCTTCCCGGCGAAAGTTTGCGGCCGGACGGCGCGAGGTGCGTGCGGCGGAGCTGCTTTTTTATAAGCCCGAAGCTTCTGGATGCTTAAAATTCTAATACGTATGACGCACGGCAATCTAGTCCCCCTGATTACCAATTGCAACGATTACCTGGTCCCACGTGTGCCGGCGTCGACGGGCCGCAACAGGTCCGCAACGAATAACCGTTCAAGCATCGCCTTCGGCGCTGGCAAGCCAAAATAATGTTTCGTGATAATGATAATAAGTTGTATGATTTGCGATATATCGCGCCTACCGGTCGGAAGCTGGGGCGCAGGTCGCTGCGAACCCCGCGCGCGCGTGGAGACGAACCGTCACTCGGACACGGGCACTACGGATCACCCCGAAACAGAGGCTGCTTATGAATTTTTGTTTTCTATATATGGTAATTTAATTCTGAGTCATTTGCAACAGTGCGTTCAATCAAACTTCGTCTTGCGCGGGTAACTTTGGAATTCGCAATTTGTCAGTCGTGTTGTACAAAAGCAGGACAACATTTTAAACATAACTAATAGCGGTAAAATACGTCTGTAAGCAACTTATCACCGATGGCTTGCGGTAGGAGAACTTGCGTCTCAATTTGAGTCACGCCACTGACCGTCAACGCGACCGGCCATCCCAGTTCGGTTTTCACGGATCGGCGTTTCCGAGTCTGCAGCGGCTGATCGTAGCTGTCAGAATATCTACGTAACCCGGCATTTGAGTGAGTACCATTTTCTCTGCGCGCGTCCTCCTTTGTGCGTGTCCTGGCCCACAGCGTGTCACCTAGATCATCTCAATGACATTTGCACCCGCGGCCAACAAAATAGAGCACTGCATGATGCAGTCCAAGTAACCTCGGATTGCCTCCGTGTCATGATGAGTCCGTTGGTCTTCTGGGGTCGAAGCACGCGCATTTCCGATGAACACCTTTTAGACCACGACGCGCCGGCTTTCGAATGCGCGTTGGGCGGTTACAGCGCCCTGGCCGCGGACCCGTCAACTCCATCAATGCCGGCCTCAAAACGCAGCGAAGCGCCCCTAACCGCAGCTTCGCCGCCGCTGCACCGCGCAGGTGGTCCCCCCCGTCTGCCAGCCGCGGCCCCCGGTTCCGTCGCCGCAGCTGGAAGTGCAGTTTTCTCCGATCAATCGCGCACAAGCCGTTCGGCGAGGACCTGGTGCCCTCACCACCACCTCGCAGCAGAGGCGCCTCGCCGACCTCTCTGCCGGAGGCCGCTGTGCAGGTTGCTTGTCGACCCGGACGCGGACGTCGACCCGGCCGTCCTTTCCTGCCAGCGTTCGGCCCTAGCGCTGCGCAGAACCCACACACGCGAGGCGAATTGAGCAGAGGGCACCTCGGCGGCGCCATGGCGCCCGTGACGACTATCCCCGCTGGGGCCTGCGCAGCGCGGCTCCGGAAACACGGCTCTGCGCGCTGGTGCGTCGCTGTAGTCGTGGCACTGGCTGTGGTCCATCTGCGGCACGGGCCCTGCGGTGTAGCTGCCCAGCCGCCGCCGCAGCAGCCACCCCAGCTGCACCCACAGCAGTCACCGCTTCCGCAGCTGCCATTCAGCCCGCCCGTATCCCAGCAGGTCCCGCCCCCGGACGCGACCATCGCTGGGCCGCCCCTGGTGCCCCTGGTGCCAGCGAATAATAACCGCCAGTCGCCTCCGCCGGCTCCGCAGCGGGCGTCACCACCGCCGACACGCGCGCCGAGAGGTTCACCGCCGCAGCCGCCGCCGCAGCCCAGCCCCCGCTCACCACCGCCGTCAGGCCGCTCACCTACCCGCTCGCCCTCGCCAGTCGCGCCCTCGCCTCGATCGCCGCCGCCCAAGAAGCGCAGCCCGCCGCCGCGTTCGCCGGCCCCCAGCCCGCCGCGCCGTTCACCGCCCCCCAGCCCGCCGCAACGTCCACCGCCCCCCCAGCGTTCACCGCCCCCGCAGCGTTCACCTCCCAACAGCCCGCCGCAGCGTTCACCGCCCCATAGCCC
This sequence comes from Eudorina sp. 2006-703-Eu-15, assembly GCA_003117195.1. NCBI lineage: Eukaryota > Viridiplantae > Chlorophyta > Chlorophyceae > Chlamydomonadales > Volvocaceae > Eudorina > Eudorina sp. 2006-703-Eu-15. The sequence continues at coordinate 79,318 of BDSI01000058.1, read as the reverse complement.
ACCGCAGCGCTCACCGCCCCACAGCCCGTCGCAGCGTTCGCCAGCCCCCAGCCCGCGGGCCATTGCTTCACCACCGCCTCCGCGGCGCTTCCCCTCACCGTCACCGAAGCAGGCCCCACGAACGGTCCGTCCGCCGCCGTCAAAAACCACCCCACTGGCGCCATCGCAGTTCCGGCCACCGCCGCCACCCCCGCCGTCGCAGCTGGCTGCCCTCCAGCCTTACCAATCGAACAGCAACGGTGCGTTGCTAGCAGCGTTGGGTGTTGCACATGACGCAAAGTGCTGATGGTTCGCTGTTCGAGCCCTGCGAAGGACATTTTCGCGCGCAAGTGCGACGCCGCCTTCAGTTCGCTAGCCCCGGCGCACTGCGCACCCACTCTCCTCAGGAGGTGGTGGACCGCAACGAACGCCATGACCTCGGACTTCGGCAAGATCCTGCGTTGACAATGCCCGTACGGCAGACGAATAACCTCGCATCACACGTAACACGCGGTCCCTATCTGCCGGACCAGATGCACACCGGCCAGCCTGGCATGAAGCTCTTGGAGACGGGTACAGGTTTGAACAGATTTGCAGCGAAGGAATGTTTTTGAGGGGGTGCGAAAGAGGCCATACCGCCCCCGCGCCCCATCACACCCGGCGATAGAGACAGCACGTGTGTGCCACACGGCAAGGGACTGCAACCGTGCACACCTCATCAATTATTCCCGCACAGCGCCATGCAGCACGCGCAGGGAGGAGCTGCCGCTGCCGTTACGAACCTTGAGGTGCACTCCACGCTACGGCAGCTGGGACCTTTTGTCCGACGACCCTTTCTCTAAATAAGTCATGTTACAGTGGACCCCATTGCCCGACCCGCAACCCTGACTCCACGTGGACGCCCCCTTACACCCCCGGCCGCTCAACGCAGGAGACGAGGTGCTCGTGCTGACTGTCCAGCCTGACCCCCGCAGCGCGCCGCAGCCGGCCGCGCCCGCCACCTCGGGCACGGCAGCAGCAGCAGCAGCAGCAGCAGCAGCTCCCGGTGGGATCCAGGGCGATGAGCAGCGGCTCTTCTTCGCGGTGACGCGAAACGACGCCGTGCCGCTGGCCACCCGCCCGGCGGTGTACACCCGCCTCAGCTTCGCCGATAGCCCCGTGGTGCGTGGCGGCGGGGAATGGGAGCATGGGACGCTGGCAAGGGAGGGGGCATGGGGTCGCCGCAACAGGGGCCCCATCAGGTTCCCTGGAGGAGAGGATCAGCAAAGGTGGCGACGGATCTAACTAAGCCGGGGTCATCCGGCCACGCCGCGCAAGTGTCCTAGGGAGAAGAGACCTTGGGAGAACAGGGCCGTTGGCCGCGGGCGTGCGGCACACCAGGCTGGTTCCAGGTTGCACTGCGCCGCCCCTCCCGACTGCCTGGGGAGGTGGGGCGCCGACGGGTCTGAGGCTCTGAGCATTACTGGACGTCTGGGGCCCATTGTCATTCAGTCAGAGGGCCACACCTTGCCATCGTGCCGTGCCGTGCCGTGCCGTGCCGTGCCGTGCCGTGCTACGGCAGAGACCCAATGCCTGAGGACACACGCCCCGGGGGTGTGCGCATGTGCTTACCGAAGAAAGTCGTGCCTGTGTCCTCGCCCCTTCTCGACCCCGGCTGGACCGTCCTTCCACACGACCCACGCTTGCCCCCAAATCTCGAATGCAGGGCCCGGATGTGTACGGCGCTCTGGAGACTGGTGATAAGGTGTCGTTCACCGGCCTGCAGCGCGTCCCCGCCAGCGAGGACGCGGCGGCGGCGGCGGCGACGTCGTCGGAGGAGGAAGGCGCTGAACCAGCGGCAGCTGGGTCCGTGGCGGGCCTGTCCGCCACGGCCGCCGACGAGGAGCCCGACTCGGACTTCATCCAGGTCTCGGAGGCCCGGCAGGAGGCCTCCAGCTTCAGCCGCTACCTGAGCTCGCTCAGCTACATCGTGCCGCAGCCGCGGCCGGTCAGCAGCGTCACCTTCCTGCTCAATGTGTGCGGCGTCACCAACCCCATCAAGCCCGAGGTGGGTTCCAGGCGAATGCCGTACCCGCCGTACCCTTCGTACATAGCCGCGGCTCCGCCACCATCAGCGGTTCCGACCAGGAACGGGTTCGGACTTCGGAGGGATCGCCGTCCCGTCATTCGGTCATGCCCCTTGTGCCGTTAAACCTGGCCGGCCACCTCTGAGGGACGGCGATGTCAGGAATCAGCTCCGGGGGGGTTCGTGTGCGTGTGTGTTATCAAGGAGAAAAGCTGAGCCGCGAATAAGCAGACCCGTGTCCAGCAATGCAACCGACGACTGAGACCGAGACCAGAGTTACCAATATGCCAGGGCGAAAGATGTCGTCCATAAGGAGTCCCAAGGTGGTGTAGGCCGTGATGCTGCAGCGCCCCGTATTGTTGTCGAGCGCCGGTGGGCGCCGGGACGCCAGCAGAAGCAGCGGCTATGACGTCGTAGGCTAATGCAGATGAAAACTCTACTAAGCGGTGCGTGTGTGTGTGTGTGTAGCGAGAAATCCGCCCGAACCAAAACATTTACCAATGTGTGTGTATGTGTTTGCGTCTAGTGCGGGAGGGTCCGTTCTGTACGGCACTGGGGTCGAGCTGGTGCCGGCAGCCGAGACGCCGAACCCCGTGAAGGGCAGGCTGCAAAGGGTCATTATGCACCATGCCGTACACCGCATCCGCAGTCCGCAGGCGACTATGCATGTCGCTAGACCCTGGCATTCATGAATCCCTCGCAACGGCGCGCCCTCCCTGACCCCCATATCGTGGCCCCGCAGGATCTGCGGCCCTACTGGGACGGGTCCGCCACGGATGGGCCCACCCTCAGGCAGTTCTTCTCGGACTGCACCTTCGGCGTGGAGAGCTTCAGGTGGGGTCACCGAGAGCCCCTATGCTGGCCAGCTTGAGTGGGTATGGGACTTGGAAGTTGGAACCATGATTCGTGACGGCTCAACGGATGTCAAAGGAGATGGCAGGCCGCACGAAAGCGGCGGAATCTCAAACCGCCCAGATGCTGGGCTCCAATCCTCTCCGTGTCTTGCCCCGCGCTTGCCCTGCGCTCCCCCCCGTTTTCCCCCGTGTTTTCCCCCGTGTTTTCCCCCGTGTTTTCCCCCGTGTTTTCCCCCGTGTTTTCCCCCGTGTTTTCCCCCGTGTTTCCCCCTTTTCCCCCGTGTTTCCACCTTTTCCCCCGTGTTTCCCCCTTTTCCCCCGTGTTTCCCCCTTTTCCCCCGTGTTTCCCCCTTTTCCCCCGTGTTTCCCCCTGTTTCCCCGCCCCTGTTTCCCCCTGTTTCCCCGCCCCCTGTTTCCCCCGTGGTTTCCCCCTGTTTCCCCGCCCCCTGTTTCCCCCGTGGTTTCCCCCTGTTGGCCCCGTCCCGCATGGCATTCATGCCATGCGTCCCTGCCTGCCCCCGTCACCTCCCGGGGCCTGGCGTCCGCCTGCCCCTCCTTGCTTTGCTGCCCGCAGTCCGGCGAACAACCTCATCGTGGGGCCCATCGACGTGCCCTGCTCGGCCACACCCTCCAGCGGCCGGCCGTACAACTCCTCTCGCTGCACGGACCGCGAGGTGTTCGGCTGGGCGCAGTACGCCATGGATTATGTGCAGCAGGTAGGTCGGCCGTCGCCGTGGCTGCTGTCACCGATGACCCGCGGGTTACGCTGTAACATCCTTAATAGTACGGTAGGTACGGCAGTAGCAGCAGTGGCAGCAGCATGAGACAACGGCACGACACGGACAGACTCCGCATGGCATGGAAATAGAAAAAATCCATTTCGCAATTCTTTTGTGCGAGCGGATTGCAGCAGCAGCAGCAGCAGCCGCCAGAATTTTTGTGCCCTACGGTATCGGGCCACTTAAAACGGTGGAAGGCTCCGCACGTGAGCGTCCTCGACCAGCATGAGACCATCTCGGGGTCCAAAAAAGACGGCGTGTCCCCCAAACTGTGCGCGTGACCGCCCAGCGTGGCGCCCCCGGCATCCCCTCACGCGGGGTTTCCCCGTCCCGCGCTGTTGCCCTCCCCTCACGAGCAGAACATGCCGAGCGTGGCGCTCCGCCCCGGCAGACCCGAGCGGCGAATCTTCATCCTGCCCGACATGCCCGCGTGCGCCGAGTGGGGCTCACTGGCGTCTGTGGGCTGCTCGAACGACTGCCCGCTGTTCCTCAAAACGGTGAGCGAGTGCCGGCCGTGTCTAAGGAGAACTGGGCCGTGACAAAAAAGCCAGCGATGTCGATGAGAACGCCGGGAACCCGGCTGTGTGTGCATGTGTGTGTTCGTAGGCTGAAGTGCGTGACATGCAAGGGGCGGAGTGTGTTTAGAGAAGAGACCCGCCCGACCCAAACCAAGGGCCAAGTGTGTCTAGAAATGAAACCCGCCCGCCCGCCCGGGAACCCGGGTGCAAGTGCGTGTGTGGCGGAGGGTCAGCGCTATGTACCGTATTCCGTTTCTGAACTGCAATGCCGCCTCCTGAAAGCGCTGTGTTTTCCGTTCGTGAACTGCAATGCCCTTTTTGGGTGCCCCTCTTCCCAACCAGGACGCATTGTTCCCGTCTGTGAACTGCAATGCCCTCTTATGTTCGCCTCTTATTCCTCTACACCTAAAACCTTAAAACCCTTAACCCACCTTCCCGCAGATCCCCGGCAGCTCGGGCCGCTCGCTGACCTCGCAGCTGATCCACGACCTGGGCCACTCGTACAGCCTGGCGCACAGCGCAGCAGCGCCCGGGGTGCTGCCCTCGGTCGAGGGCGGTGCGGGCGGCCCGCGAGCGGATGCAAGCTGCCCCATGGGGGCCGCCGCGCAGTCGCCGCCGCTGGTGTGCCCCAACGCCCCCAACGGCTGGAAGGTGCGAGCCGGGCCCTGATGACCTGACCTGCGCCCGACGTGACCTTGCCTGGCGCCCACAAACACACACTGTAGAGAAACGTCCCGTGGGGTCCTGCAACTTCCAGCAGCTTCCAGGGAGCAGACGGGCCTAGGGGAAGGCCACCTTCGGGGTGTACCGCGCTGCTGCCCGGTCTTCTTATTCTTCATCTGGATACGGTGGTGGTGCGAGCTGCAAGGTGTGGGGCAACGGACCCTCGGGCGGGCTGAGGTGGCCACACGGTCCAAGGCGGGCCGAGGATCGAGCTGGGAGGGGCAGCGTAGAGGGAGGGGCAGCGAGGCAGGCATCGGCGAAGCATGGGGCGGGGCGGTTGCTGGCCATGCGCTGACGGGCGGGTCCGGTAAGGCCCGCGTGATTCCGGAGCCGCACGCGGCTCACCGCAAGGAGCCACCGCAACGCCCGCCCGCCCGCCCCTCCCGCTTCCAGCACACCCGGACGGCCCCTTTCACGTTCCTGACACACTCCCGCGCCGCCCCTGCCCCTCCTGACTGACTGACTGACTGACTGACTGACTGACTGACTGACTGGCTGACTGACTGACTGACTGCAGAACGGCTGGCTGAGCCTCCTCAACAACAGCCCCCGGAGCAACATCTCGGGACCCTACATGGGCGCGCTCAAGCTGCCCCCCACCAGCAGCCGCCGCGACTCAGTGGTCATGGTGACGGTGCCGCCCGCCCTCAAGCTGGCGGCGGACCCCAGCCGCGCCGTGCCCACCACCCTGTTCATCAGCTACCGTAAGGCGTCTGACGCTGGGGTGTACGACAAGGGTCTCAGTGCAGCCCTAAACCACCAGGTGGGTGGTTCCACTGCGCCGCGGGGAAATCAGCCCGGTATAACTTGTGTGTGTATGTGTGTGTGTGTGTTCGTGTGCAGTCTGATGGGAAGCGGTTTAACGGCCAGGTTGATGATGGAGTGCTTGCGGGGAGGCGATTGTGCTTCGCGTGTAGAGGGCGTTGTCGGTTGGTTTATCGCGCGCCACGCGCGCCGCTCACCCGGGCAGCAGCAGTGGCCGGTGAGGCCGTGTCGACTGGCACCGATGACCCTTAGATGACCCTTAGATGACACCCGCGGGTGCGCTGTCATCAATGAAGCGCCCAAGGGCTACCGCATAGCACGTGTCTTGGCTCTTGCGGATCGGGTGGCAGGATGGGATGGCGGGCACTCCGGCCCCATTACTGATCCGTACCGCCTGCCGTACACACAGGTGTACGTACATCAGTACGACGGCCCGACCGCGCGGCTGGGCTCACGCGCAAAGCCCCTTCTTGTGGGCTCCAGCACCAACGTGGACTCGTACGGACGCGTTAAAATGAGCCAGTGGTTCTCGTCGTACGTTGCCGTACGGCTGATCAGTACAGATCCCAGCGGCGCCAACGTTCACATCTGCAGCGCCGGCCAGGGCGGCTTACCGACGAGTGAGACGGCGGGTCCGCGGAGCTGTTCCGCCTGCGAGGACGGGATCGACAACGACTGCAACGGGTGAGAGAGTTGGTGGTTGGGCGGTTGGGCAGTTGGGCAGTTGGGAATAAGTTGTAGATGCTACTGGCCGTCGCAGGTCGTTTGGCATGGATGCAAGGACGAGCGCGACCGTGCGGAGGGCTTACATTCAGCGGGCGTGACGGGACGCGTGCCCATCTGCCCAACGACCAAACGAGCATTCAGCGGAATGATGGATGCCGCCGCCTAGGGCAGCCATCCATCATACACAGAACGTTCCGAGGCGGCAAGATGGCCATTCTGCCCGCCCTCTGAAAACTAAAAAGAAAACAGCAAAAAGCGCAAACTAGAAGCCCGAAGCGAACTCTGACAATGTGGGCCTCCCCAATCCGCGCAGGCTGTACGACATGGACGACCCCGCCTGCATGGTCTGCATGTAACGGATGCTGTGGGCAGCGCGTGAGGGCTGCTGTCAGCAGTTCAAATGCGGTAGAAATGAAGTACATATATGTACATTTGTGCACATCGTACAACTGAGACGTACAAAACCTGTTTGCGCGGTATCACACACACCCGCTGATACCGACATTCATTCATGTACGACGCGCATTGCGGATGCAATAAGATGCTGTACATATGCCCCCCAGTGGCTGTCGGCCGAGGGGAGTGAGGGTTAGCACGTGACCCGTGGGTCTGCACAGGCTGGCGTGCCCGCTGGTGCTGTACCATTCCTACTCGGGTAACTTGCTTTAGGAATCCGGTGGCGGGTGGAGGTTGACGGATGGTGGGCGGGCAGGGTGGGCAGGGTGGCTGCGGTGGTGGGGTTTGCGGTGAGGCTGGATTTGATCGACCTGACCGATGAAGCGACTGGCGGTCCGACCCATACATGGCGCTCCTTTTAGCCGTTTCGAGCCATGCCATGTGACGACAAGTGTCAGTTATACTACACAAAAACCTATTCGTAGACGACAACCCAATCTCTATTCTTCTGCTCAATTTATTCTCACACACCCACACCCGCACCCACACACCAGTCGATGCGAAGAAACCCATGAGCTAGCTGGACTTCTTGCTTCGGCGCAGTTTTGCCGTACCGCAGCCCCTCCGACGGCTGAGTCGGGCAAAATGCAACGTAGGCTGTTTCGTGTTTCGCGTCGGGCTGAGTCGTCTAAACCGTAGGACCGCCTCCGGCTCGCCGCGCTCTCGCGCGGGACCCGGGCGAGACGAGGCGTGGGGTCGTCTCGCGGGACATCGGGGGGATTTATCTGGGAGGTGGGAGGTTGTGCCGTGTGGAGTGGAGACTGCGACAATCCGCCGCCGGTCCCGCCCCATTCCCGCAGTGGCCACTGTATCGGGGAGGGTCACCTGAGTGCAGGAGCTGCCCGGCCAACAGCTGTTACTGCTGGGCTCGTTTCCATGACATTGAAATGGTTTGGGGCGGGTTGCGTCCGCGGTACCCCCGGGATGGATCCTGCCACGGCCTAGCTGGCGGCCGCCTCCGAGCGGAACGCCTGCGAGCCGTGTCGATCTCCAGGGGTGTTTCCCACCACAGCAACTGGCGTCTGTTTCGGTACTGCGGAGCGGCGGCGGTGCGTCCTGACACCGGGGCTCGTCCAGTTGTTTGCACCTTTGCGGCAGGGCGGCCCGGCGCCCGCAGCGTGCTGCTGCTGCCGCCGCCGCTGCTGCCGCTGCTGTTTCTACTGCTACTGCCCGACACATTGAAGACGTGCTGTACTGCTGCCGTACGGATGGTTTGTTTTGGTGCTACTGCCGGTTTGGTTCGGACCTGAGGGTGATTTGGTGCCGTGCTGGCAAGGGGCGGGCTGCTTGCTACCTAGGGTGTTTTGTGAGCCGTGGCGCGAGCCCCAGGAGCGAGTTTTTGTGGCTCAAAAAGAGGGCGGACATTAAGCAGTTGTTTCGGTTGGGACGGAGACGTGTGGGCGGGCAGGGTGTGGGGGTAGAGGAGGGCCTTTGGAAATAGGAGCGGAGAGCGTTGGCCGTCCACCAGACTACGTCACCTGCTAGGGGCGGACGGGTGAATGGAGGGGAGGGGCAGATCCCCACGGGACGCTGGCCGCGGCGTGTTGGCCCTACCGGCCGCCCCGTTCCTACCGACGTACCAGCTTCCAACACACAAACCTGCTGCAAGGGACGAGGAGTTGTGCAGGCCGCACGGGCTCCCCAGGTCCCCACTCAAGCACCTGGAAGTACCGCGCTCGGGTACGGCGGCGTGGCTGGTCACCTTACACCGTGCGTGTTGGGTGATTAGGGTGTCGTCATAGCCATGCGGCTCTTGCCTTTCTTGCGGTACTCCCCTCCTGTCACCAGCGTGCGATACTTGGGGCTGATTGAAGGCGTGACGGCACACCACGCCGCGGGGTTCGCGCTTCGTCATCCTGTCGGTTGGAATTGGAGCGCGCCGCGCCGCGCGCGGCAGTGCCTTCCCAGACTCCACTGTCAATCTGTCTGCATCCGGGAAAGGCACTCGCCAAATAAGGTTGCATCGTGGCAGGGGAGAGAGCCTGTGTCCAAAAGCAGTGCCGTGGCTGCGTCATGTATTCCTGGAAACCGCTCGCGGCGCAACGTGCGCGTCATCATGACAGCGTGACGATGTCCCCACAGCCCACAGGTATCCGGTTAACACAATCCTAAATGCCTTCCATTCATTTCACTTCTGTTGTATTTGAGAAACCAGGCATGCAACACACTCACAGGTGCTCTCATACACGCACAGAGGGGGCGTTGCCGCGGCCCACCCGCCCACCTCCGGCTATGGGTGTATCTGGCCTGCTGTCACTTTCAACCAACCACCACCCACACACACCGTTCTGGAGGTTTCCTCGCCAAGCACGCACCTACCCTCACGACCCACGCCGCATGGTATGTGACACGCCAGGTCGGCCAGATCACACCGAACACGGAAAGCGGCCAAACCCACCGACCGCCCCGGAGGGGGCTACCCTGTAACACACACACACACACACACATCATTTTTCGCAACATATATCACACGCAATTTTCCTTCCTTCACAATCAACTCAGCGCGCACCTTCCTCCCAATGACGGACGAATGCGACACCCACAGCCCCCTGGGTCCTCCTCAAGCGCCAGCTGCTCACCGGTAGCCAGTGTATTTTTGCACACTCTAATATACACTGTCGTTGTTCTGTGATTGTACTGCACTGAAAGTTACGACACTGTACCGTACATACACCGTCGGACGCCTGTCCCAGCCATCCTACAAGCCAACCCAAACATGGTGCGCAGGCAATGTACGACAACCGGACGACGCGCCGTAAAGATGAGCGCGCGCCCCCTCGGGCCCCCATCTGCCGCATGTACGGCAGTGCGACGATTTGAGTGAGCACCCGGGCGAGTGATTCCCCGCCCGACACACTCCCTCCCGTCCTCTTCGCGGGGACTTCTCCCGTGTACGGTATTCCCCCCGGGCGCCTCGGCACTTCAGGCCATCCCGTAACAGCCCGGCTCGACCGCCCGCCTCGACAGCCGCCCCGTGGCTTAGGCGCGCAGCAAGATTTGCCTGGCTGCTTGCCAGCTGCCTGCTGCCACGCACTTGAGAGCAGCCAACTTAGCCGGCATGGGTCCACAACAGCAGAAATAGGGCCGCTCCCAACAACCCCTCAGCCCCCCAAGATCTGTTCGGGCGCCGGGTCGCGCCGGGCGGCACCCTCAGAGTGAGGCCCTCGGCAACCGTGCATCGTCCGTCCCAACCGAGCCGCTCGCCGGAGGCCCACTCCCCGCCAGCCCTACCCGCCCCGAAACACACCTACACACGCCACCGCTTTGCCCACCCAGTCCTCCCAACCCCACGTCCCCCACGTCCCGCCACCCGCCCGACATACATACAGGGCATGGTCCGACGATACAAACCACCTTCCGTAGTACAGCCTCTTCAGTCGTACATGTAGGCGTACTTGGGATTTCGCGCCCAGCTCGAAGTGGCGCCCTTGCCCGCGAACCCCGAGTACTTGTAGTGGTTGTAGCGTTGATGCCAGGGCGATTGGGAGCCGTGGTTGGGAGAACGGTTGATTTCGCCGGCGTACGGTGACGTCATCTGGCGGTACGTCGTGACGCGCGCGGAGCGGTCGGTGTCACTGCCTGGAGCGCGTGCCTTAGTGGCGGCGTCATCAGTGACGCTGCCGTGAGAACGTGTCTTCTTGGCGGCGTCGGCGGGCTGAGACCGGCGGCTCTCCAAGTTTACCTTGGCGCGGTACGGCTCTACGGCGGCGACGTTGGGGGGAAGGGGGCGTGGGGGTTGGATGAGTGTGGTGTTTTAGAGGGAACGGGGATAAAATGTCACTTACCGTATGTAACGAACACACGCTCAGGTCACATCCAAGACACGTTGCATAACACCTGAACCCAATTATATTTAAACATCATACTTTTTAAATTATCATTGTTGAAAATTAAACAAAACATGTCCCGAAACAACGGGAAGGAATACGATTTGAACATTGCGGTTGCGCAACTCTTGGCCGGACCGTAGACCCTGTATCCCATCCTCGCTCCCCTCCCCTCCCATCCCCTCCCTCCCTGGACTAAAAGGCCACTCCCAGTCGCATGTCCCACAGCTGCAGCCGCAGCCGCAGCCGCAGCCGCAGCCCCGCCCCGCCCCGCTGCCGCACGCCCTCGCCACACCCGCACCCACCGATGATCTCCCCCTCCAGCAGGCTGCTGTACTGCTGCCGTACTTTCTCCTGCTGCAGTGTCGGCTGCCTCTGCTGCGGCAGCTTCAGATGCCGCAACGTGCGGGGTGTGGGGTTCAAACCACTCGCCACGTGCGCGAGCAGACGGGTGACTTTGGGGTCAGAGGGCACCCCCTCCGAGCCGTAGTTGTGCCATCTGGAGAAGGGGGAAAGGGGTTTAGGGTTTAGGGATTAATAATAATAAATCCACCCGCTGCCCCTCGGTCTCAACGGGTGTGATGACCCCTACTTCAGCATCGCACATCTGCTGCTGCCTCCACACCCGTCTGACGCACGCGGCCCCCTCACCCGAATTGCTTCACCAGCCGCCTCTCAACAGCCGTTAGCGGCCTGCGGGGTCCGCCCACCGTGTCCTGAAGCGGCTCCGCCACGGGAACATCCTGAAAGGCCAGCGGCGGCGCCGTCGAGTCGCGCCGGCCCGTCGACAGCATTTCCCCGTAAAGCCTGTCCATACATGCCGTGCACGCGTGCACACGCAACGACACACAGACGCACAGACGCGCGCGGGCATACACTTCAGGGAAAGGGCCTTGGAAAGAAGAAACCAACATGGAAACCGAAACCAAAACTGAAATCCTAGATGAAATCCGATCGGCAGTCAAACGAGGAGACCAAGAGGGCGACAGCGGAGTGTGTCAGCAAACGTCAGCGATCCGGGCAGCCTGGAGAGCTGGGATTGCGGCACTCACAGAAGGGATGGTTCGCGCCAGGTGTCCACGCCCCGGGGGACGGCTGACCCCACCACCCTAGGGTTGCCACACAGGATTGACGGTAGTAGGTGCGATGCAGCTCCGACCAAACCCCTGCTGGGGTTCGTCGTTATGGGGCCGCTCTTAACTCTAACTCCGACGACCCCGCCAGGGGACCCGTTTGGCGCGCCCATAGACCCGTCAGCCAGGGTCAGGCCCGCACGGCACCCACCTGCCGTACTTCGGGTTGTGGGCCCAACTGGTCTTGGCACCCTTGCCAGCAAACCCATAGTATTTGTAGTGCCGATAGTCCTGATGGAACGGCCGTACACCTCCTTCGCCGTACCCGAGGATGGAGGGCGGCACCTGTGGGGGGCAGCGGCAGTGATCCCGGACAGCACACGGGGGTCAGTGTACGGCAGTGAGACCGAAACCAGCTTCAATAATGTGCGTTCTCGGGTACGGTAGACGTTGTACCGTTGCCGTACAGGTCGCACCTGCGGCTCGTAAGCCAAAACTCTCTCACCACCGCCATCACCGACCTGCACACGCCCACCTGCAACGCGCCCATCAAGAGAACACAGATGTATTCATGTGCCGATAGTCGCCCCACAGTCATCGGGCCCACCATGCTCGAAATTTGGAAACATTGCCCCGTTTGCCGACCAACTTTACCCCCGACCAACTTCCACCCCCGTTCCGCGCGTGCCGGTGTCGTACCGGATACGTCTGTACGACAGCCACTGTGCCGGTGCGCTCCTCCTCCTCCGGCGGCGGGTCTGGCACGGGAGTGCCCGAGTCCAGGTCCGCCTCCACGAGGGCAGTGACTGTGTAGCAGGGCACTCCTGGAATGGGCGCGGCCGGCAAGAGGGGAAGACGGGGACCGAGAGTGTGGCGGCCATCGGGGGCCAGGGAGCGAGCAGGTGGTGGTTTCCTGCCGAGGCATTACACCTGCGGCTAAGATAATTGTTCCACAAAGCAGACAGCTGATCCCAAGAATCATGGGTAGGTGCTTTTGAGGATGAGATAGTGGTAAGATTTATTTTGGGGATTCAGAACCATTAACCCCGTAAAACCATCAAACCATTGAAACCCTGCAAAACCATAAAACCGGGTGGATTGGAACGTGGGGCGACTAATATCCCGGAGACTGTGGTTTAGCCGGGAGGACCCAGAGGATGCGGCCACCGCAGGGGCGACCCCATGGGGCTTGGGACCGTTTCTTTTGTGCAAGGAAGAGAACGAGTGCGGCAGGGTGGGAACACTGGCGCGCAGATCGCATGGCAAAACACATATCCTGCGATGGGAACCCGCCCTGCCCCGGAGGCTGGCACACCACAGCACCCACACCATCCACACAACCCATCCACGCCACCCACCCGTGGCCGTGACCATGTTGTCAGTGAGAGTGATGCCCCGCAGATCCAGTCGGAGGGTGGGGGTGGTGGGCATCGTCGAGGCAAAGCTGTCTGGTCGGCTCGGTGGAGGGGCGGAGAGGGGCCGGCGCGGTCCCGTGCCCCCTGCAAGAGGGAAGGGAAGGAGGTGGGGCCGGAAGGGAAGGAGGTGAGGGGGAAGGGAAGGAGGTGAGGGGGGAGGGAAGGAGGTGAGGGGGGAGGGAAGGAGGTGAGGGGGGAGGGAAGGAGGTGAGGGGGCAGGGAAGGAGGTGAGGGGGGAGGGAAGGAGGTGAGGGGGGAGGGAAGGAGGTGAGGGGGGAAGGGAAGGAGGTGAGGGGGGAAGGGAAGGAGGTGAGGGGGGAGGGAAGGAGCGACCCGAGGCATGGAGATCGATACACATGGATTCCCCCAGCAAGTATGCCAAAAGCCACGACAACGGTAATGCTGGCCGCACCCGCACCGGCCGGCGTGCCATTCCGCTACAACTGTCACGACCACTGCCACAAACATCCCACATCTGCAGATGCGGCAACCCAAGGCAACCTACCAACTGCCACTGTCGCCCCGCTCCTTCGCCCGCTGTCGGCTCCTGCGCCCTCCCACACCAGCCGCAAATCGCAACGGTAATCACAACCACCCGCCCGGCCCCAGCACGGTGTTGGTCAACCATCCCGGACCCTCACCAGCTGCTCTCTTGCCTTCCCCACTAATCACACTCACCGTTGTACTCCGCGTCATCCAGTGCAGCGGGATCAGTTCCGTCCCAGGGCGGTGGAGGCCGCCGGGGCAGGTCGCGGTACACCGCCCGGTTGGCCCCCGAGGCCGTTGCCAGGTAGCGCGAGTGGTCATTGAAGGGGCGGTGGAAGTGCGGGTAGATTGAGCGGGAGCCCTGAAGCCTGCGTAGGGGCGGCGGATTCCCCGGAATCAAGGGCGAGAGGGCGAGGAAGGTTGGTGCTGATACCATATGCAGATTAATGCGAGCTGTGCTGACGGGCAGTGCAGCGATCCACGGAGAAAAAAAGACGTGGCGTGTTTGGGATCTGGGACGATGGGGAGGATCTTCCGCCGATGGACTCGGGCCCGGCGAGCTCTCGTTTGCGCGCCCCAGCTCGAACCTCCCGGTTAGGGGGTTGGGGCGTGGGGATCAAGGTCCAACCCAGTCCGTTGGAGCTCCAGTGCGCGGCGCAACTCTCCGCACCCCTCCTCGGTTGCGCGGATTAACATAGGGGGCGCTAGCAACGTAGCAAGCACCGGGGCCCGTCGCGCCCACATCACACACAAGAAAAAACCTCGCAGGTCCATGTGTCACGATCTGTACTGTACACAGACCCGGCGTCACCAGCAAGGGCAGCAGGTGGGTACGGCCCGACCTCAGCGGCCCCCGGCAACCGCACCGACCGATCTGGACGGCCCCTCGAAGCGCGCACCCTCGTGCGGCCCTGAGGGCACTTACTGCTGGTCGGTGTGGGTGAGGCCCGAGTACGGCCGGAACGGGGAGGACGTCCGCTGCGGCGTCGGAGGGATTACTTCTTGTGGATGTCGGGTTATGTATGACATGTACACGGGGTCTTTCGGGATGGGTTCGGGAGGCATGGTCGGGTGTTGCCGGCGGCCGGGGAAGCCTGCCGAAAATAATCGATCCCCGGAAGGTTCTGGCGGATGTGAAGATCCGTGTCCCTGTGCCCTGATGAGTCACAAACCTGTAGGACCCATCGGAAGTATCAGCAAACGGACGGAATTTTGGGAAGCGGTTTGTGGGCGTGTCGTCCCCGCAGCAAAACACTCAATTTCGGCAACGTGACAGAGGGTTCAGTAACACAAAACCTAGTGGGAACTGCAAGTAGTAAAGAGCAAGATTGTCCGCGGCGCGCTGGCCTTGGGTCACCCTTGGGTCGCCCACGCAAACGAGTCGCACTTGCGGGTCCCGCAAAACTTGCGACTCAAACATCGCAAAAGGCTGGACGCGTTCAATACATGATAATTTCATGATTGTACACTTGTAATTTAATGAATAATTCCTCCTTACCTCACCAAGACTCGTTTCCTAGTCGAGGAAACGCCTAGTCGCGGAAGAAACGCTGCGACAAGACTTGAATGCTCCACACAATGAGTAACGGGATGTATGATGCTAAATCACAATACTTATAGTTCAAGTACTCTGCCACGCTGAAGTCGTAGTGAGTAACGGTCTCAGGTTAACGACGGCACAAACTATACTTTAACATTACAAAATGGTATGTATAATGATTGGAGTAAGTTTCAAAATTTTGGATGATTAAAGTAAAGATTCGTTCTGTGTAGCGGTTACCATCTCACGACGATGGTCCCAGGAAGCGCTCAATATTCAAGAGGAACATATTACACTAAGTACATATGTAAATAATCAAGCCTGCCTGGTGAGGACATGCTTGCTGTGTTACTGACAAAATACATCTAAACGGCTCCGAGCCCAGCTCCGAAGTCTCCGTAAAACGAACAGGTCCCCTACGTATAATCGTATGACAAAAAAGTTAAAACTCACATACAATTTTATAATTATTACTAATCATCGGTGACCACAAGCCCCTGAGGGCCAGAGGGCGCACCGCTCTGATAACATGCAAATACCTTATGGAGGACCTTTATGTGATGTAGAAAGTTATGAGCATTTTCAACACAATTGCTGCAACACAATTGTTAAGCTGGCGACCACAGCCATAATGCCGCGAATTAAGCAGAATTAAGCCTTCGAATATTGTTAAAACAATCCTGCATAGGTTTTATTAGTTATTATCGCAAAAATATCTTGATGACATTTGCACCACGCAGCTACACAGCGCATGAGTAATATGGCGAATTAAACCTGCCTCACCCCCAACACTGCAGATATTTGAGCGAAATCCGGGAATTTTCGGTTGGTGTATCCGGTGCATGAATGTTTAAACCGCCTGTCCCGCAAAACCGCAAAGTATTGAATCAGCGACACGCCGGGACTCTGGCCGTTCCAGCACGGTGTTGGTTAAACATCATGGGCCTTCGGCGCTGTCAAGCAAAAAACCAGTTCCGAATTATACCGCAAAGGTACCAAGCCCTGTGCATTAGGTCTCTGGGAGAGGGAGGTGCGGCCGTGGATCGGCCAGTCACATCGGCCGACCGTATACAGATTTACTCAGCAACATGCCCACCTGGAAGAGGGAGGTAATAGACCCGGTGGGGCAGGCCCCTGATGGTGGCTGGCGAGCCCCCGTCGCCGTCCAAGACTGCGGGCCAACACCGCAGGCGTGAGCCATTCGCTAATAGGGGCGTCCTGGTGGCTAACTGCCCCTCAGCGGGCTTTATCCCTGGCTATGGTTGGTTCTCAGGAACGGGGTAGTTCCCGGGTAGTGTGGGTGCGGGGTGTGTGTGCGGTGCACTAGTGGAGCCTGTCCGGTGCGCCACGGTGGCGCGGTTTCGTATATGCAGTGTGTGGTGAGGAAGCTATGGCTGTCACCAATAAACCGCGGGGTCCACTGTAACATAATAATTATTATTAACTGTTACAAGGTGGACCCGTATCCCGACCGGGTGTTCCAACGGGCCCAGATAGCTCGTAGGTGCCTCGTCTCATCAACCCCTACCAAGGACTGCGCACCCATCCTCCATCAGCCGCGGGGGGTTCACGCAGCCATACCGGCCACTACACCAGGTTACCAGTGCGCCAGGATTGCCTCTCCTGGAAACCGCGCCAGACCCGCCTAATCACATGGCGGTGATACATAATTATAATGATAATAATGGGCAAGGAAACGGGCTGCAGGTTTATGGCAACCCTGCCAGGCGGCTGCCCCGCGTGACCGGCCTTGTCGCCGGGATTCTTGTCGCCGGGAGCCACGCCACGGATGATCTGCCGGATTCGTCCGGGGCCGGGGCGCTGGCTCAATGCGGTGAGAGTCGCTCTGTCCGGCCAGCGGCCGCCGCACAGTCGTCATGAGCCAGGCGTGGGCAGCTGGGCACCCACCACTTATAGCCTGGGCGGCGCAGGGAGCGGCCCCGCTTCCGAGGTGGTGTTGGCAGGCCTTTGGGTGACAGTGTGGGTGACTTCGCAGCTATTTCTGCGTCCGATGCCCTCTTGGTGTGCCGTTCTTGCCCCGACTGTGGTGTTGCCCTGGGGGAGCCTCTGCGGGTTTGGGTGGACACGCTGCCGGGTCTGATCCCTTTCCTTTTTTGCAGCATTGTGGCTCCGGTGACCTCGTAGCCGACAGAGCTCTGTCGGCGGAGCGCCGCGGGGTTATCCCTGCTTCCCTGGTGGGCACACGGGGGTATCCCTGCTTCCCTGGTGGGCACACGGGGGTGTCCCTGCTTCCCTGGTGGGCACACGGGGGTATCCCTGCTTCCCTGGTGGGCACACGGGGTTATCCCTGCTTCCCTGGTGGGCACACGGGGTTATCCCTGCTTCCCTGGTGGGCACACGGGGGTATCTCTGCTTCCCTGGTGGGCACACTGGGGTATCCCTGCTTCCCTGGTGGGCACACTGGGGTATCCCTGCTTCCCTGGTGGGCACACGGGGGTATCGATCCCTGGTGGGCATCTCTGGTAGCTCCCCACGGATCCCTACATGGAGCCCACCGAGTCGACATTACTACTTCATTCAGGACGGCCATCGATATCAGTACTCCTGTGAACCGGCCGAACCGATAAATTGATGTCCAGTAAACAGATTCGCCCACTGGATGCCTGGATATGAACTTAATGCTATAATGTAACCATTATCAATGCTGTTACACTAGGTTACACTTGACACCGCGGGTCATCGGTGACAGTCGTACCCTCTTCATCACACACTGCGGGAGACGAAACTGCGCCATCTTGGCACACCGGAGCGATATATATAGATCGTTAATCTGCAGCGGCGGCTGCCTCGGCACAATTGCGCAGATAAAAACAGATCCGAAGTTCCGAACTTCTTCCACGAGTTGCGATGCCATACCGTGCCCAACGTACCTAACGTTCATTCCTTCCTGCGCCGTATACTTCTGTACCCAGTTGCTCAACTAGAAAGGGCGTGCCGCAAACCCGATTTTGCATAATGTGTGAATGTTGCTGTTCTGCGATAGGAAGGGGGATGCGTCGCTCCATATAGCATCGGTCATGGTAATGGCACAAATAAACCGACACGCAACCCAACCCGCTCTACCCGCAGCACTACTTCATCGTACACCGGCACCTGCAGAGTGTTGTTCACTGCAGGCCGCCTCACGTAGACGTAGTCCCCGGGAGCGAACTCCTGCGAGGGCGGCCGGTACTGTCCCGACCTCACGTGGGCGTAGCGCCGGCTGTCTCGGTGCTGCGCGATGAGCAAATTCGCCGCGGCGATGGGAGCGTGCCGCCGCAGCAGAGCGGCGCGCTCCAGGAGCGCTGCCGCGTATGCCTCCACCGTCATCCTCCCTTCCGGCCCCAGCGGCGCCTCCACACGCTCCCGCACCGCAGGCGGCACGACCGGTTTCACGCCGAACATGAGTTCGTATGGCGAGAGCCGGGTCGAGGCCTGGGGCGAGCAGCGATAGGCAAGCGCCAGCCAAGGCAGCTGCTGATCCCAGTCGTCCGAGCGCTGGGTCTCCGTGCAGTGCTTGCGCAGAGCCGCCTTCACCACCCTCACCAGCCGCTCAGCCGCCCCGTCTGCCTGGGGGTGACCGGCGGAGGTGAAGCGATGATCCACAAAACACTGCAGAAGAAGTTGATGAAAGGCACCCTGGAATTCGCCACCGCGATCCGTCAGAACCTCAGCCGGAGCCGAGAAGCGAGCGATGAGCTCCAACAGACCACGGGACTTCTCCTCAGGTTGCTTGTTGCGCAGCGCGAAGAACTCCGCGTGCTTGGTGAAGTGCTCGATGCAGACCATGGCATAGGTGTAGCCGTGCGGCACCGTCGGGGGCAGCGGTCCCGCCAGGTCGATGCCCCAGCGGTAAAACATGCCCTTGATCGCCAACGGCTGTAGCTGAACCGGACGCGCCGTACCGCCGCTGTTGGTCATGTCGCACAGCCAGCAGCTGCGGACGGTTTTACGCATCCGGTACCACCAGTAGCCCAGCTGCACCAGCGCCAGAGTCCGCCTTATACCGAGGTGAGCCACGGCGTGCACACGACGCACGATGGCCTCCCGGTCCCCGGGCGGCAGGCAGACGCGCGTAGGCTGCCCAATGTAGCAGTTCTGCTGTAGTACCGAACTCTGGGACGAATTTAGAGTCCCAGGCACCTGCCGTTAGCTGGCCTGCGAAGTGAAGAGCCCAGATGGGCACCAGCTGGGCAACTGCGCGCCGCTCACGGGTGTCACAGGACAGGTGCGCGTAGCGTTGAACCCTAAATCCCGAACCCAAGCACGCGAGAAGGCCAGAGGCAAAGCCACCCGGGAGCTCCAAAACTGATATCCCCTCACCCCCTACTGCTGCCGGGAACAAGACGTGCTGCACCAGTGCTGTGTTGACTCCCAAAACCTCCCCAGTCCCAGCCCGCAGGCGCAATGGCAGCGCCGGCACAGGCCGCAACCGTCGCAAAGTTGCGGCCTCCGTGCGAAATAGGAGCACGGCTTGTTGTAGTGCATCTGCACCGGCGACCGGCGGCCCTGAGGGACCTCTAGACGCCGGTCGCCCGGCGAGGGGTTGCCCCCCCGCCGAGGCCTCCAGCCCCCCGGCGGCGAGTTGCCCCGCCGCCAGGGTCTCCAGCTCGTCGTCCAGGGTTGCCACCCTTGCCGTCAGCTGCACATGACAAGGTAGGAGGGGGAGGAGGCGAGGTAGGCAGAGAAGGAGGCAGAGACGGCAGTGAGGTTGCGGAGGTAGTGGCGAGGTTGAAGGGGATGGACGACGGTGGATCATGAAGCGCGACGAGCGGCCACGGAGCGGGGCCGGGGTCTTCATACTTGGAGGCGTCGGTGGGGCTGCGGCGACAGATGACAGGCGCTCCGGCTGGAAAGCGGCGGATGACTGTCATGTGGCGGATGAGGGGCGCCCAGGGGGCGTCGGGGAGGTCCGGCAAGATGATGACGGCTGAGGTGCGAGGGTTGGCGGACTTGGACTCCAGGTGCTGGGCGACGAAGGCGGACGGGTTGGCGGGAGGCGGAACCATCCAGACACACTCTCCTTCGACACAGGCCGAAAGAAAGGAGCGAGACGGCGAGAAGAACGGCGTGACGTGGGCGTTGATGCCGTAGTCATCACAGCAGGCGTCGACGGTAAACGGGCCAAACTGTGCGTCGAAGTCGAGGAACGTAGAGCGCGCCAGCATCCAATCGCGGTCGGCCGAGTCGACTCCCGACGGTGTAGAGATTGCAGCGGCACGGGCACGCATGCAACCTACGCGGCGGGCAGGCTGACGGACGATGAGGGCTAGGCGCTGCGTGTTGAACGGCGGCGGCGATGATGGTGACGTGTCAGGCACGGCTGACGGCTGCACAGCAGTGCGCACCGGCGGGCTGTGGCTTACTGATTTGGCCGGTGACGACGCAGGGGTCGATTTAGCGGCGCTCCGAGGAGCGGGACGAGGTGCGGGGGGGCTGTCCCTTGCGGGGGTGGGGGCTGTCGGCGCGGCGGCTGGGGGTTAAATTGAAAAAAATAAATAAACCCGTAGAACGAACCCGGGCATACCCAGCATAACGCAGTATACTTACGGGGTGCGGTACCTGCAGAGCAAACGAAAAGATAGAGACCGCGCGCGGGCGCGTGGCGGCGCGGCCGCGCTGCCGCAGTGCCACAACAAGCAAACTGCGAACCCAACCCAACCCGGAAAGGACAGATACGTTACCGACCTGTGGTGGTAGACGGAGTAGCCGCGCCGCGAGCGATGTCCAGGGCCATGGCGATGCAGGGAGGGAAGCCGAGGAACGGAGTGAGCGAGGGTGGCAACGATTGCGAAGAATGACAAAAGCAAACATCAGAAAGAAGGCAGTATGCGAGAATGGCGGGGCGGCAGCGCGGCGCGAAAGAGGACAGGGCGGACGAGGGGAAGTGGGATATGGGACGGGGACGGGAGGCCGTACGGCATGTACGGCATGTACGACAGGGGGAGTAAGCATGGGGCAGGGACACGGGAACAGACGGCGGCTGGGGGAGCGGCCGCGGTCGGGGCGGTTGTCGCGGTTGTCGCGGCGGTCGGTGCAGTGGAACGAGGAGTTGGAGGTGGTGGAGCGGGCGGACGAGCGGGAGGCGCTGCGGGCGCGCTTCGGCTGCTGCTTGCGGAGCTTGGCCTTGAGGACGGGGCAGTCCAGCTTGTCGTGGCTGCTGGAGCCGCACTGCAGGCAGACGCCGGCGTCCTGGCGCTGCTGGCGGACGTCGGCGCTGACGCCCACGCAGCGGATGCCGCGCGGCAGGCGGGCGGACAAGGCGGCGGACGTGTCCATGGGGTCGTTCGGGCGGGCGTCCAGCGGGGCGCGGCCGGTGGACCGGTTCAGCAGGCTGGCGTTGATGTGGCCAGCGGTAATGCCGGTGGCCAGGTCGATCACGTCCTGCAGACGCATGCCAGCGTCCTCCAGGAGGCGGCTGAACACCTCGCGGCGGAGGTCGTCCCGCAAGCCCTTGGCAAACACGAAGACGTTTTCGTGCTCGCACCGTTCGGGGATGTCCGTAATCAGAGTCAGGAAGTCGGTGATGTACACGGCCAGGGAGCGGGGCCCACTGCCCTGACGCAGCTTGTCGAGGTCGAGCTCCGCCTGGGAGCGGCGGTTCACCCGCGGCGCGATGGGCTTGAGTGCGGCGAGGACGTGGTCGAAGGACCGGAACGGCTCTATCTCGTGGGCGATAAGCAGGGACACCTGCGCCTTGCCGACGACGCACTGATGCCAACCAGGGCTCCGTCCAGGGAGATTGGCTCCACCCGGTAGAGCTGCATCTGGTGGCGGAGGGCGCGGGCCCAGTCGCCCAGGTGGTCGGAGGGGTTGGCGGGGTCGTAGGTCGGGCGCTTGATGCGGGGGGCGGCGGGCGCGCTCGACGAGCCAGAGGGCCCCGGAGCAGCGGCGGGGGGGGGGACGTGGTAGGCGGCGGGAGCGGGCGGCGGCGGCGGCGGGGCGGCGCGCATGGCGGCGGTGACGAACGGGCGGCCCGAACTGGTGGCCGCGGCGGCCGAGGCGCGGTGGTCGATGAGGGCGGTCAGGGACGGCTGCGGAGGGGGAAACGGCGGCCAGTTGCGGTTGCGAGGGTGCTGGGCGGCGTAGTCCGGCTGGTTATGCGGTAGAAGGTGGTCGCCGGGAGCGGGGGCCGTGCTGGGGCGGCGGTACCAACTGAAAGGGAATAGGACCTCTCGAAGTTGGGAGCTCAAAGGTTGTTACACCATTGTAATGTCGAATGGCGTAAGCCCACTTCACACACTCCAGGATGCACAACAACGTAAGTCTACTTAAGTCTTCAACAACAAGACATTATATAGGCCAACTCAGGCGGCGCACCAAAGGCGCTCGTAACTCGTACTCAAATTATAACTACCATAACAACTAACACAACGACAAAGAACATTACCGCATTCGGCCTTCGAATTAACTACGGCTAATCCTTACATCTGCCACATTGAAGAAGATGAACCGTCACGCCCGCCCAACGTGTTTGGATGAAATCCATTCGAATGGCATAATGAGAAAATAAACTTTATAATTACATGACTCCTGAGCTGCGTGAAAACAGCGAGCTGATGGTTCAATCCGAAGAGGAATTGGCAAAAGGCGAATAAGGCTCCTAAACATTTTTTCCCAGCAAGGCCCTTTTGAGATATGGCTTTGCAGGTTATTATTTTATTTATGTTAGCTGCCATTTAATTTGCAGATAAAACGGCCGGATTGCATACATACAGAGTAGCCGCTTTGGTTTGTGACTAGGTGGGAGATCCTGGCTGATGAAGTAACGACAGAACACAGTTAGTAGAAATCAAATAAAAGATTGACGCCGTGGGCAGGCAAGAGATGGCGGAGAAGTTGAAATAGTGAAGTAGGCACACCGTACATCCTGGTACACGAACGTGACGCCTACGATCGAAATTGAAATTCTTAAATGATTGAAGAGTGTTATGTTACGAGGGTAGATATTATCGATGGCTTTGCAGTTCATTTTTTATGGACCACGTTTGTTTCACGAACGAATCTTTGGCGGTTGGTTGGTTGGCACGTTAACGCTTGTGGCTCCGACACGTCGGTTTTCAGCCGCTTCGCGATTGTGAGGTTGCAAACAGGCCTCTCAAGTGATATGTGGTGTGTGATTGTATTATTCGGCGTGAGGGCGCAACGTGCATTTTGTTTCACGAAGTTCTGACCGCTCGGCGATTACGCATGCATCTGCATCCATCTAGCTGACGGTTGCGGGCTCTAGCCGACGCCAAGGTCGCCTGCTTCACAAAGGAAATACCTTGAAATCCTGTTCCTTTACGGCGCTTTTGCAATGAAGCTGATCGCTCGCCGTACAGGCGCAGACAGGCGGCTCATCCAGTCATCATACCCCAAGGGCATGGCGTGCACAAAACAGGAGCCATGCCAACGACCCAGCCGTTGCATTGGGCGTCACTGGGCGTCCTTAGTTTTCGGATTGCCGAAAAGATGCGGCCCCACGCGTGTCTGTCTGTTTGTCTGTGGTGCGCCCTCCAACAAGCGTTCAAGTGCATACCCTGGGCAGGCATGGGCAAGGTCGGAATTGGTGCGCGCCTGCGTCTGCAGGTGCGTATTGGTCCTTTGATGCGATCGCTGCCACGCTCCGTTGTTTCTTGTCTCGACACACCTGGACTGATCTGAACGGTTGTCCGTTGGTATGTTTCATATTCACTACGCGGGAATCTCCACCTCCGATATCGAGATCGAGAACAATAGATACTGCGATAGATCCTGTCCTGCAAACTGAATTTTGGAGTTACCTTGGGCACCTTACTTGGTACCTATGGGATCCGCGTTCTTGCTGAAACCGACGCAACGGGGGCGCTGAGGTCAAACTGTATTTCAAAGTATAGATGCAGAAAGTTGTTCATGTTTGCAGTTACGGAATGGCATCTCGATCCCCAGAGATAGAGCGATGATTTATTGAGTAATACAACGACATGCAGTTCCGTGGTCAGTTGATGCTTTTAAGTACAAAATTGATGACATACGTTCTTTGATCATCTGCTCAGATAGGGGGTTAATCCACTGTTCGAACCCACTCACCATCGTATTGCTACAAACCTGCCATATCATGATCACCATTAAAATCGCTACAGTAAAATAATCATTTCTAAATAAATTGAAAGGTGCAGTCCATGATGTATTGATGCATGATGGTAGAGCCGCGCGAGTAGTCCTAGCTAGTGCGTACTTGTCCTGCATCACCTGAATCCACAAAATTCATCGGCACAGTAGAATTGCTTTCCAGAAGAGATGCTATGTATTTATTTCCGGCAAATGTTACACTGGAAGGCACTACAAAGCCGTACGTGCTATAAACTACAAATTCGACGAGCCTGCCACAATCCAAGGCGTTTCATGTCTACAGTTTAACCGCTTTATTAGAAACTAGATGTAGGGACAGGTCATAGCCCATGTTGCGAGCGGTGGTGTGCCCGCTCAGTGCCCTTGAATGGGACGCACATTGATGGCGCATGCTATCTCTGGATAGGAACAAATCCAAACCTAAATCGCTGCACAGGGCAATTGTGAACGGGTCTTTGCTTGTTGCGTTTTGGCGAGCGCTATGGGGCATCGTCGCCGCTCAACTCTCTATCTCTTCGTCCTTGTGGCTTGCTTGCAAGGTGCGGCCTGGGGATACTGGGGACGGGGCTTACTCCCCGGGTGGCAGGCGCGACGCGTGTGATACCTTCCACCTTGCTGGAGTCAGTTTCCTGACGCATTCGGTCATATGGCATGTGAAGTTGAGCAACGCTTGTAGGTTTCTCGATGCAACATTTCCTGCAACATTGAAGGATAGGATAGAGGTGTAAGCCGGTCCAACGAGTTTCAAATGGCTTGCTCGCAAGGGTACGCACAATCGACATGGAAATCATCGTTTTCTCCTGTGATTTGAAGCACTGGAATGGTTTTTCAATTTGGGTCTGGAACGACACGGCAGACGCTGTCACATACTATGTTCCAGGTGACTGCTCCCCACCAACAAAAGACGAACTAAGGAGATATCCTGAATGTTTTGGATAACTTGCCTGTCGCGTGCGGGAGGGGGCAAACGGTATGTCCGGTGTGATGTACGGCGTGTGCCCCACGCCGCTCCAACTTGAGAACAAACCAACAGAGAAGGCGGGGCCTCGAGGGTCTCGAGGGCGTGCGCTTGATGAGTAACAGCAACGCTCTCATTCTCACCCACTTACCGGACTGTACGGCACCACACCGAACCACAACGAACTCCCTTCTGTCTCAACCCCCGCAACAGCGGGCAGTGAGTGCGTCGTCCTCAATGTGTGTATTGCGTGTTTACTGTTTAGTCAGAAACCCGCCCAAACCCTGTGTGAAGGACACGGCCATCACCCGCTCTTCCTTAAAACCCATTACCTGTCCACGGCAAATCACTACCTTGCTAGCTGTGTTGGAACTCGCTAACCGCGCTCCGCCTGCCCTCGTGTCGCCCGCCTTCTCCTGCTGCCTCGCTGCCTCCCGGCTTGCTGGCTGGTCACCACCTGGCAGAATTCCCTAGTGTCGCCGCACAAGCCTCGGGCCCACCCGGTCTCAAAATCCCATTGTGCGGGTCGACGTCTTCACGCCCGGCCAGTCCGGTGGCACCTAGGTCACCGCCACAAGCGCCGCAAGCGCCGTCGGAGCCGTCGGACGGCTTGGACGCCGTGCCCCAAAGATCCGTGGCGTGCTCGGTAACAATCATTGGCGACGACGCGGCTTTTACCTACGCGCCCCAAGGGCAGGCAGCGGCGCCGCAAGCACCTTCGGGGGCGGTTCTGCCGGATTACTACCAACCCCCAGCAGCGCCGCCGGACGCCCCAGAGGCTGCGCGCGTCCTTTCTCCGGACGGCTGGCTGGCCGTGCAGATCAACATCAGCTGTACGGTGTACGGCGCAGATCCGCACGTGCCTGTGAACATCTCGGTCGGGGGTGGCCTTGCACTGGCGCTCGCTGCCGGGAACGGAGATATCGCTGTGGCTGGAAACGTGAACCTGTGTGAGTCCCGCGGGGACCAACAGGGTTTCAGCCTGAGCTTCACCGACCCATGGGACATGTTCGAGCTGGCGGACACGACTTTGGTCCGAGTGCCGCTCTCATACGACCCGCTGATCAGCTGCACCGGCTGCGAGCACGTGCACGTGTACAACACCGTGCTGCAGCATTTGTACGGCAGTCCGGACGTCTTTCTCGGCTGCGACACGTCGTCGTACAACCTTAGTACACTCGTCAATCGTACCGTCGGTGCGCTGTTCTTCTTGCGCCCGCGGAGCCTGGTTGTCGACGGGCTGACGTGCACCGACGTCCGGAATGCCAATGACTTTTCGTGCCTGTTGCTGGAGCTCGGAGGATACGTCAGGGACGCCGAACCATGGAAGGATCCCCTCGTCGTCGATTACGTTAGCATCGCCCGTTCAATCTTCACGGGCAACTCCGTCAAGCCCGGGAGCTGCTTGGTAACGAGCGACGCAAAGCTTGGTCTCGGAGCTGTGACGCTGCACGTGCCGTACAGCAGCTCCGTACAGCTGCGCCGCGTGGTCCTCACGGAGGTGACCATGACGGATAATGACGGCGGCTTGGGCGCAGCGCTCGCTCTAGAGCTGGACCAAAACACGAGGCTGCAGCTGGTATGTAGTCTCTAGCTTACTACATACATTGTAGTATCCTGGCGGGTGTGTGGGTGGGTTATAAAGAAAGAACCGGGAGGCGGTTGTGGGTGTGTTATTCGGCAGGCAAGGCGGGAGGGCAAGACATCCCCTGATATGCCCAGGTCCCCCGTGACCGGAGGGAGGGAGGGACGCAGGGTCAGCCCGGAAAGTCTGGGTGGGCGATGTGCCCTAACCCATAGCCATGACGGCGTGCATAGGGGCGCATGCACTCCGGGCGTTGATTGATGGTAGTCCTCCAGGTGTGAGCAGCGGCGGGAGGCGGGACCCCTGGACGCGGGGCCAGGAGCACGCTGCCTAATAGCAGGCCGAGGCGGTTGAGCACCCAACGCCACACCCCGCTGCCCTTGGCCAAGGCATGCGGGTTGCTGACCGGGTGTTTCGAGACGAGACCCGCCCGACCCGAACCAAAGTATCCACCAGGATGTATGCCGCGGTCGGATCGCCCTGGTGCCCTGGTGCTGCATGGCTTCCCCGGGCAGCAGGCATGTGGCAGGCCAGCCGAGCCGAGGGTGCAGGGCATGCCCCTTACCGCCGTTTGGCTGTACCTACGCATCCTGTAGCACCAAGCCGCCGGCTGTTTCATCACGCGTGGCATGGCCACGTGCGGCACGTGTCCAGGGGCCGGGGTGCAGGGCTCCGCCGCCTCTTAGCACATCCCACACCAGCACAACACATACCGTAACACCACGACCTCTCCCCCCCGCACCCGCACACACACACACAACGGTTATGGGTGGGCTTCTTGTTAAACACACACAACACCTCTGAAGATGTTATCTTTTACACAACACTTCTCCAGATCTCTGCATCACATGCGGCCCCCAGACACACTCTGCTGGGTTGGGCGGTTTTTTCTTTCTGAACACACTCGACACCGGCGCGTCTGCGCCTTGTTGCACACCCGGGCAGCCGATCCCCCTCTCTCGCCTTGCCTCACCTGGCGCTCGGGAGAACTGCCGGGTCCCTCCATGCCATGCAATCCTCCCATGCGACCGAACGACCTCTCCCCGGTCTCCTTCGCCACCCCGCCCTCGTGTCCAGGGCTCATTAGAGATCGTTGACAGCCTCCTGGCGCGCAACAGCGCACGAATGCATGGCGGCGCCATCTATCTGGGCCTGCTCGGCAGCCCAGTGGGGCTCGTGCGCGTCGCTGGCAGCAACCTTTCCGGCAACATCGCCGGGCCCGGCAATGGAGGCAACGGGGGCGCTTTCTACTGCAACACCGCGATTGAGCAGTTCCTGATCGAGGGCGGGAGCCGCCTCTTGAACAACAGGGCAGACGTGTCGGGCGGCGCCATTTGGATGGAACGGGGGGTGCGCGAGCTGGCCATCACGGGCGGCAGCCGCGTGTCGTACAACACGGCGGCCAAGGAGTACGGTGGCGGCGTGTACATCGGCAGCAACAGTGATCCGGGACCCCACCCCCGCTACCCTGACGCTGAAGCCATTCTTATCGACGGCTCAAGCTACGTCGCGTACAACGATGCCTACCTGAGCGGTGGGGGCCTCTTCATCAACCAGAACGTCGGCCAGTTCACCGTGTCCGGCTCGAGCATTGTGGGTAAAAACCGCGCCATGATGGAGAGCGGCGGGGGCATTTACGTTGGGCGGACGCAGCTCCAGGCTGCGGAGCTGCGCCTCAACGTCGGCACTTTGACCATCTCCAGTAAGAGCTGGGTTTTATACAACAAGGCCGGCGTGCGCGGCGGAGGCGTGTACATCCATGGGAGCGTCGACCAGGGCGGTATTGCGTTGGTCGACGCCGCCGCGGTGGATTCGAACACGGTCTCCTCGCCGGGCGCGGAGTTCGGCGGCGGTATCGGGGTGTGCGGGTTCCTGTCGGCCCTGACCGTCGCAGATCTGAGCACCATCAACGACAACGAAGTGGCCGGCGGCGTGGCTGGCGGTGGCGTCTGGGTCAACAGCGGCATTGGCCGGATCTCCCTCACCAACGGCAGCACGATTTCCGACAACAGGGCCCCGACAGCGGGTGCGGCGATCGCGGTCGTCGGCGTCGAGGGCCCTCTGAATGACGCCATGAACAACCCCAAAATGAATTTTACGGTCGTCACAGAAAGCATCCTGCTGTCGGGCGGGAGCTGCGTGTGCGGTAACAAGTGCGGCTACGATGATGGCGTGCGCGTTGACGCGGCCTCGGGGGCCATCTACCTGGAGTACACCCGCGTCATGCGCTTCGTGGTCACCGACGGGTCTGAGATCAGCCGGAATGAGGTCAACAGTGGTGACGGTCAGGGCGCAGCCGTGCATGTCCGGAACGGCATCGAGTATTTTTCCCTGTGCAACGGCAGCAGGATGAACGAGAACACGGCGATCACCGGCGGCGCACTCTTCTGCCCGCAGCCGCAGGTGGTGGGCGCGGACGGGGCGCACATGCCGGCGCTGGGGCGGTTTGAGATGTGCGGGGGCGCGGAGATGATGGCCAACACGGCGGGCGTCCACGGCGGCGCCATCTTTGTTGGGGGTCTCGTCGGCGAGATTGACATCTCGAACAGCACGATCATCAACAACAAGGCTCAGGTCTCCGGCGGCGCCATCAGACTAGAGTCAGTGCCGCAACGTTTACAGATCAGCGACAGTGTTGTGATTAATAATACTAACGTCTTCGACCACGGCGGGTTCATGTACATGACGGTGAGCACTGCCGGGTGTTTGCGGTGGTAAGCACGGCCGTCGAAGGGGGGGGCCAAATGCACGGCTTCATCATAAAAACTGGAGTACAACGTTGTCGTACACCTGGTTCCGTCCTTTGCAGGATGTGCCTTACCTGCATGAACAAAAATACAACATTCTATTTACCCTAAGCTTGGTGCAGCTGCAGTACTTGTCCACCGCTCCCCACGCCGCGGCCCGGCCCGGCTGGTTCTAGTTCGTCAGGCTGTACGGGTTGATGCCGTACCTCGGGCGCTCGTGCATGCTTTCCGTGCCTTCCCGTAGCAGCGGGACGCGCATGTGTATACCTTTCGTACAGTAGTCGTACACTCATGACGCAGACGGCGGATGTGTGCCTCGCCCTTACTCGATTTCCATCTCCGTTTGAGACTTGCAAATGACTGCGACTTATTTGTTCATGATGTTAAAGTTGGACCCCGTGGCATATCAGTGACAGCCACCGTAGCCTCCGAGTATGCTTACAGTGCACCCCTGCCGGCGGCGTTGCATCGTTCCAACTTCCTCGACGCCGGGCCGCTTGCCCCTGCTCCCTTTTTCGTTACTCGCAGGCAAACGTGTACGACGGACCGGCCTGGGCCAGTGTCCTCCCAACTGGGCCTTACCTCTTCAGCATTGTGCGGTCAAACTTCTCCCGCAATCACGCGTTTAAGAACGGCGGCGTCTTTGCCTTCACGCTGCTCTACTTCGTCCCGACGTTGAACAACGCCACGAAGAGAGAGCAGCTGCTGCGGGAGCGGTACGTCCACATCCGCATCTCGGAGTCGAACTTCGTGCAAAACACCGCGAACTGGGGCGCCGGGGGCGCCATCGCCTTCCTCTCGCTCATGCCCATGGAGCAGGACCAGCGACGGCCCGCGTCGGTGTCTCTGGGGACCTTCATCGAGGTAACGAAGAGCACCTTCCATCAGAACCGATGCGGAGACGACCTGCAGCAGCTGAGCTTTGCCGAGAACGTCAGTCCGCTCCAGGGAATAGGCGGCGCGATCTTTGTGTGGGCGACGCCGTTCCGTATTTTTGACAGGCCACCCACATACGACGCGTCCTCTGCCTCTCCAACGGCCGAAA
Organism: Eudorina sp. 2006-703-Eu-15; assembly: GCA_003117195.1. Classification (NCBI taxonomy): domain Eukaryota; kingdom Viridiplantae; phylum Chlorophyta; class Chlorophyceae; order Chlamydomonadales; family Volvocaceae; genus Eudorina; species Eudorina sp. 2006-703-Eu-15. The sequence goes on along the minus strand of BDSI01000058.1, from coordinate 48,684 downwards.
CGGTGTCGTGCATGCAACCGGAGGAGAATCTGCCCCCCGGCATCGCGGCCTTTGGGAACGCGTCATGCTGGCCCGTCGGCTCCCGTACATGTGCCGTACTTTTGGACGACGTGACCATGACGAGTAACATCGGGTTGGGCGGGTACGGCGGAGCCTTCACTTCCGCGCAATGTGCCGTCAAGGTGGTTCGCAGCCGCTTCTCCAACAACTCGGCAGTACGACAAGGCGGCGCTATCGCTTTCATGGATTACGGCGCGTATTCGTACCTATCTCTCGCAAACTTCTCAAACGCCATCCCCGTCTCCGACCCGTTGTCCGCATTTCCGCTGCCGGTAAGCCTTTGGTCCGGTGTGCCATACGAGCCGCCGCCCAAGGTGCCTCCCCCGCCGGGCGACCCATCGGTCTTCCGCAACCTGGACAGCAGCCGACCGCTGCAGCAGCCGTGGTTGGTCATGTACGACACTGTCTTGGAGTACAACACCGCAAGTGACGGCGGGGCAGTTTTCATGGAGGTAAACCGCACCTCCGCGGTCATCGTGAACTGCACCTTTGAGGGTAACAAAGCGCTGGGCCGCGCCGGGGGCGTGCTCCTCGTCTCCAAAAGCACGCTCGCCGCGCTGACGACTGTGTTCCGCGACACGAACTTCACGGACAACACCGCCGGCTCCGACGGAGGCGCGCTGCTGGTCCAGTTGGCCAACAACAAGGCGGCCACCGCCCTGGTCGGCTGCGTGATCTCTGGCAACATCGCGACGCGCGGCGCGGGGATCTACACGAACGCCATTCCCGAGACCAGCCTGCTGCTGTGGGGCGTGACGTTGGACAACAACCTGGCCTACCAGGCAGGCGGCGGGCTCTTCTACGAGTTCAACGCGGACGGGATCAAGGCCTCGGGCGGCTTGCCCGCGGATGCCCTGCTCGACCTGCGGGCCTGCCAACTGCGCCAAAACACAGCCGTCGGCCTGGGTGGCGCCCTGTTCCTGGACACGCACCTGGCCGCGAGCGCGGCAGCCTGGGACTCTGTCTTTGCGGCCAACACGGCCGTGCGGGGCGGCGCGCTGTACTTGGACGCATCGCGGGGTGGCGACGTGAGGGTCAGCAGCTGCACGATGGCGGGCAACAAGGCCACGAACTACGGCGGCGCGGCGTACGTCAGCGCCACGTGCGGCGGCCGCCTCACCGTCGATGCCGGCAGCGTGCTGAGCGACAACACCGCGGGTCAGTACGGCGGGGCGGTTACGGTCGTTAACGCGGACCGCGCCAACGACCTGAGCGCCCAGCTGGCCGCCAACGATAGTGCCGCCGCGCCGACAGGCAACGCAGCAGGCAGTAGCAGCAGCAGCAACGGCGGCGGCGGAAGCGGCGGAAGCGGCGGAAGCGGATACACAGCAGCTTCCGCCGTTTGCAGCTCGGCGGGGCTTGTGCTATCCGGCGCGGTCCTGGCCGGGAACTCGGCGCAGCAGGGCGGGGCTGCCTTCGCTTACACGGACACAGTCATGTTCGTCACCGATTCCTCGCTGACCGACAACACGGCCAGGGTGTCGGGTGGAGCCATCGCTGCCGTGGGCGCGAGCCTGCTCCACGTCAGCCGCTGCAACATCACCGACAACCTGGCGTTGCTGTCCGGCGGCGGCGTCTTCAGCGACGGCTGCGCCGCGGTGCTCGTGGAGGACGGCCGCCTCGCCCTCAACAGCGCCGCGGCGGGCGGCGGCCTCCACGTGTCGGGCCCCCGGGTGGTGGAGGCGGCGGAAACCGCGGACACCACCAGCACCGCCACCGCCACCGACAGCCCGCCCAGCGCCATCCCCGCCCGGCGCCAGCTCCTCAAGGGGGCTGCTGCCGCGGACCCCGGCTCCTCCGTGCCCGCAGCGGGCACGGATCCACGGGCCATCGGGCCCGCCGGGGCCGTCGCGCTGCTCAGCGGCATGAGCCTGCATGGCAACATCGCGGCCTCCGGCCTCGACCTGTCCGACTCCGACCTGGCGACGTTGTCTGCCGCCTCCGCGCTGCTGGTGGAGCGCTTCACGCCGTACCAGGGCCACGGCGGTGGCGTGTTTGTCAGCGGCGCGGTGGGGTTCGCCATGGCGGGCACCGACACGACGGAGCTTGGGAACACGGCCGACGTGGGGGCGGTGATAGCCTCCACTCAGACCTGCGCTGCGGGGCTCGCCGCGGCGCGGTCGGCGCCGCTGCTCGTGCAGGGGCCGGCGGATTCCACCGACGGCGGCAGCGGCGGGGCCGGCAGCGGCGGCGGTGATAGTGGCGGCGGGGCGGACAGCAGCGGCGGCGATGGCAGTGGCGATGGCGGCGGCAATATATATGATATAGTCGCGGCGCAGCTGAGTGCCTCGTCCGGGGGGCGCTGGGCTGGTGCGGCGGCGGCCCTGAGCTGGGCTGCCGGGCTGAACTGCTCGCTGTTGGTGCTCCAGGGAACCCGTCTGCCCGCCGTGCCGTCGACCGCACCCACACCCACGCTGGGCAACGCACGGGTGTACTCGGCCGCCAAGATGACGGCGGCCCGGCGACAGCAGGTGGGGTGAGCAGCCAGCCGCGCCGCGCCTGACCCGCCTCGAGACAGGCTGGCACGCATGGCCACGCATGGCGGCCTGCGTGACCTGTGGCGCTTCGCCGCTGCTGCCAGCACCACCCAGCGCCATCACGCACGTCAGCTGGATGGGCCGGTTGACTTGCCGGGTCGTTGGGGCCACGGGTCCGTAGGTCCACCTTGTAACGGTTGCACCATCACGCACCCCGACCGCGCGTAGTGGATGTGTAGTGCCCTGCAATGTTATCCAGCAGAGTTAGGGGCAACCGGCGTGGCTTCATCCATCGAACACATCATCTCTGGCGGAAACCTGGATCCGTGTGGAGTCGCGGATGATCGGCTGCCGCCCTGCCCCCCGGGGCTTCCTTGCCCCCCCCCGCAGGTCAGGACGCTGCCGCTCCTCTGGTTCCAGGACCTGGGGGTGTCCTCCCTGGAAGCGCGCTGCGCAAACCCACCGCCATCCTCCTCGGTCGCCTTGAACTCAACCCCAGCCGGAGCCAGCCCAGCGCCTGCCTCGCCCGAACCTGCTGAGGAGGCGCCCGAGGTCGGCCTCTTCCACATCATCACGGAGGGCTTGGCGAGACGTCAAGGGCAGCAGCCACAGCCGCCGCCGCCGCCGCAGCAGCAGCAGCGGCAACCACAGCAGTCGCAGCTACAGTCACAACTGCCAGCGGCCAGCTCGGGCGCCACAACCGCCACAGCCGATTCCGCACCCGAGCAAGGCGCCGCGGCGCACGCCCTGACCGCCCTGCTGGGCCAGCTGCAGGCCTGCGGCGATGTACCTCAGCAGAACGGCAGCGATCCGAACCCGGCCGGCACGCTGGTGATTGCGGTCCCGGCCACTCACATGCGCGTCTTGAACTTCAGCGGCGCGCTGCTGCTCCCGACGGTCGCAGCCGGGGGCGGCGTGCCCACCTACTTGAACAACACGGGCGGCCGGGCGTTTGCGGAGACGGACATCCGCGCCCTGGTGGTGGCCCCCGATATCCCTTTCGACTTGGAGGTGCAGCTGTTCGATGGTCTGGGCCAGCCGGTCGTGACTGGTGAGTGGGTGGGTGGATGGCTGGGTGGATGAGTGGATGGCTGGGTGGATGGCTGGGTGGATGAGAGGGTGGCTGGGTGAATGTGCTTGCGTAGTGTCTGCGTGAATGTCTTGAAGTGATCATGCATGAGGGCACATGAATGGTCATGTCATGGAGGGCACATGAATGGTCATGTCATGGAGGGCACATGAATGGTCATGTCATGGAGGGCACATGAATGGTCATGTCATGGAGGGCACATGAATGGTCATGTCATGGAGGGGTGGATCCGATGCTCCGCCGTGGAGTCATGCGCATGCATCACATCCACTACCTCAGACTGACGCACGAAATTTAGTCCAGTAGTCGTAAGCAGCAGCAAGAGAGTGCTAGTGCGCTGCTCAGGTTGCTTGAGTTTGCTTGGGCACAGTTTCAGACGGAGGTAAGTGACACCCACGCCGACCTGACGACTTCCCAGGTTGGGCGGGGCCGTCGACATGTCGACATACCTGCCGCCGCGTTAAGGCGTGATGGGCCAGCCCGCGCACACATGGCCGCGGCGCACCAGTCACTTGTCAGGCGATCCGCCTTGCCTGCCATGCCTTAGATAGACCACCCCACCCTACCCCACTCCCGGGTGGGGTAGGGTGTAGCGCTAGACCTGCTGCCGGGGGAATGCAGCGCAGCGTAACGGTGTCTTGGCCAGTGCTCCTTTCGCAGGTCTGTTCATAAAGCGCTCCTCCACACAGCCTCTCTCCCAGCCCCAGCACGCACGCACGCCGCCCGGCTGCCGTAGCGCTCCGACAGAGCGCCCCCATGGATAGAGGAACAACTTTCCTCCCCGGTTGGCAGCTGAATTTGAGGACCCTACCCCGCACGCCAATCCACCGCGACCACCATGCACCTCCACCACCACCACTACCATCACCACCACCACAGACACGCCCGCGTTCGACGTCAGCATCGCCATTCGGCCGACAGTGGCCTCCAACGACAGCACCCAGGTGGCTATCCTGCGCTCTTCGGACGCGGTGGCCCTGGGGGTGCTGACCAGCAGCCGCGGGGTGGTGGCGTGGAGAGCCCTGGAACTGCAGGGCTGGCCCGGGCAGTACCAGCTGGAGGTCGTGGCCAGGAGCTCCTCCTCCGCCAACAACGTCCTGCCGGAGGTCGGTGCGCTAGGCGGGGTTGGAAGCGGGGTTGGAAGGGGATCAGAAGGGTTGGGGATGGAAGGGGGGAGAGGGAAGGGGAGGAAAGCACGTGTACGGCACGGCAGCAGCCCTACGATTACAAGCCTGGCCAGGATGAACGGCCGGAACCTGTTTTTGCCACTGGCCATGCTCGCTAGCTGCTGGCAAACCAACCTGCCAGCCTGCCGCGTTGCTCCCCAGATGGCATTCGTGTACTCGCATGATAACCTCGTCTTGCCGCAGCGCCTGGTAGATTGGCTGGTTGGTATCCTCTGGGACGCGCGTGCGCACAAACACACACGGTTATGTGGGCTTCTTGTTAAAGACACGGTTGCTGCCTGTGAACGCACCCCGGTCGGTTCGCTGGTTGGTCCCTGGTTTGGGTCGGGCGCGCTACTCTGCTAAGGACACAGGCGGGCCGACGAACTGACCACATGCCGGGCAACGGGGCACGCACGCAAGGCGGCGCCAGGTAGGTGCCCGGCGCCGCAGGCGCGCCTGACCCGCAGAAGGCGGGGGCTGCGGGGCCTGACCTCCTTCCTCCACGCCGGCGGGGCCCCCACGCGCGCAGATCGCCCCCCTGACCATTACCTTGGAGCTTCTGCCCTGCGAGATGGGGCAGGAGCTGGACAAAGCCAAGGACAAGGACCACCCATTGTGGACCGGCTGCGCGTCCTGTCGGCGGGACCTTGTGGGGTTGTGGACGGACCGCCGCCTGCGGTTGTTGCCGCCGCTGCCGCCGAGCCTGTCCCCCGACACCTGGGTGGCGAATCTGACGGCCGAGGTCCAGGACCTGACGCGCAGCGACAGCGGCGAGACGTGCCGCGCGTGCTGCCTCAGCTGCCCGCTGCATGCCGTCTGCCCGGGCGGGCCGCTGCTGGTGCCCACGGCGGGGTACTGGCACAGCGCGCCCATGTCGCCGCTGATGCACAGGTACGACAGGCGCGTTGGATGGATATGCAGTGCAGTACATGGATGTGCACGCAGTACATGGCCGGGGCAGGAAGGGGCGGGGCGGGAAGGGGCGGGAAAGTGGGGAGGGGGCATCCCCATTCATTGATGGGCAATCCGTCACAACGGGTTGTGACCAGCTGGCGGTGGAAGACATCGACGCGGCCCTGGAGTGCACGCGGTGCTCCCTTGCGTCCCATCCCTTGCGTCCCGTCCCTTGCGTCCCGTCCCTTGCGCCCCGTCCCTTGCGCCCCGTCCCTTGCGCCCCGTCCCTTGCGCCCCGTCCCTTGCGCCCCGGCAGCGCCTGGGGCGCAGGCTCTCATCGCTCCTTTGTTGGGCCCCGCGCCAAAGTCATACATTGCACCCACCATCTGACGATGTGCACCGGCGTCCCATCTGACTCCCAAACACTGCCCTGGCCCCCCCCACACACACGGCCGCAGATGCCCACAGCCCTCCGCTTGCGGCATCACCGTGGGCGGCGGCGGCGTCGACGAGGTCTGGGCGGCCGTGCTCAAGGCCGCCTTCAACATCACCGACAGCTTCGTCACCATCAACACCACCAGCACCCCCTCCCTGGCCAGCGGCTCCGGCGTCATCCTCCCCTCCGCCGACAGCTTCCTTCTGGCGCCCCTCCGTCGGGACGTCCGGTCTCTCCTGCTAGGAACCTGCCAGCACTGGTGGTACGACACCTTCCCGCCCAACCAGGAGGCCGTGCTGCTGACCGCGCACAACGTCACGCTGCGCGTCAACATGTCCGGCGCGCCGTGCTACCTGGACCACCAGGCCGCGCTGGCCGCCGCCGCGCAGGGCGCCGAGGGCGCGCTGGACCGGTGGTACATGCAGCTGCAGTGCGCGACCGGCTACACGGGCCACCTGTGCGCGGTTTGCGACCCGGGGTACTCGCTGACGGTGGACTTCAACTGCATGGCGTGCCCGCCGCTGGCGCGCACCGTGTCGGTGGGGCTGCTGGCCTTCTGGGGCACTGTGGCGCTCATCCTGTTCACCGCGTTCAGCAACCTGTCCAAGAACCGGCAGCAGGCCATGCAGATGGAGGAACTGTCGGCGCTTGATCTGCTCAAGGTGAGTGGCCGTGGGTGTGGGGGGGTGGGTGTGGGGGGTGGGTGTGGGGGTGGGGGTGGGGGTGGGCGTGGGTGTGGGTGTGGGTGTGGGTGTGGGCGTGGGCGTGGGCGTGGGCGTGGGCGTGGGCGTGGGCGTGGGCGTGGGCGTGGGCGTGGGCGTGGGCATGAGCATGAGCATGAGCATGAGCATGAGCATGAGCATGCGCATGAGCATGGCCCCTGCAGCCGACACTACACCCGCACCCGCACACCCACACACCGGTCGCCCCACCCGCTTCCCGCTTCCTGTCCCCCAGACCCTCATCACTCACATCCAGTACTTCGTCATCATCACAAAGCTGGGCATCGACTACCCGGCCATCATCACCAGGCTTCAGGCCGTGCTCAGTGCCGTGACCGGCACCGAGAACTACATCGCCTACTCGCCCAGCTGCCTCTTTGGCGACCTGGACAGCGCCCAACAGGCGGCCTTTCAGATCGGCTTCGGGCTCTGCGTCCCTTGCGTTGCCACTCTGGTGTCGCTGCTGATCTGGGCCCTGAGGTGCGTCCGTACGTCCGTACATCCGTACTGCTGTGTGACTCAACCCGGGCTCTCCCTCCCTGCCCGCCGCACCCTGGTCCAGACTCACACACACACACACACACACACACACACACACGGGTGGCTGAGGGAGAGCACACCGGCAGCGCTGCCCGCAGTCCTCCGAGCGCTGGCAGGTCTTCCCTCCCCGCTGAGAAACAGGCCTCCACTGCCCCGCCGCCGACCCGAAGTCCCGCCGTCCCGCTATGGCCCGGGGTTCGCAGGTACTTCATCGCCAACCAGAGCGTCTTCCTGAGGACCTCGGGGCGTCGGTGGGATCCCAACGAACTGTCGGACCTGCCTGAGGTCATGAGCGTGGGCTCCGACGGGGCCAAGTGTGACGGCCTCTCGTCCCGGCTGCCAGGCTTCATCAGCGAGCAAGGCAGCTGCCTTCCCGGCGGCGGCGGAGGCGGAGGCGGAGGCGGAGCCGCCAGCGCGACCGTGGTTGTCACGCAATCCCTTGGCCTGCCTACCGGCAGCTCGGTCCTGGCGCCGCCGTCGAGCAGCCGTCTGGATCTCAGCTCTTCGCTTCCGCCGACGATGAGCTGCCTCTCGAATGCCATCGCTACCCCGACCGAGGCCTCCGTGCAGCCGCCACGCAGCAACCTCAGCTGCGGTCCGCCCCGCAGCGGCCTCTGTATGGGCGGCGCGGGCGGAGGCGCGGGCGGAGGCGACTTGATCGCGCCGGCAACGCCATTCGCAAGCACCACAACCGCAGCCTTGGCCGCGGCGGCAGCCGCGGCGGCGGCCGGCAGCGCCCCCAGGGTCCCAGCCCTGAACGCCTCGCCATCCATCATGCACCCAAAGCATATCCCGCAGATCTGCATCCAGCTGGACGACGAAGACCCGCCGGAGCCAGCTCGCGTTCCTGCGGCGGCGCGGTCCCAGACGACCAAGTCGCCGGCGGCTCCCAGGACGCCCCTCAGCGCGGCGGCGCTCAAGGCAAAGCCGCTGCCGCGGCACGCGCCGTCGCCCAATCAGAGCCCGATGCCGCTGCCGGCGATGCCGGCGTTGCCGTCTATGCCGCCCACGCCGCCGCTGCCCACTCACACCGGCGTCGCCAAGACGCCGCCGCCGCCTGCGGCGGCGGCGGCGTCGCCGGCCGGTGCGCCCCCGCCGCTGCCGTCGCAGCAGTCGCTGATGCGCGCGGGGCCCAATCCGTTCGCCATGGCCGCGCCGCCGATGGTCCTTAGGGATCTCAACGACCCGACCTCGCTGCAGCCCGTCGACTCGGACGCGAACTTCTTCGACGCGAATGAGGACAAGGGGCTGCCGGCGGGCGAGCACCTGCGGCCCCTCGACTCCGACGCCAGCAATTGGAAATCCACCCTCGCCAACGTGTTCGCAAACCCCGGGCAGTGGCTGATGTTTGCGGATCAAGCGGTGCCTCTGCTCCAGCAGCTCGAGGTGGTGGTCATCGTCGCCAGCTTCATCCTGTACCCGTCGCTCTGCCAGATCAGCTTGAGCCTCTTCGCGTGCTACAAGCTGGACTCGGGGGAAGGAGTCTTCGCCGAGAACCAGCAGGTAGGGGATCGCGGACGGTCGCCGTCCCGTATCTGCTCTCGTACATACATGTACGGCATACCGTACGGATGTGTACCGGGGGCATGCATGCTGCGTGCACGCCACATGCCCGGTGGGGCGCTCTGGTGTGCGTGTGTGTGCACGCGTGTGGTTCGAGCAAGGAGACTCGCCCATTTACACGTGTATGTTCTATCATGAAAGGAAGGCCTCCCAGGGCGTTATCTTCTCCTCCACGTCGCCCCTCCCCCTGCCCCTCCCCCTATCCCTGCCCCTGACCTACTCCTGCCTCTATCCCCACCCCCGCCCCACTCCTGCCCCTACCACCACTCCTACCCCCATTCCTGGCCCATTCCTACCCCCATGCCTGCCTCACTCCTACCCCCACTCCTACCCCCACCCCTAACCCCCCCTCAGGCCACCTGGCGCTCGGGCTACTGGGTGCGCAACATGCAGCAGGAGTGCTACACGGGCCTCCATCAGCGGGTCTACGTCCCCATCGGCATCGCCAGCGTGCTGCTCTTCTGCCTTGTGCCGCCCGCCGTGTACTTCCTGCTCACCTTCCTGTCGCGCAAGCGCGTCGAGGACCCTCGTGTACGGATCCAGTACGGCTTCCTGTACCTGCAGTACAAGTAAGTCGTAATTCTGCATGTATGGGCTTCAGTGCGGGCTCGCCGGCTCGTGGACATGCGGCTTGCGCGCGGAACACCTGGGTTGCGGCCGCGGGGGCGGACACCCAACACCACCACCACGTACACCACCACCTACACCACGCCCACTGTAGTGGTCCTGGAGTGGTCCGAGATCGGCAGCATCAGCTTGTAAGCGTCTTTAGTTAAGACGGTTTACAACATCCACCACCTGCACACGAGCTTCGTCCTTTGCATTAAGCCACGTGGTTAGCCACGTGTCCCATGTGGAGGTCTCCTTTAGAATGACGCATGGCCACAGGACCACCACCACCTACCCCGACCCCGCAATGCCGTCCACTGCCGAGTAGTGCCTCAATTCTCTTTGACTTCAGCGCACTACGGTCTGATTCCCGTCGCTGCGTGGTCATATGCTGTGTCCTGGCATAGCGTCTCCGGGCACTGCGGAGGGTTCTCGCAACACCTTTAGAGTCGCAGCGAACCCGTCCTCCCCTGCCCCCGCTGCCGTACCATGCCGTACCCGCCTTACCCGTGCACAGGCCCAGGTACTTTTGGTGGTCCAGCATGCGACAGCTGCAGGTGCTTGCGCTGGTGGCGGTCGAAGTATTCGGCCGGGCGCTGCCGGTGAGGGAGGGAGGGAGGGAGGGCCGTCGCCGCTGTGGCTGGCTGCGTGTTCCGAAGCAGATCTGCCGCTGAGGCAGCGTAAAAGGAGGAACTGATGCGAGCGTGTGTATTAAAAACCTGAGCCGAGCGTGTGTGTGTTATTTAGGCAGGCAGAACAGGAGTGCGTGACATGCGAGGGGCCGAGTGGCGCCCAATAGTTTGCCCGTATGCGTGTGTGTGTGTGTGAGTGAAAAAACGGTGTGTGTGTGTACGGTATGTGTATGGCAGCATGTGTGTATGTATGTGTGTATGTGTGTGTGTGTGTGTGTGTGTAAGGAGATACGTGTTTGGAAAGGAGACCCGGGGATCCTAGGGGCGGCCCGGGGCCCGTGGTGCGCCTGTCCGTGCGTGTGTCGGTGCGGTACCACCTCCCCCCCCGTGTGTCCCTGTGAGTGGACGGTTGGGTTGGGGGGAGTGGGTGAGCCTACGTGGCGCTCGTCGTTCGTAGGTTACAGCCTGCATCACGGACGGCAGTACGGAAAGAGGGTAGTACGGTCACTCGTACCTCATGACCATCGACGCATTCGCCTGCCTGCCCACGCGCCTGCCTGCCCACGCGCAGGTCCTCCAGCAGGCGCTGCTGCTGCTGGCGGTCCTGATCCTCATCGCCGGCATCAACACGGTCAACGCCCCCGAGCGCTTCACCGTGCTCATGGTCCTGGAGTTCCTGTCCATGTGCGTCTTGAGCATGACCCTCACGTTGGGACTGTACTTCGTCAGCACGGACGCCGACAGCCAGCTCGACACCACCTCAGCGGTGAGTACGGGGGACGACGGGTGCGTACGGCAGCTGGGTACGGCAGCTGGATACGGGACGACGGGTGCGGCAGCTGGGTACGGCAGCTGGATACGGGACGACGGGTGCGGCAGCTGGGTACGGCAGCTGGGTACGGGACGACGGGTGCGGACATCCGGCGACCCACACCCGCACGGCACGCGCCCACGCGATCTCCGGCCTTCTATCTCTCATCCTCCCCGTCTTTCATTCCATCTTCCCCCAGGCCCACCTTGCAAGCCCGTTTGGCTCCTGGCTGGCTTTCGACTTCCCGTGACTTCTCTAGGCACTCCCTTTGCCCTTCCGAGTTCCCTCGACGGGATACCAGTCTTAAACCCGAAACCCTAAAACCCTAAAACCCTGAAAACCCCAAACACGCGAGCAGAACATCGTGGGCTCAATCATCTTGGTGATCAACGCCGTCTTCATCGTGGCTGTGCTGGTGTTCATGGCCAAACGGAGCGTGGAGGTGGCGCGAAAGATGCGCCGGGCCATCGCGTCGGGCTGGGCGACCATGGTAACGGGTGTCTCTCGCGCCGTGTCCGGCATCCAGGCGCGCATCTCGGAGCGCAGCGCCACGCGGCGCAGCTCCCGCCTCTCGCTCAAACTGTCGGGACCGTGAGGGGGTGAGGGCGTGGATCCACAAGCAAGCGACGGACCCGCGGGTCGTGGGTCGCATTAGTTCCCACCGAGCCAGCTTGCTTTGCTTTGCGTCGGTACATCACGACGATTCATCTTCCATGATGAGGTAGGCTGGCCTTCCAGCAAACATGCCACTGTTCGTAATCAAAGTCGTGAACTGTTCGTAAGCTGATTGATCACGTGAAGGAGGTCTGACTTGACGTCCTCGGAATTCAGGACCCAGGAGATAGGTTCCAGCCAATCGAAGTGCAGGATGCGGTCGCAGGAGCGGGTTCCACAGCAGCCAATCAAAGTGCAGGACGTGTTTGCCGGCAGGCGCAGGTGCAATGTTCGATGGCCTCGACGTCCTGGCCAGATGATGACCTGCCGTCGTGTGAATCTCTGGGGCTTAGCTGTGTGCGTGTGTGTGTCCCTGAGGGAGTCCCTCTGTGTGGGGAGCTGATCGGAAACGGCCCTTCCCCCTTTTTGGGGGGTCACCTATGGGGGGTCACGGAGAGTGCGTCGTATCTGTTGATACTGTTTTTTGAGGTCGTCGCCGTTCGCCGTACGCACATCTATCATCACCACCGGCGGTCGGGTCAACTTCTTCCGGGCGCGCGATGCAGGCCCTCCGCGCCCTACCACATCATGTTTCCTATCTAGGACTGCAGCAATGTGCACTGTGGAGCGGAAGGGCATCATTCGCAGCTGGCTCGAGCTGATTAGTTTCCGCCGGCAACCCGCGGCAGCGCTGCAAACCCGCGCGGTGTGCTCCAGGGGTTCCCCACGAGGTGCGCCGGACGGGGATCAATCGATGTCCTTCACCGCGCGCCGCATGTTGCGGCGCCGCGCGCGGCGGCGCCGCCTCCATCTTTTATTTCCCGAGGACCCATAAGGCTACTTGTACTCGGTTGCAACCCGTCGGTACGTACACATATGACAGAGGCCGGGGCAGACGTAGTGTGCTGACATGCCGGGCGATTGACAGCTCGCTGCTGTGCTTGTGTGCATGTCATGTACGAACTGAGAAGCAGCGGCGGTTGGTCCGTGGTCAGGCGGTTGTACGTCCACAGGCCGGGTGGTACAGGCAGAAGGTTCGGATGGATCCCGACACGGAGCTGCGAGGGCGGGTGCCCCGCCCGTTGCCCGCTTTGCAGGGCAGTCGTGTCCCGGCCATGTGCCTAAATAGGCCCTGCACGCGGCCAAGCAGCTTGTGGGCAGCCTCATTCGCTTGTCACAATCGAAGCTGGTCGCGAGATATTAATAATAGGATGCATGATAACCAATTAAGCAAACAAGCAAGGGTGCGAGCTGATGTGGATCTATTCTATCGAGACTTAACCGAAGCAAGCAATGGTTGATGCGCCCTCGACATGGCCAAGGTGTGGCTGCTCGTATTCTTATTGATGGGTGGGGTTAGTTGCAAAAGTGCTGGCTGGAACAATAATAAATTGTCACATATATACACGGCCCCACGTACGCACTCACCCCCCCCTACACACACACACCCTACACACACACACACCTACACCTCCGCAGCACTTCGTACTCTACTCCACCTAGACCCGTGTAAGCCGTACGTACGGTAACATGTGGCTGTCGGCGATGTGGGCGCCAACGGTCAGCATCAGCTCCCGGGTGGGGGACAGCAGAAGGCCGGCCATCCCCGTCGTACGGCGGATGGCCCTATCTAAACGTAGCGTGCGTTTTTGAATCCTTTCATGTGCGGGCCGGTGGGGTTCGAGCTCTCCCGTGTATGTGTGTGTGTATGTGTCGCCGTACGGCACGGTAACGAACGGCGGTGGCGGTTGTTGTTGTGGTGGTCAAGTCGGTGCTCGACCGCTGGCGCGTAGCGTTGTGATGCTCCTACACTATTGATGAGAGGGATTTTCGAAATGGCTCAGCGCATTGCGTGCGTGTGTGATGAGCAGTAGTTGCGTGAATGACTCCGCCATGCGAGCATTTATCGGTGGGGTTGCATGTAGCTGGTAGTCCGGCTGTAGCCAGCCCGGAAGCCTGTCGCCCCAGCCAAGTTTTGTCTAGGTACGTATGTGGACCTCGTTTTGTGTGCTACGCTGTCGTCCGTTGTCAGGCCAGATGGCATGCAAATGGCGTTTTCTGTGCGGCAAGATGAGATAGGCGGACCGCGCGCTGTAGTGCTGCTGGTGGGTTGGTGCAGATGTTTTCCACACAGGTGGCCCCAGCTAGGCAGGCGGCGTGCAGAGGTCGGAGGCAGTCGACAATGACATAACTTGACAACATTACAGTACGGAAAACACAGTATGTATCAAAAGTACAGTATGATGGAAACGTTCCTAAATGGCTGCTGCTGGTTGTGTGTACTTGCACGTGTACGAGCGTGTACGGGCGTACAGCGCGCATTTGGTAGACAATAATGTCAACGCCGTGAGGGCACGCGAGTGCGCGTATTCTTAGCTGTTGTTGGTGTAAGTGTTCTTTTTGGGAAGTAGTGCGCCTTCTTAACCTAATCGCATGTTGCGCGAGCGCAAACAACACCGCCGTCATAATACCCTGGCAATGGAGTGGGACTTCGTGGGCTGGTCTGATGATGAGTGCCTCCTTTTGCGCTGCGCGTATTGGCGGGCTGAATCTATGGGTTGTCGGTCGGAACCCTGCGAACTGCTAAAGCACGGGTTGGAAGGCTGTTGGCCTGCTGGGTAAAGCACGGGCTGGCAGGTTGCAACGGCCCTTGGAACGTTGGAAGGATGCAATGGACATTGTGCAACAGGCATTGGCGGGCTGCGAGTTGTCGGGCGTCGGGCGTCCGCGGCTTGGAAGTAAGCTGCTGAGGCGGCGGCCGCAGCTGCGCAAGCACACACAAGCTAGGGAAGGGTTGCTTGCTTGGGGCAGGGCGTGTGGGGCGGAGTATATGTAGCTTAGGGGCGCCGTGAGGGGCGGGCCCCCTCCGTGGGACGGTCGACCTCCCGCACCTGGCTCGGAATGGTAGACACACAACCGGCTCACTCGGCATGCAGCCAGCACGCACCCGGGGCTGCGAGACTGCGCATTTGATCCCCCCAACTGAGGTTGATGACAGACGGGATTGCCTTCGAACCTTACTTGCCCGTCGCGCCAGATGTACAAGATCTACCTATTACAATCAAATGACGCTCCCGCCCCCCTCCGGGCCCCCTCCCGGGTTGTCTGCTGACGTCAGCTTCACGGTAGGAGCGCACAATATGATATAGCTGTATGTCGAGAAATTATGTAAGCGGCAGGCCGTCAGTGGTAGCTTGACGCGGAACAGCAGTGTGGCGCACTGTGCACTTACTTGAGATGCGCCGTGTGTGTTGGAACTGTCGCGGGGCCGCACGCCTAGATGTGCCAGCAGTGCCGGTCCCCTGCGTCGGTCCGGGGACCGTCCCTGTGTCGCCGGGGCCCTGTCGCTGGGGCCCTGTCGCCGGGGCCCTGTCGCCGGGGCCCTGTCGCCGGGGCCCTGTTCCTTTACCCGGTTGCTGGCTGGCGGCATGCGAACCCTCTGTGTGTGTATGTGTGTTTGTGCACGCGCATTTTTGGCGTCCAGGCTAGGGAGTGGTCGGGGCGGGGCGGTTGTACCACTTGCGTCCCGCCAGATGCTGCTTGGGGCCGGGGTTGATGGTCGCTGCGGACTGCAGGCGGGGGCGTGGATGGTCGCTGCAGGTGCTGCGGCAGGGCTTGTCAGCGCCAACTCATTCGAGAGTACGGCATGTCGGTCCCTGTATGCTTTATTGGAGGAAGGTTGTCGTCAACAGGCGGGCGGGCAACCGCAGGTAGCCAGGCAATGAGTTTGAAATGACGCAGCAGCCTGATGAGATGAACCCTGATCTCTGTTACTGATGCCCTTGGGGATGGATGACAAGCAAAGGGCTAATGTGTCTCATTGTTCGCTACTTGGGTGGGTGCTAGAGACGGAGTACGAGTGAGGGGCGCGCCAGCTCCCGTCGTATCCTTCATCATCCGGGGCGTGGGGAGGTGCGTGCGCGGGGGTCCTGTCTGTCTGTTGACGGAGGCCCCACGCGGCTCCTCTGGCACACACGCACCCCTAGTTGTGTCGTACAAAGGCGATCGTCCGTGCTGGGGGTTCAATTGAAAAACAGAAAATAAACCTGGGGGTCGTTCGACGTCAGTTGGTGCGTTTTGGGGGGGCATGCCATCAGGTTCTGTTGACTGGCTCCACGAGTCCCGCGTCAATGTGAGACTTGCTCTTCTCGCCGCGCTCCAGAAGTGATTATTGGGGTTCGTGATTATTGGACTCGTAATTATTGGGGGTCGTGATTATTGGAGTCCTCTGCGCCACATACACCTAAAGGCATCCTTCTTACACGGCACGTCCGTACGCCTCTTCACCACCGTACGGCGGTTGAGCCCAGCCAGCCCATTTGGGTTGCGGTGTTGGTCCGGGTCCGTCTCGGTCGGCGACGTGTGGTTTCGGAGTCCGGGTTCGTGACGCCCTTTCTCAACGTCGGTCTTCAGCAGTCGGTTCGCAACACTCGGTTTGCCCCCGGCCCCACAACACCCGTCATGGATGTGTCGGGGGGCGCAGGCCAGGTTAGTTGGTAGGCAGACATGCGCGCATGTCGCTCGCCGCGGGCTACCCGCGCGATAGTCCTGGTCGCTCGTGTGTCGCAGTCCTGCCGGTGTGGCCCCAGGTTCGACCCGTCCCGAGCCACACAGGCAGGCACCCGCTGGCCAGCCCCAGAACCGTGCAGGCGGTGGGACGGCCAGGCTCCGTCAGGGTGCTTGCTGAACGAGCGACCGTGTGTTTGTTGTTGCCGGTTGGAACTTCGTTTATTGTTATTGTTGTTCCTTTATTGTTATTGTTGATGATGTTATTGTGGTGAACCCAGCGGGTCGCCGGCGACGCACCTCGCCGTGGCCACTCACTTGAACCACGTTGCTCTCGCTCTCTCTCTCTCTCTCCGTGTGTGGCAGCTCGGATGCAAGCGAGTGCCTGGCTTGCTACCGGACCGGTACAGAAAGCCTGGCGCGCGGCCGACAGCCGAGACGACCGGCCCACCGCCGCCGTTGGGTGACGAAGGGCGCGTGGTGGCTGCTGACCCGGGGGGTTGTTCGCTGCTGGCAGGCCTGCCTGTGTGGCACACTTCCGATATGAGTTGAGTGGGGTGGCAGCGGCGGGTGGCAGCGGCGGGTGGCAGGTGGTGGCAGCGGCGGGTGGCAGGTGGTGGCAGCGGCGGGTGGCAGGTGGTGCAGCGGCGGGTGGCAGGTGGTGGCAGCGGCGGGTGGCAGGTGGTGGCAGCGGCGGGTGGCAGGTGGTGGCAGCGGCGGGTGGCAGGCGGTGGCAGCGGCGGGTGGCAGTGGGTGGCAGCGGCGGGTGGCAGGCGGTGGCAGCGGCGGGTGGCAGTGGGTGGCAGCGGCGGGTGGCAGGCGGTGGCAGCGGCGGGTGGCAGTGGGTGGCAGCGGCGGGTGGCAGGCGGTGGCAGCGGCGGGTGGCAGGCGGTGGCAGCGGCGGGTGGCAGGCGGTGGCAGCGGCGGGTGGCAGGCGGTGGCAGCGGCGGGTGGCAGGCGGTGGCAGCGGCGGGTGGCAGTGGGTGGCAGCGGCGGGTGGCAGGCGGTGGCAGCGGCGGGTTCGTTCCCACGGACGGCCGGGTTCCCCGGTGGTGCGGGCCCGGCGGCGGCGGACGGAGTTTCGGTGCGCGTCTGCTGTGATGTGCGTTCGGGGCGGCTCACTGTCCCGAAACTCGCATGCCGCTAAGGACCTCGAGGTAGGTACGGCAGTCGTCCGGTGCGCTCCGCTTCCCATATTTGCGTGGCGATGGTCAGCACGGCGGGCAACGCTCAGGAGGCGATGGTGCAGGGCGGGGCACCCCTCGAGAGGCAGGCGTCGGCTGTCACCGCCGATGGCCCGTTGGGGTCCACCCCGCCGAGACCGATGGCGATGGAAGGGTCATGGGTATCACATACCGTAACCGTCGGACAATATCAGCTTATCGATCAGGCTTCACCTTGTAACGGCTACACGGTACAAAGTACCCGGAGCACGGTACAGAAGTACCCGGACCCTGGCAGCCTGCACCAAGGACACGGCGGGGTCTATCGCTGTTCACCAGATCCCATCACCGTACCGCGTGGGGGCGAATGAGAGGTTGGACTTCGGTTAGATGGCATCAAGGCGCGGACGGCCGGCGGGACGGACGGAAGCGTGCGGGCTGCGTCGCGAATTTTAAAAAAGCTGTTTTTCCTGTCGGCCGTCGGCTGCGTGGAGCAGCCTCAATTCATGTCGCCGGCCAAGCCAGCATGCGCCAGGGCTGGGCGCCCGTGCGGCATGTCCTCAAAAACCTTACGATACCTCAAAACAAGGCTCCGAGGCAAGCAACCTGGGACGAGCCTTCCGTCGTCACCTCCCACTTTCAAATCACATCCCCGAAGTGCGCTCCCGCAATCAGCGCGCACGCTCTCCCTCGCCCGCTTCCCCGAGTGACTTGCAACGACGCGTCGCTTTGGTCACGCTTTGCTTCGTTGGTTCGAGCGCGCGGTTATCCCTTCACCGCCCCTGCACTACAGCTCAGCGCGGAGCGCTGCGTCGGCGATTCATCATGGTAATAAAATTGTTAATGCACTGTCAATGTGTGAAGTTTAGGTGTGGATCGGCGGACTCTAGACCGCGTTGGGGTAGTGACGGTTGGTTGACGCCTTGGACGGCGTGACGTCCAAAGCCGCCCTCGCCGAAAGCCAACGTCAACGACCGGCCTATCTAGGTTACCTCGGGACGTTTTCTTGGGAGTCACGTTACGGCAGGATAGCCAATCAAAAAACGGTGACCGACTGGATCAGGTTTCGTTTGTAAAGGACGTCGTCATTTGTCTACTACAGCTCCGCGCACCGCCCATCTCAACTCGCACCGCTCCCTTCTCTAGAAGCGAAGAAGAGAATCATTTTTTTGCCTAGGACGTTAACACAGAGGTGTACAAGCACAGGCGCCTGTCTCGTCTTCCCGCATATTTCACAGGCCAGCAGCCACCCGGCACGAGGCATATCGTCCGAGCGTTCCCCCACACCCAGGGGAACTCTGCGCGATCTTCACGAGTCCACCTTGCGTCGGTAGGCACGCAAGGGATCCTGGGACCTCATCTGCTGGCCGCCAGCTTGCCGCATCGGCAGTTGAACATCGGCTGGGTGCTCTCCGGTATCTCGCGGGGCAGCGGCGCAGCACACGCACAGCATTGGAGGCGAGAGGCCCCCCAGCAGCTCGGCACCCACTGCCTCACCCCCGACCTCGGTCAGCACCGCAGCTGGGGCTCCCGCGCGACCCGTCTCGCCGCGTCGGATCGAGGCAGGTACGACATGTTGCTCAAGGCAGGTACGACATTACTAAGGAGCCTCCAGCGGCTTCAACTCGAGGTGTCAGCCGCACGGCAGCGGTCAGCAGATGGGGTCGTCAGCTGACCCTACCCTACTACGCGCGCACACCCACACGCACACCCACACCCACACTCAAACTCACACCCACACCCATCAATCGTATCGAGTCTGGCCGATTGATGCCGGGGCAGTAGTAGGGCTGCTCCTGCCACCTTCCCACGCAAATAATTGTAAGCAAGCAGATAACTCAGCGTTCAGATCCGTCGTACTCCTCCAGCCTTGGAATCAGAGCTGGGGCGGTTTCATGTTCTTCAGAGATCCAAAAAGTAATAGCCGCACTTTGACCTGGGTGGAAGCCTCGCCCCAATCGCTTGCCGCAGCGCGCGATCTAGCAGGGACATTGCAGCCCGCTGACGCCCCACTCCCTCACCATCCGTTTGCCCACCCGCAATCGCTTGGAAAAATTCCTAATTTACGTCGTCGTTTCCGCAAACGTATGCACTCTGGTACTGCTTTAATGTATGGCCAAACCGCGAGCTGGCCAGAGCACCCTATCCAATGTATTCTCCCTTGATATAACGCAGCGAGCTGCTTGCAGCCCGGCCTGCAAACGAATGATATCGCGGTGGACGGCTCGGGCCGGCCGCCCGCCACAGTCCGTCCGTCCGTCCGCGGCGCCGCTTACAGCCCGTCGTGCATTGCTGACCCGTGGGTCAGTGCGCCGGCGTTTTTTGCAGCTGCCCGAGCGCCCGCACATAAGAGTCGCGCGCGCGGGAGCCATCCCTCCATACCCACTTCATACTTCAAGTAGCTCAGCCGTCGTCGTCGCTGCTGCTGCCCGCCTCTGCGTCGCGTCGCACGAGGTCGTTGGTCGGCCCTCCCCGCCTCCTCCTCCCCGCCTCCTCCTCTGTCCTCCGCCTCCATGTCAACTTCCCCTCCTCCGCCGCCTCCTCCTTCTCCTCGTCCCGGCCCTACCCTCGCAGTACTAAGAGGCCGCCGCTCAAACGAGAGAGGGCGAGTGGCGCCCGAACGAGCTCGGAACCTGCTGCCTGCTTCCCCGGGCGACCGAGCAACCAACCTTCCTGCTATCGAGCCCGGCGGCTTGGAAAGTGGGCGGTGGTGGCGGCGGTGCAGGCGTCGCGGCGCTGCGCTGCCTGTTTAGGCAAGCCCTGTACGAGACGGACCCGTCGGTTCCCTGAGCACTACGATTCCGTGCAACGTGACCTATGGATCAGGAGGTTGGTACGGCAGGTACGGCATCGGGCTCGACCGGGGCCGCCGCCGCCGCCGCCGTTGACCCCGTCAGGGCCGCTGCGGCGCAGTTGGCGCCGGGCTTGACCCGCCGTAGGAGTAGCGGCGGGGAGGGTGCAGGCAGCGGCACCTCCGCGCCGCCGCCGCCGCCGCCGCTGCAGCGCTCCGTGTCGTACCGGCCGCCCCGCGGCGGCGGCGCCGCCGCCGACTCGGCGCTCAGTGCCGTTGGCAAGGCGCTCTTCAACCGTCGCTTCCGGCGGCGCATCGTCGTACAACCCGCCGGTCGGCAGCAGAATGTGGATTCGGAGCCGGCGTCATTGGGATTCGGAGCCATCCAAAGCCGCCGTCACCAAGAAAATCATCTGATGGCGGACGCTGACGGTGGGAACGACCAGTACGGCGGCAACGGCAACGACGGCGGCGACGGCGCCGTTGGCAGCCGTGGCGGCCCCGCGGCAGCGAGTGGGTCCGGCAGCGCAGGCGGCGTGCGACTGCGGTCGTACAGGTCGTTTCCCACAGTCGTACTGGCGGCCGCGGCCGAAGCGTACTTGCACGCGCTCAGTCGCCACGGCCGGCGCCGCCGCGATCCTCCCCCGTCTCCGTCGCCGGAACCAAAGCTGTCGTACACCAAGTCCGACGCGGCGACGTCCCTAGCGCGGGCCGACACTGCGCAGTCTGCGGCGCCGCCGGAGGCGGCGGCGGGTCCGTCGTCGGGCCCTAGTGCGAGCTTTGGCGGCGTCAACGCGGTTGCCGTCGTCGGCAGAGGCCCGCCGGGCAGAGTGGCGGCGGCGGCGGCGGCGCCAAGGGGACAGCAAAGCGACGGCGGGGCCGTACAAGAGGGGTCCAGTTCGCCGCCGCAGGGCCCGGCGACGCCGACGGGGGCAGACGCATCGCTGGCGGCCTCCACCGCAGCTGAGTCCGTGGATGCGGACTGCCCCGACGGCGCCGCCGCCGCGCCTGTAGCCGCGGAGCCGCCACTGCCACCGTCGTCGGCGCCATCCTCAACCCCTCAACTCGGCGGCACCCTCAACCCTTCCCGGCCAGCTGCTCCTGCTGCGCAGCAAAATGACAGCCAAGCCTCCGGCATTACCGCCGTACGTCTGCCGGTTGCCGCCACGTTCCAGAGGCCGGGGCAACACAGGGCCAGCGGAAGCGGGTGCCACTGCGGCAGTGATGAGGACGGTGGAGGCTGTAGCGGCGGCGGCGGCGGCCCCGGCAGTGAGTGCGGCAGCAGCGCAGCGCTGGATGACGACTTCTTTGCCGTCGGCAGTGGCAGTAGCTGCAGCAGCGGCATGGTGAGCAGCAAGACCAGCTACCTGCGCATCGGCAGCGGCAGTAGCGGCGGTAGCAGTAGCAGCGCGCGCTGTAGCTTGGTCCGGAGCGCTGTCTCAGGCATAAGTTGCGATGACGACGACGAGGGTAATACGAACGCTAAAACCGCTAAAGCCGCCACAAGCGTCGAGGACGGCAGTAGCTTTGCAGTTCACAGCAGCAGCAGTAGCCGTCAAGTACGGAGCCCGCCGAAGCTGGTCGTCCTGCAGCCCCGCGATCCACCCGCGCCTCGCCCGCCGCCCGGTGTACGGTTCTTCATGGATGGCCGCGGTCCGTCGTACAAGCAACCGCTGCCGTACAGGATGCTGGCGCAGGTGACACTGGGCGCCTACGTGGGCTGGCCGTATGTGCTGCTGATGCTGCTGATCACGGCGATATGCGGCAGTCGTACGGCACTGCTCGCGCTTGCCGTACTGGCGGGCACGCTTCTGCTGCCGGCGCCGCCGAAGCAATGGGATGCCCTGCTGGACTCTTCTCTCTTCAGGTACGGCACGGCACGGCACGATACGACACTGTAAGGCATGGCCCGGTACGGCACGGCCGAAACAACACTCCCCACCATCCCCGATCGTGGGGTGCAGGGGGCGACCGGCGTGCCCATGTAATGACACGTGTGTTGCATGCCCCCGTGCTGCTCATCACACCGTGATGCACGGCCCTCCCACAATGCCCCTGCCGCCTGGGCGGTTTTCACCTCTAAACCCCATGCCTTGGCTTGCACGTACATCTTTGTCGCCGAGCTTCCCCCCCTGCCAGGGGGTCCCTGTGGACGGATGTATGCGTGCTCCGTGTGTGTTTTTCCCCCCACGACTCCTTCGGGTGTCCGAGGGTCGCCAGACCTGAAGCCCAGCTGCCGTTGTCCGTGTCGGGGCCCCCAGGTTGTGGCGGGATTACTTCAACTTTTCCATGTTGTACGAAGAAATGCTGGACCTCACCCGGCCGTACATGTTCGTAATGAGTCCACACGGGGCGTTCCCCCTGTCACAGGTGCGGGGGGCGGCGGGCGGGCCGGGGACGGCGACTCGGTGGTGGCTGGGCCGGGTGGTGTCGCGTGTGGGGGAGGGAGGGAGGGAGGGAAGGTTGGGGATGATGGTTAGGGCTCTATGCAAGGACGTGACGGCAGCGTCAAGGTGTACGGCAGTCGATTGCCCAGCCCGTGGTGTACGATTCGCCTCC
Source organism: Eudorina sp. 2006-703-Eu-15 (assembly GCA_003117195.1). Classification (NCBI taxonomy): domain Eukaryota; kingdom Viridiplantae; phylum Chlorophyta; class Chlorophyceae; order Chlamydomonadales; family Volvocaceae; genus Eudorina; species Eudorina sp. 2006-703-Eu-15. Next base: position 26,008 of record BDSI01000058.1, on the reverse strand, counting down.
GGACCCGGGCCCCGGACTGGACGCCCCCGTGCACCGCACCGCCCCGTGCCGTGCCGTACCGTGCCGTACTAAACCGTACCGTGCCGTATCGTGCCGTACCATGGGTACCTTACTACAGCGCCCGTCCCCGCCCCCCTCGCTCCTCGCGGTCCCCAGATCCTAGGCGCCAGCTTGGGCGGCCTTCTGTGGCCCAACTTCCCCACCCATACCCTAGCCGCCTCCTGCCTCTTCTACGTGCCGCTCTGGCGCCACATCAAGTCCTGGCTGGGGGCGGCGCCGGCGACGCGCGCCAACGCCAGGAGGCTGCTGGCGAACCACGGGTCGGTGCACCGCTGCGAGGAACGACTGCGCGCGCCGGGATGGATCCGGTTGCCGTACAGCGGACCCACGGGTCAGCGGTGACAACCTTCATCTCCCGAGTCACTCCACTTCGTCGGCCGGTCGCTGTCGATGACGAGGGTGACTGACAGACTGACAGACTGACCCTGCACACTTGAGACTGACCGACTGTGTCGTATTGTTGCTTGACCTGCGCCCTGCCCCCTGTGCCCGCCCTCCCGCCCACCCTCCTTCCCTCCTCAGCTCCGTGGGGGTGCTGCCGGGCGGTATCGCGGAGATGTTCGCGCAGGCGGAGGCGGGTGGGGGCAACACCGAGAGGGTCAAGCTGTTAGGCCGCCGGGGCTTCGTCAGGTACCCTAGTAGAGGGGCGGGGCAGGGGGCGGGGCGGGGCGGGGGCGAGGCGGGGCGGGGGTCAAGTCAGGTAGTTCAGGGCCGGGGCGAAAGGAGAGGGGAAGTGGCGGATCCTGGACCCTGGACCGTCGACGATGAGTCACTCTACACTCTTTGGTGAGACCCGGGAGTGGTCTGTGGAATGGGGGTGTGGTTCTGAGTGACAGCAGGGAGGGGATGGACAGGGGGGTGTCCCTTGGTCCGACTCCGGATCAAAGCAGCTGCCGCACACCCTGGTTTGTTCGGACTGGTATTGACGGGGACCTTCCCGTACTGCCGTACGCTCCAGGCTCGCCGTGGAGACGGGCGTGCCCATCGTGCCCTGCTACCACTTCGGGAACAGCCAGGTGGGGTACGGGTGGTTCTGTGCTCTGTGGGGGTGGTCATGAGCAGGGTGGTGGTGGCTGGTGGGCCTGGTTTGGAGGGGCCGTCCAGGGCAAGGCAGGAAACAAGGGATGGCCCTAGCTGGCTGGCTGCAACGCGGTGCATCCTCTTAACCACCGGTCAAGCCCACCGGGCTCCAGCAGCACGGGGCCCCGGAGGATGACGCCGGATGTGTTGATATTTGTACTGCCAGTACGGGATGCACTGCCGTACGTATTGACAGGGAAAACGTTCACCTTCTCCGCACGGCGTCCCCCTCGCAGCGCAGTGCAGGGCGGTACATTGTACGTACCATCCTATTATAAACAGACTAACCGACGTGTACGGTCGCATCGCTGGAGATCCTGGTACAGTTGATTCTTCACCGGACGTTTTTGCTCTGACAACAGCGCAGTTTGAACATGTCCACCAATTTCCTATACCCGCCCCGTCCGCAACTTGCTACTGCTGTCCACGTGCGCTGCAGATTCTGTCCTTCGGGCCCCCGGTGCTACAGCCCCTCTCACGGAAGCTGCGGGTAGCTCTCGGCACCATCGTAGGTACGTCACATATCATAAGGCCTGCTGATGAATGTGCGGCAATGCACAAGCAACGAGACCAAGCGGGCGGGCGCGGGCGGGCGCGGGCAGGGCTCCGCCACGGGGGCGGAGTAATGGTGCGGAGTCCGCACTGCGGAGTCCCCCCGAAGGGCGCTTTGGCACACACGGCCTGCCCCCACCAGGCTACCCTTGCTTGTGCCGCCGTGTCGCCTTGTGAGGCCATTTGACGCCCGTATCTGTCCCGCCGGGGTCCACGGGGCGGCCACCGGCCAGGGGGGGTGAAGCGGAGGTGGGCTGCAGCAGCCGCCCCGCGGCACCTCGGCATCAAGTCGACCGGGTTGCACCGGGTTTTAGCACCGTACGCTTCATGACGTTACAGCGGACCCCGCTAGGGTCATCGGTGACAGCCGCAGCCGCCTCGCTAACCCCACACGGCAAGGCCAACCCGCGCCACCCGTGTGGGTCATTGCCAGTGGCTGCAGATGTGAGCCGTACCCCATACGTGTGAAGGATCCCGGTGTCTGGAACCGGCAGGACAGCCGCCGCCGGCGGGTACCCACTGCCGTACCCTGGTCCGCCCCGTCCCGCCCTGCCCCGCAGGCGTGTGGGGTTTGCCCGTACCGCGCCCCCAGCCGCTCTTCATGTGCATCGGCCGGCCGATTCACGTGCCGTACGCCGACCCACGGGACCCCGACTTCGACGCGCGCGTGGACGAGACGCTGGAGCGGGTGGTGGCGGAGTTCAAGCGGCTGTACGAGCAGTACGGCAAGCTGTACGGCTGGCAGGAACGGCCGTTGGAGCTGTGCTGAGCGGTGGTGGCTGCGGGGGCGGGGGCCCTGTCCGAGTTGGATCGTCACAGCCGAGGTTGAAATGTATCAGAAGCCTTTCACGCGGGCGGTAAGGCGTGTTAATAGTCATTGTCGACGACGACCTAGGAAGGAGCAAACAGCCCGCGTCCTCTTTCCATCCTGAGCACTGAGCGGCTGGCGGTTGGCGGTTGGTTGTTTTGTTCGTAGGGCGGCACAGCATTTCGGTGAGCAGGAATCCGCACTGAGATATTGGCGGTAGGTTGGGCGGGATGAGTAGGATGGACGGGTAGGATGCGCGGCCAGCTGTTGTGGGAGCGAGCCTGCACGTGATGAGACATGAGGGGAATGGCCAGCCGGTCGAGGATGCGGCCCGCGGCAGTCAGTGCTGGTGAGGATAAGGATGAGGAGGAGGAGGAGGAGGAGAATCCCTGGTTGTACGGCCGGCAGTGTACTGCCGGACGTACTCCCGTACAGCGCAGACTGCAGGCCTCGCGGCGTCGCGTGTCGCCGCTATGGCGGCCAAGAGGGCGCCTGCTCTGCATATGTAGCGTGGGAGGTGTAGGTACGGCACTGTGGTACGATGCCGTACCTCGTATTTCGTCGAAATGAGGCACATGCCGAATGAGGGGTCGTGACTGCTACACGCCGATTCTTTTCGCTGTTCGGGCGCTGGCCCCCGCCGCCACGGAACGGATTCGTCGTAAGCCCAAAAGTCCATGCTGTATCGGCATTACTTGAACTCTTGAAGAGAGTTGAGGGGCCGCTCAGGCGGTCCGGTTCTCGGGTGGTAGGGTTTCGCAGCGGCGGGTGTGGGCGGCGGCGAGCAGCAGAAGGTGCAGCAGCAGCGCACCCGTACGCATCCCTGGATTGTGGGGGAGGGGGGAGGGGGAGGCACAGTCAAGGGGGCGGGGATGTCGGCCTGTGTAGCTCCAAGCTGGCTAGGCGGTCGTCCCCGGGGGCTGGGGGCCGTACACTTGCTGCTGCACTTGCTACCTGGTACGGCAGCCTCAAACACTCAGGTGCGCAGGTCCTTGCTGCATTTCCCATGCTCTGCCCGACGATTTTATGTTTTGATGGCCATTTAACACGGATGTACGGGATGTACGGGATAGACGCGAATAAGCGGCGCACGGGTAGGGATGAGAGGGATGTGCTCGGAGTTTGGCTAGAAAGAGAGACCACTAACGCAGCGTTTCCGCGCAGGGTTCGGGGCTTGGGCAGCGTCGAGCCCGGCTTTTGCGGTTGGGGAGGCGGCCGCTGGTTGGGGTTTGGGGCGCTGGTTGGTTGGTTGGTTGGTTGGTTCGTACCTTGACGAAGAGCTCAACAGACGCGCGCCCGATGGTGTCCGGACGTAGCCGTCGCTGGTTGGGGCAGGGCGCAAAACGCACAACCCCGCAGCCGGATTTGCAGCTGATGGGTGACGGGGCGAGAGGCGTCCGAAGGGGGTCTCGAGGGCCGCTGCAGCAGCAGCCGGCCGAGCGGTGCCCGGGACCACAACCCCCGGAGCTGCCGTACACACGGTGTCGTACACACGGCGTTGCACACACGTGATACGCCTGATACAGCAGTGGGGTGCGCTCCTCTGGTTTCGATTCCGTTAGATAGGTGGGTGGTGAGGTTAAGGCCGGTGGACGGTGCTCCTTGCAACCCTGCAGCCCGGCTGGTGGGTGAGGTCTGAGGTAACGTCTTTTCTTGCCGTACAGACTGAATTGTTGGCTCTGAATCGCACTCGTGAGTCGGTGGAAGATTACATACCAATCCCAGTACCCCAGTGGAGAGCATTTGAGGGAGCAGCTGCGTGAGGAGCGGATGGGTCACCCGGCGGGTGCGAGCCGCCTCCCGGTCTCGCGAGCCGCCTTCTGTGGGCCAGCCAGCGCTCTCTCCCTTGGCGTCGGCGTTTGGAGTGTGTTGCTTTCCGTGTTGGGAGGGAGGCGTTGGTCCATGTGATTGGTTTTCGTTGTTCGTTGTACGGATTATGGTACGACACATCTGCGGCGCTGCTCCGCATCCGCTGCAGCTGCCGGTCAGCCCCAGTCAGCCTCATTCGCTGGGCCCCTCAGGTCCCCCCTTCCCAATGGCTTCAACCCCCATCTCAGCCGCCTTGCAGGGCGAGAGCGGACCGCTTTGGCTCGTTCATGCCTCGATGTCCACGACCGCGCTGCGCGCACGGATGCGGTTTGGTGTCGTTGACAGTTGGCGGTTTGTAAGGGTAACGGTCGATGCCGGACGGGCCGTGCACTGTCGGGCTGTTCCTTACCCGTATGCACCATCACGAAACACCATCCCGTGTTTCGTGTGAGACATGAAACCGGGCATGAGGAGCAGGGGAGGTGCTACAGAGCCGGAGGCGCACGCGGCTGCAGCGCCCGCCTGTGGCTCGCCGTGTGTCCGAGGGAGCACACACACGCAACATCGGCTATTGCGCTGGACTTCACTTCTTGCGACTCAGTTCTCTTTAACACACCCACCCACACACACACACGGGCCTGGGCGGTTATGGGTGGGCTTCCTGTTAAACACACACCCCGGGAGGGTATAGGAAAGAAGGGGGGCGAGGTTGCCAGGAGGCGGCGACTGGAACAGGGCGGTGGCGGTGTGTGGAAGTGCGGATAGCCGCAGGGGGCGGGGTGCCGAACACGACACGCGCACCGGGGCCGAGGGGGCGAACTAAACCCAGCTCGTCGTTTTTTTCAGTACCAGCCCAGCCACAGTTATCAGCCCGCGCGCCACCTTCTCCCACCCTCCGGCGCCCTCTGCACCCCCTGACATGGTGTGGGCTGTGGGGTCATGGTCCACTCCCTGGAGGGGCAAGAGACCTCACCTCGCCAATAGGGGTTATAGGCGCCGCGAACACTGCAGGGCACTCCGGCGCGGGGAACAGGGCCGGCTCGGGTCTGGACAGGCACCGCCACGTCCTCCCTCCCCCCCCACCCACACACTTCGCCTCGCTACGACGTTCTTCCCAATATTTTTCCGTTTTCCATAGTGTGCTGTTGCCACGCCTGTGCTTGCGCTGCGCCTTGGTGGTGGCGCGGTCGTATTGCTTGCCTGCCATATTTGTCTTGTGATATTGTCAATGTGTGTGTGTTACATGGTTGGGGGGTGCGTAACCCCAAATATTGATATTGTCAATGGTAAGTAAATCGCAGGTTTTGGTAAGTATCCTGACTTGGGCGGTTATGGGTGGGCTTCTTGTTAAACACACACACACACACACACTTCGCTTCTCGCGGCTCAGTTCTCTCTAACACACCCACAACGAGCTCAGCGCCCCCGGGCGCCCGGGGGCTGCCTGTCAACCAAACGAGGGAGTGCGGTGCGGTGCGGTGTGCCCCAGGTCCCGCTGTGCCGTCCCATCGTCGGGATTGGATGGCGGGGGCCTGGGGCTGGCCTCCGCACGGTCCCGTTGCGTCCCGTCTCCTCTTCCTCGTCTTCCTCTCTGCTCACTAGCAAGGCCACAGATCTTCATACGAAAAGCTGCGTGTAGTACGGCACTCATTTGGGGCTATATCTGTATTGCTCCAGGGGCGAGATGGCGACCCGCGTCGGGGCGGGGGAGGGGGTGCTGACCCCCGTATGGGCCACCCGACGCGTCTTCCTCCCCGCCGGTCCCCACAGCCCTCCTCTCCTCCTGTTAAAACCCATGTGGCAGACCATGCATGTACAGCATGCACGGACGTACGACAAAGCCGAAACCACCAACCAACCAACCAGGGCGGCACAACGACGACGCACGGCACCCTCCCGTGCCAACCGCTGCAATACGAGAATCAGAATCCAAGACGCGTCAGGCGCGACCCAACCAACGCAACTCGACCAACCCGGGCCTCGATGACCCTCGCGCCGCCCCCTCCCCCCTCCCTCATCAGATATACACAGCACACGGCGCACCAGGCGGCGTCTGGGACGCCGGCAGAGTTGGGTTTGTGCGATCACAGACAGATGCCATACCGTGCCGTACAGATGCCGTACAAACGACCCATGGTACACACACGCGGGGGAGAGAGCGAGCGAGACACACACACACACACACCGCCCGGGTGGGCTTCTCACTAAACACACATACACACACCGCGGCTCCCCTCCCCCCCTCCGCTCCCCGCACCTCACAGCGCCCTAGAGCACCTGGTGCTGCAAATGTGGAATGTGGAATGTGGAGCCCTCCAGCGCACCGATGAACGCGCGACCCGCCCGCCCGCCTGCCTGCCTGCCTGCCTGCCTGCCTGCCTGCCAAGATGCTCTCTCCATGAAGTCTCACCTCCTCTTCACCACACTCAGATCTGGCAGGGGTCATGCAAAGAATGTCAACAAAAGGACAATCGTTGGATTGGGGGACCCAACCCCGGAGACGGCGGCGGGGCCGGCCGCCCCCGCCCGCCCGCCCCACACACCGATGCCGAAACCACCCCTCGGAGCTCGGCACCGTGTGCATGGGACCAACGACCAACGACCAACCAACACAAACGCAGGGCACATGCAATCACGGCAACACTGGTTGACGATGGCGTTGTTTGCTCCATGCCTCTCCTGCCCCTACCCCTGCACCGGCTGCCACCGCTGCCAGTCTTCCACATGTTCTGCGGGGGGCGGCGCTTCCCTCACCTCGCCCCCTTCACTGCGACTTCCAACACACACACACACACACATACACACACACACGGGCGGGTCTCTTCTCTAAACACACACGGGCGGGTTCCTTTCCTAACACACACGTGGCCCTCCTGCTCCTCCCCTCCTCTTCTTCCTCCGGATGCCCTCCGGCCTCCCGCCGCCACCACCATCGCTACCGCCCGCCCGTCTGGCGGCTGCCCACACGGCTCCTCCCCACCCGCAAAAGTCCTCTCCGCATCCGCCACACAGCCGCCACCGCAACCACAACCACAATATACACACACACACACACACACACGCGCACGGTCAGGCGGCTTCCTTCGCGTCCTTGAATACACCCGCACACTCTTACCTCCCCCTCGCCCAACCTCTCCCGGCCAACAAACACAGCCAACCAACATAGCCCACCAACACGCCCGATTAAACCAAACTAATTCGAAATCCACGGCCCACCCGCCCCCTCGCCCCCCTCTTGCGGCGCTACACCGTGAACCCGCCCTCCAGCGCCGCCCCCCGGCCGTCCACCCCCCTCGCCCCCAACCCCACACCCACCCCGCCCCCGCCCATCAGCCCCGGCCCCGCCGCCGCCACCAGCCCCAGCGCCTCCCTGTCTGGCAGCCGCCCCTCCATCACAAACTCCCTCAGGCAGTCCGGCACCTCCAGCCCGGGGCCCAGCCAGGCCGCCAGCGCCTCGCCCTCCACCCGCTCCTCCCGCTGCAGCTCCCCGGACAGCCCCGAGTGGACCGCCGAGTTGGTGGCCACCACCGCCATCGCCACCGTCAGGGCGCCCTCCACCATTTCCCGGACCTGAGGGGGGGGAGGGGGAGGGGAAAGGAGGGGGGTACAGGATATTGGTAGACATTTTATACTGCGCTGCTGCCAGAGCGACGGTTCGACTGGAAAAAATTGGTGCAGTGCCATCAGAAGGGGAGGGGACGGTCAGGGGAGGGTCAGGGGAGGGCGGGAGGCGGGGAAGGGAAGTGGGGGAGGGCTGGGGCTTGGGGTTGCATCACCTCCGAGACCACGGCGCAAAACACAGGCATACACTGTATTTCTCGCCACACACACACACACAGTGCACCGGTTTTGAGGTTGCATGGTCCCAGGTTCGACTCCGGGCGGCCACGTTCTAGCGGTAGATATGGGCTCGAAATCCATCGTCGGTCCCCCGGATGAAATAGGTCGGGGTGTAGAGGGATGGATCTCAGGACAAGCGGCGGCCTTGGAGGAGCTGCTGGAGCCAAGACTTGGCTTCAAGGAGGCGACTATACCTCGGCGGACAAATACAGCGCTACTGACAGCGTGTGTACAGTGGAATGAGGAGTGGCTGGCCCCTGGGCCTCTGCATAGTCAGTTGGCTGAAGGACAACAGGAACGCAGCGCTCCTGCGATGATAAGGGTGTACAGGCGCTGGTGTGCGTGCCTGGTGGTAGTCAAATAACGCGGCTGTAGAGCATGCGTCTGGCGGCAAGGGGGCTGTAGGCACCTGGGCTAGTTGAGCTGGCTAATGGACTATCAGGTGGACGCAGTCCTGCGACGATTACGGTAGGCGGTGAGTACGCCCCTCGATGGGCGGTACAGTGTGGACTAAGTGGACTACGCCCCTCCTCATCAGAGGAGTGCTTCGGCGGTCTCCCGAATGGGGCGGGTTAGCGCCCCCGGCCAGCGTCGGCCCGGCAGATATGTAACGACACACATACACAACAGCCACCTGCACGATACACGATACACACACAACATACACGATACACGATACACGATACACACACACACAACAGCCACGCAACAGCCACCTACACAACGCTCACCCCGAGGCGTGTGGGTGCGGCGGGTACGGTGGCGCGGGGCCCCACCCGTGTTCACCACGGGCACACCATTTCTGGGCATGCCCGGTCGCTCAGGCAGTGATACAGCAGATCGGGGCACACGTTCAGGGCCCCGTCATCCGAGCCAATGTGTGGCTGGCTGAGCCGCCGCAAGGGGTGCAACAAGGGGTTTGGGATAACATTGCCCTAGCGGCGCTGACGGCCATGGAGCGGGCGAGGGTTGGGCTACGTGCAGCGACCCGCAACGGGGGCGCACAACCCGTGCCGGGGGCGCCGGCTGCCCCGTCGCCGGTAGATGTAGCTAAGGCGCGCGCAGTCATGGAGTTCTGGCAGCGGGTCGCCAGTTTTGCAGATCTAGGCCGACCGCGACGGGGATGGGAAGGGGTGGGACCGGACCACCCAATCCTATTGGTGGTGGACGGCCGGATCCGCTGCGTGCAGCCAGTAAACGTAGACTCTTGATGGATAGATAGCAGCGCGAGACGCTAGGGGGTAGGGATTGGGACTAGGGAAGCCCACTTCCGGGCACGATGGGGATCCGTGGGTGCCCGAGGAGGGTCGGGCCCGACCAGTGGGAGTTGGCAGCGAGCGGGACGTGTAGGCGAGGGCCGCTCGCGACGGGAAGGGGTGTACGACAAGGAAGCTTACGTGGTGATGTGCTGCCTTGTGCAAACCATAGCCCCATCATGGAGCGCCCGACTGCATACCCGGACCCAGCAAGGCCTGACGTGTGCGACGTCGCTCTGACTCAGCTGGGCGGGCAGGCCTGCCGGATGGTGCAACCCTAGCTAGTACAATTAGGTTGGAACGCGGGACCAGGCTAGTTTTACCGCACCGGGCAGGGGCGCGCCTCCGAATTGCGGAGGAACGTGCCCTGGGTGCTGCAAGGACTTGAGGAGGTTGAACAGCGGACTGCGAGGCGCAGACCGCCCGGGATGGGCTTCCGCCCAATCCCTTGAGGGGGCACAGCTGTCACCGATCCTCAGGGATCGGGCGCGCGCCCTTGGTTGAGAGCGAGGGGACAGAGGCCCCTTACGCCCCTCTCCCCCGTATCCGGGGGAAAGCGCTTCGGCGGTCTCCCGTATGGGGCGGGTTAGCGCCCCCGGCCAGCGTCGGCCCGGCAGATATGTAACGACACACACACACACACACGCACACACGCACGCACGCACGCACGCTCGCTGCCCTATGGACTGGGACATTGGAGGTTGTGCCGTACACGGGCATCTCCGGGCTCAGCTATGCGCCTGGCATGTCACGCACTCCTGCTCGGCCTGCCTTCAAACACACTCTCACACTCTCACTCCCCCCTAACAACACACACACACACACTCACACACACAGCCTCTCCCCCTCCTCCCCCACCCCCCGGCCCCCCCCCTCGCGCACCTCCCGCTCCACCAGTCTCGCCACGTCCCCTCCGCCCTCCCGCAGCACCGCCAGCCCCTCCCCGCCGTCCGCGCCGCCCGCCGCCAGCACCGCCACATTGAGCGGCCCCAGCAGGCGGCTCATGCCGAACTCGCTGACGGCCCGGGTGGCCAGGTCGGTGGCGCGGCGGATGTCGTCGGCCGCCCCCGTGGACACGGCGGCGCACGTGAGGTGCTCAGCCGCCCGGCCGCCCATCAGCACCGCCAACTGGGCCCGGATCTCGCAGTCGAACATCAGGGCGCGGTCCTCGGACTGTAGTGGGTGGGTGGGTGGGGGGGTTGGGGTGAGAGGGGAGGGGGGGTGGGGGGGTGGCGGGTGGGGGGTGGGGTGAGAGGGGAGGGGGGGTGGGGGAGTGGGGTGAGAGGGGAGGGGGGTAGGGGGGTGGGGGGAGGGTGGGGGGTGGGGAGGGCGATGCGGGGTGGGGCGGGGGCCCGGGCAGGGGCGCGGACGGGAGGGCGGGTGCAGGAGGTGGGTGTGTACAGAGGAGGCGTTGTGAGAGGGGTGGAGGTGGGGACCCCGGACGGAGGGCGGCAGCGACGCCCTGCCCTGCCCTGCCCTGCCCTGCCCTGCCCTGCCCTGCCCTGCCCTGCCCTGCCCCTGCCCTGCCCTGTGGTAGTGCCGTACCTTGGGCGGTGTGTACGTGAAGCCCAGCGCGCCCCCCGTCCGCGGGATGATGGACAGTCGGGAGGGCTCAGCGAAGCCGTCCAGCAGTCGGGCCACCGCCGCCCCCACCAGCGCGTGCCCCACCTCGTGACGGGCCACCACCGCCTTCTCGGTGCCCTGGAGGAGGGGGGGAGGAGGGGGGAGGAGGGGGGGAGGAGGGGAAAGGGGTGAAGCGAGGGGAAGGGGGGGCCCGGGGAGGACATTGGTCGGCACCCTGGGAGAGGCGCTCCTGCCAGGGCAAAGGCCTGTTCGGGATACGGTTCAGCTCAATCACGCGGGGGGGCGGGGGGGCGGGGGTATAGGAAATTGGTAGACATATACGGTAAGGGGGAGGGCGGGGGAGAGGGATGGGTGAAGCGGGAGGGGAGCGGGCGCCAGCAGGCGTTGCGAGTGAGGGGGTGACGGGGTGGGCAGAGAGAGGCGTGGGGATGGAGGTAAGGGCGCGGGAGGGCTGGGTGGCTGTCGGGGCCGGCGCGTGGCGGTGTCAGGGCGGCGGCTATGACGGGCTGCAGCGGAAAACAAGCCCCGGACGCAACCCTGGGGGGCGGCAGGTGATAGCTTGCAATCCAAACAACTATGCAATTAAACCAGCTCCAAACAAGTTTCAACAAGATAAATCATTTTCACAGTGTGTAGCGCGCGACCCCCGGGGGAAGTCTCGCACCCCACCCTGCACCCTCCCGGCGGACTATCAAGCCGCGCGGCCCTCCCTCCCTCCCTCCCTCTCCCACCCACTTCCCCTCCCAACCCCCCTAACCCACCCCCCCAGCCACTCAGTCAAGTCACCCAGATGCCACCCACTGCCAACCCCCCCGCCCCCCACCCCCCCACCCCCAATCCATACCCCACCCCCCCAACCTGCAGTATGCTCCTCTTCTTCTCGATGCCCGCGATGGCGCGCATCACCGCCGCGTCGAACTCCTCCCGCCCCACCGCGTTCTTGCCCTTGCGGCCGCCCAGCAGCGCCGCCTCGTTGACCAGGTTGGCCAGGTCCGCCCCCGTGAAGCCGGTGGTGAGGGCGGCCAGCGAGGACACGCTCACGTCGTCCGACAGAGGCAGACCGCGGCGGGTCAGGTGCACTCGAAGGATCTGCTCGCGGCCCACCTGGGGGGGTGGGGGTGGGGAGGGGGGTGGGGAGGGGGGTGTGATAGAAAATTGGTGGACATACTTGTACCGCGCTGCTGCCAGAGCGGGGGAGGGGGGGAGGTTGAATGAAAAGCAGCCCAGACGGGGGGGTGGTTTGTGACCAGGCAGGGAGGGGGCGAGGTTGGGCGGAGGCGAAGGAGGGGAACTGCGGGGAACAAGAAGCGGGGCTGAGGAGCCGAGGTTGGCGCCAGGGTGGGAGTGAGCCGCCCACTGGCCGGCAGCCAGCTCCTCACACCCGCGTCTCTTAACCCTCGCCTACTCCCCTGCCTACTTCCCCTGCCTGCCTGCCTGCCCCGTCGCTCCTTTCCCCCACGTCTGGACCTCACCACTCGCCCCGGGGCGCCCCACCTCCCCCACCTCCCATACCCAGCCCGTCTGCCCCCCTTTCTCCCCGCTGGAGATCCCTCCCCGGTACACTCCATCCTTCACCGGACCTTTGCTCCTCTGGCAGCAGCAGCAGCGCAGTTTGAATGTGTCTACCACTTTCCTATGCCCCCCGCCCCCGCCGCGTCCCCCCAACACCGCCCCCACCTTGTCCGGGCGCTCCACCGCCACCCGCCGGTCGAACCGCCCCGGCCTCAGCAGCGCCGGGTCCAACACGTCCGGGCGGTTGGTGGCCGCCAGGCAGATCACCACGTGGGAGGCGGGGTGGGGGGAGCCGCCGCCGTCACCGCCCCCCAGCAGACCGCCCAGGGGGCCCCCGCCCTGCGCCCCCTGCGGCGGCGCCTTGTCGGGGCCCGACTCGAAGCCGTCCAGCTCCGTCAGCAGCTGGTTCAACGTCTGCTCGCGCTCGTCGTTGCCTGTGGCGGGGCGGGTATAGCGAGGTGGAGGGAGGAGGGAGGGGGGGTGTAGAACATTGGTAGAGACAAATTCAAACCGCTTTGCTGCCAGAGCAGGAGGGAGGGGGAGTATTGGCCCGCGGCAAGGGAAGGAGGGGGGTTTATAGGAAATTGGTAGACATATTTATACTGCGCTGAAGGACAGAAGGAGGGGGTGCGGAAAGGCCTGGGCAAAGAGGGGAGGGGTCGGGCGCGTGTGTTTTGCCGGGAGAGCGGCCATGTCCTGTGGCGGTGACTGCGTGTGTTTCGCCAGGGGGCCCGGCGACTGGTCGAGAGCAGGGGCGGGCCGGTGAAGGGCCGGTGAAGGGCCGGTGAAGGGCCGGTGAAGGGCCGGTGAAGGGCCGGTGAAGGGCCGGTGAAGGGCCGGTGAAGGGCCGGTGAAGGGCCGGTGAAGGGCCGGTGAAGGGCCGGTGAAGGGCCGGTGAAGGGCCGGTGAAGGGCCGGTGAAGGGCCGGTGAAGGGCCGGTGAAGGGCTGTGTGGCTAGGTGGGGGCAGAGCGCGGCCACGACGTGTCGGAGGCCCCTCCCGAACCCGAGCCTCCAACCCCCGCCTTCCAACCGCCTGCCCTCCTGCCCAATTTCCCCTGGACCGTGGCCCCTGGCCCTACGAATGCGAGGACGTGAACGAGTGCGATCGTGCCAGGTCCCAACCCCCCCACCGCGCCGCCCGGGTTCGTTTCGGGTTTCTTCCTTTTTTAACCCCCGCCGCCCCCCCTTACCAATTTCCTATCCCCCCTCACCCACCCACCTACGGACCGCAACCTCATGTCCCTGCCCTTGGCCACCGCATCGATCTCGTCGATGAACACGATGGCGGGGGCCTCGCGGCGAGCCGCTGAGGGGGGGTCCAGGGGGCGGGTCCAGGGGGGGTCGGGGTGAGGAGGGGTCGTTAGAAGGCGAGTCGAGGGTGGGCGGTAGGCCGGGCTGCGTGGTTGGGGGTTGCTGAAGCGGGGTCGCGTGGCGGCTTGGGGTGGGTTAAAACACCCAAGGGGGCGACTCCGTGAAAGGGTCCACGAGAGGGGGGCCCCAACTCCGGGGGGCGGAGGTGGCGCGGGGGTGCGGTTCGGACTCCCCCCGTCGCGAGCCCTCCTTCCTCCTCCCCCTGCCCCCCCTTCCATTGCCCCTCTCCGAAACCCACCCCGACTCACAGGCCCCGTTCCCCTGGATTCCAGGCTATCCCCGTGACCCGGCTCCCCACCTGCCCCTCGTCCCCTTCCCCTTCCCCTTTCCCTTCCCCGCCAGTTCCTTCATCTTCCCCCGCTTCGCCTCCCCCCTTCCCTTCCCGCTTTCCCACCCTCCCCTCCCCCCCCCCCGCCCCCCCCCCTCCCCACTGACCCGCGAACAGCTCCCGCACCCTCATGGCCCCCATGCCCACATACAGCTCCACGAACTCGGAGGCGGAGATGGAGAAAAACGGCACACCCGCCTCGCCCGCCACCGCCTTGGCCAGCAGGGTCTTGCCCGTGCCGGGGGGCCCCACCTGCGGGCGACCCGACCCGACCCCAGGGGGAAAGCGGCGCGCGTGTGCGGTGTGTGTGTGTGCGCGCGTGTGTTAAGAATTGCAACCCGCCCGCCCGCCCGATCCCAGGTGCGCGCGTGTGTGTGCGTGTGTGTGAGGGGACGGGGGAGGTTTGAGGGACACAGGACGTTGACAGCCACATGTACAGACAGCGCGGGTCGAGGGGTGGGCGTCGGGGTCGGGAAAGAGCGTGTGCGTGTGCGTGTGTTTAGATAAGAGACCCGGCCCCCCCAAAGCCCCCGCGTGTGTGTGTGTGTGTGTGTGTGTGTGTGTGTGTGTGTGTGTGTGTGTGTGTGTGTGTGTGTGTGTGTTTAACAAGAAGCCCACCCATAACCGCGTGTGCGTGTGTGTTTGTGTTTGTGTGCGACCTCCGTGATCACTGTCATCCCCCCCCGTACGCACCCTCGAAACCGGGACCGCCCCCCGCCCCCCACCCCCCGCCCCCTAAACCCCCTCCCCCTTCCTCCCCGCCCTCCCTCTACCCTCCGCAGCCCTCCTCACCAACAGCACCCCCGCAGGCGGTCGGGCCCCCAGTCGGGCGAACCGCTCCGGGGACCTCAGGTACTCCACAATCTCCTGCGGGCGGGGGGGGAGGGAGGGGGGGGCAGGAGGGAGGGAGGAGGGGGGGCAGGAGGGAGGGGGGGGAGGAGAGAGGGGGGGGGGGCAGGAGGGAGGGAGGGGGGGGCAGGAGGGAGGGGGGGGGGAGGAGAGAGGGGGGGGCAGGAGGGAGGGGGGGGAGGAGAGAGGGGGGGGGCAGGAGGGAGGGAGGGGGGGGGGCAGGAGGGAGGGGGGGGAGGAGGGAGGGAGGGGGGGGGCAGGAGGGAGGGGGCCGGGAGGGAGTTACGGAAATTGGTGCTTCTGCTGCTTCTGCTGCTGCAGGTGCAGAGCGACGGCCCGAGCGACGGCCCTCGGAGGGCAGTGCCCCCACGGAGGGGGCCCGGGTGGGCGGCAGCGCAGTCCGCTAGGCGCCCTCGGAGGGCCACCAGGCATCCAACTGCCTCGCCCCGTCCGCGGCCCGGCCGCCCGGGTAAGGCAGGGACGAGCAGGGGAGCGGGTCGGGGTCACCCCCACCGCCCCGGGTCCGTAGCCACAAAACCCACGAAAACGTAGCTCGACTGGCACTCCTTCCCTCCTTGACCTTCACCCCCCCACTTTCCTGTACCCCGCTTTTCCCACTCCCCCACTTTCCCCCCACTTTCCCGTACCCCTCCCGCCCCCCACCCCAACCCCCGCCCCGGGCTGCTCTCCCCCCTTGCTCCCTCTGCCGACCCCCCTCCCGCATCCGCAGCTACCTGAAGCTCCTCCTTGGCCTCGTCCACCCCCGCCACGTCAGCAAATGTGGTGCCCACCGGCCCCCCGTCGTTGCCGCCACCCGCGGGCGAGAACGACGGCGGCGAGGAGGCGGGCCGGTGCTTGCGACCCGGACTGCGACCCGCCTCCTGTCGGTTGGGCAGTCGGTTGAGGGTGGAGAGTACGACAGCCATCAGCAGCACGTAACCCAGCAGCGTCAGCAGCCGGTTCTCCCGGTGCTCAACCGCCGAGACGGGTACGGCATAACCCTCCAGGTATTCGTACGGCATTGGGTAGTCCGCGGGCCGTACGGTGTAGAAATAGAACGAGGGCGCGTTGCTGCCGCTGGGTTTGGCGACGGGGGCGGGTGCAGGGGTGGGGGTGGGGGTGGGGCCGGCGGCGGCCGCCGCGGCGGCGGCAGCTGCTGCCGCCGCTACCGCCGTCCCGCGCTGCTGCTGCTGCTGCTGCTGCTGCTGCTGCTGCTGCGCCTGTCTTTGTCCTTGGCGTTGTTGTTGCTGCTGCTGAGGGACTGCTGCAGCATTCTGAGGGGGGTTCTCCTGCGCCGCCGCCGCCGCCGCCGCCGCCGCCATGTCTTCCCGCGAGCCGTGCTGGTGCTGGTGGTGGTGCTGCTGCATGGTGGCCTGCAGTCGGCGCTGCTCCAGGAGGGGGCTGTTGGGTCGCAGCGTGAAGAAGACCTTGAGGCCGTCCACCGTCACCAGCTCCACCTCGTTGCCCTTGGCGCACCTGAGGGAGGGGGGGAGGTGGAGTAGGGGGTGCGAGTGGGGGGTATAGGAAATGGGTAGACAGTATGGGGAGGGGGGGGAACAGCCAAGACACACCCGGGGTAGCGGGTGCGGGGTGCGGGGTGCGAATGGGGCGGGGAGGCCGGGAACGGCGGGAGGGAAGGGAGGGAGGGAAGGACGGGAGGGAAGGGCGGGAGGGAACGGCGGGAGGGAACGGCGGGAGGGAAGGGAGGGGGGAAGGGCGGGAGGGAACGGCGGGAGGGAAGGGAGGGGGGAAGGGCGGGAGGGAACGGCGGGAGGGAACGGCGGGAGGGAAGGGAGGGAGGGAAGGGAGGGGGGAAGGGAGGGAGGGAAGGACGGGAGGGAAGGGCGGGAGGGAAGGGAGGGGGGGAAGGGCGAGGAATCCGTGACCAGGCAGTAGGGACACGGGGACACCCCTAAACCCTTTCCTCCCTTCCTCCCTACCCTTCCTTCCTTCCTACCCGCCATCCCTCCCTCCCTTCTCCCGATTTCCTTTATCCTTCCCTCCATCCCTCTAGACAACTTGATCCCTAAATTTCAACTCCTGCACTTCCGACAGGGTAACACAGCTCCCTCCGTCCTCGCCGCCTGACCCCGGCTTCGCACAACCGCTAACGCGCCCCGTTCCCATAGCCCCGCCGCCGCCGTTATCCCCAACCCCCCCTCCCCCGATGCCGTATGCGCACCTGACGAAATCCGAGTACGGCATCTTGACGATCGCGTCCTCTGAGAGATCCCCGCCCCCCGCACCGCGCCCCGCCGGCCACAGCCGCATCAGCGCGAACAGCACCGCCACGTTGAAGGCGATCCGGAGGGGCAGCTGCGCCTGAGGCAGCGCGAAGAGGCGAGCTATCCAGGCGAAGGGGCCCCGCAGCTGGTGCTGGTGCCGGTGGGGCTGCGGGCGGCCTCCGCCGGGGGGGACGTGGGGCGCCGGGGCGGCGGAGGGGGAGATCCCGCTGGTGCTGGGGGGGCTGTCGGCGTCCGAGTCACGAGAAGACTCGCATTGGGTTTGAGGCTCCTGGCCGGCGCTGCTGCTGGGTTCGGCCGCGGGCGACCGGTGGCCTGGCGCGTCATCGCCATGAGATGCCGCAGGTGCGGGCTCGCGTGCGGTGGCGCGCAGGGGCGCGCCCCGCGAGGCGCTGCGGATGACTTTCGGAGAGCATCTCCGTAATAGTGAAAGGTAGACTATGCCAGAACGGCCGGCAAGCGGGCAAGCAAGTAAGCCGGGATGAAGAGGGTTCGCTCGACACGCGACCAACGGAGCGAAACCCGGCAGCGACAAGGACTTGGGACTGCGATCTATTGAGCAGCGCGCCATGCCCACAACAGGGGCCGGCCGCAGAAAAACTAGGAAGGATGTCCGAGTATGTTGTGACCTACGTTGAACAAGTTTTGGTTTGAGTGTTTGCAGGCGTTCAGGGCACGTCAGAACGCCGTAGGCAATAGTTCACTTTGTGTATAAGGCCGGAAGAACAGAACACGAAAATGTTGTCGAGGGCTCCAGAACCAACTGACAGGCCTTTGCGCTTGAGCAGAGCCTGCAAATGCATTCGCACAGGTATATGTGACTGCGCTTCATAAGCATAGGGATGGTGATCATAGCGGTGTGTCTGCTGCGCTACAAAAAGTTGCCTTCGATAGTGGGTTTCCTACTTGTCAGAGAGTCAGACCAACGGCAACGCACATATTGAAGAACGAGCCGGAAAGATGGTCAGCGTCTGCGTCAAAGACTGATGGATATGAAAACGGATGCATGCATCAAACGTGATGCGGTTGGCCTGTGCCGGAACTGTGAGCTTCGAAACAGGGTTTCCAAAACGCCCAACGTGCTGGTGTCCGCATTAACGACACAAACCTGCACGATGATGATCTTTAATGCGCAGAAACGGCGGTATTTGTGTCTGGATTTGCGTCCGGAGTGGTGCACGGATAGCCGATAGGATGCCAAGCAGAGGGATCACGTTGCCGGATATCAGGGCACACCGCCCGTTACTCAGCAGCTGATGGGGGCCACCCTGGCCAGTGGAGCAGTCGCTGCAAGTCCAAGGCCCTCACCGCAAAGTGACAACTCAGGCCTGACTCAGGTCAACCAAATCAGATGGTCTCCTGAGGTCTCCTGTTACCTCGTGGCTAGACCAGTTCCTTTTCCATGACGCTTGGCTCACTAAGAATCTGCTGAAGGCATTTGATCAGCAGGGTTCACATGACCACAGCCCAACCCGACACGAGCCGACCTCTATGTGCCGCGATCAAGCTGTTCGACAGGCCAGCGACGGCCCTTTGGACGCCTGGCGGTGGCGTTCAGGGAGGCGCGAAGGAATCAAAGCAGAGGTGAACGTCGCACGGCATTGACCGGGTTCGATTAGAGTCCGTAGGACAGCCCTGCTGCAACATCCTCTTACACGGGGTGCCAAACCGACCCTAACCGACACACCTTCAGGCACCCTCGGACATCGTACGAACATCACAGGTGATACCCGGTTGACAACGGAAACACCATCATAAGCTCGAATAACACCCAGGGGCACAGACTCCATATTACAGACGCCCAAACGGCCGCCCCGATGACCGCACATAGTGGGCACGGAGGCGGTGATCGGCTCCGATCTGTTCGTCGAAACGTACGGCGGTATTGCGCAACCTTCGGAGATGCACGTCGCCCTGACCTGCACTATTCGGAACATCAGGAGATAATACATTAAAGCGGTGGAAATAGAGCACTTCGCAGCGCAGCTCTGGGCATGCCGAAGCCTAACTGTTCAACTGACATGGAGCAGTTGCCGCCCGCGGAGGAGCTCACCGATGGCCCGTATGAACTTAAGGAGCTTCAAGCCCCCATTTTACGAGGCCTGGCGCTCAGGACCTTTCTTGGCATTTTCGAGTCTAGCCTTGGCTCGTGGATTTACCCGGTGCTCGCGAAGCAAAGCGGCGTCACACAGGTGTTGTACGCTCATTTATAATATTATTTTTCTATTACTGAGATAAGAAGGAACGTTGTTCGATTGGCTCTTTCGACTCCTTGTTTCGAAAAAAAGCACCGGCATTCCCGTCACGTCCCGACGCTTCCGCTCGCGTAACGCGAATAATGCGCATCTTGTTGAGCACGACCACTGAGAGGATCATTCACGTGTGAACTTTTTAAATCCGCCGCGTTGGAACAAACGGCTGTCTGCCGGCAACACGCTGCTGTCTGCGCTGCCGCCGAGGGACTGCCCCTGCGCTCCCCTGCGCTCCCCTGCGCTCCCCTCGCTGCCCCCGCCCAGGTGCTGCAAGGCATCCGACTGCCCGAGGCGCCGCTCTTCCTCCCGGACATGTCGCCCGTCACCGACGAGCCCGAGCCCTTCGCAGTGGAGCTCGACGCGCCCGCAGCCGACCACAGCGGCGCAGCTGGAGGTGGCGACGTCGCCGCCGCCGCAACAGCCCGCGCAGCTGCCTCGATCCGCCGGGCGCTACGGCGGGGCCTGCTGCCCCACGACCATCAGCTGACGGCGGCGGCGGCGGTGACGCCCGCATCGCCCGACGGCGCCGCGGCTGTCGCCGACGGCGCACGCGGAGCCGGCGGCGGGAAGGCGCCCCCGCCGCCCCGGGCGTTCTCGGGGGCCCCGACGGTCCTGGAGTACGCCAAGGCGTACCGCGATGGTGGGTCCAAAGGGGGGGGGATTTGCGGGAGGGGGAAGATGCGACAGAGGAGGGGTTCAGGTCGGGGACCTGACGTGGGTGACGGTGGTGGCGGGCTTTAGGGTTTTAGGGTGGCGGCGGCAGCGGCGTGTCGGCGCAGGGACCTCATTGGGCTCTGAGGCCGGGGACCCAGGGGGCCCCGCACAGCCCTCATTCGCCTCAGGCTACACATACACACGCGTGTCCAGACACGCAGCCTCCCTCTCGCCCGCGCTCCCTTGAACCCACCTTACCCCGCCCCGCCCCGCCCCGTGGCGCCCACCCTTGACCCCCTCGGGATGTCACGCCCACGCCCGACCCAAGGGTCGGTGACCCCCCTGCAGGTGGCCGAGCGCATAATCGGGTTCGTGGCGGACGGCGCCGCCCGCAGTCCCCCGCTGGGCTGGCTCGTGGGGTTCACCCCGGAGGTGGTGCGGGCGCAGGCGGAGGAGAGCACACGGAGGTGCGGGGCGGGGCGGGGAGGGGAGGGGAGGAGCCGGGGGCGGAGGGGGCTGGAGTTTTCGAAGGGGGTGGAGGGGAGCCAGGGGCGGAGGTGCCGATCCGGAGGTAAGGCGGGGCCCGTTAGGTGGGTGCCTGCGGGGGCCAGGTGCTGGATGGGGCCCCAGTGCGGTGCGCCCTCCTCCCCTCCCGGGCAGTGAGGCCGGCCGATGGTCGCTGAACCCACAGACCGTTCTTCCCGGAGGGGCAAATCAGAGGAGGGCAGAGCCGGGAGGGGATTGTGACGCCGTACCACGGACGATGCCGTACGCACCCTTCTTTCTTGCCGTACATTACGTAACCCCCCGCGCCCCAGGTTGCAGTCCGGCAACCCCCGGTCCATTCTGGAGGGGGTGCCCTTCGCGGTCAAGGACGTGGGGGACGCACTGCCGTACGGTACGACAGCCGGGACGATCTTCCTGGCGGGCGAGTGAGTGGGGCCGGGCCGGGTTGGGGATCGGGTGGGTTACACGGAGACGGTCTTTGTACGACAACTTCGCCGCGAGAAGCGAAGTCCAGCGTGCCAGGCGTGAAACAACCCGGGGGGGTTAAAAGAAACAACCCGGGGGGTTAAAAAGAAACAACCCGGAGGGGAGCGTTCCGTTCCGTTCCGTCCCAGGTGGGGGGAACTGACGGGAGCTCATCGGGATACCCGTCCTACCCGCGCCTCCCAACCCGCCCCTCCCAACCCGGCCCCCTCCCAACCCGCCTCCGCCAGGCGTCCAGTGACCGCTGACGCGCCGTACGTGGCCACGCTGCGCCATCTGGGTGCCGTACTCCTGGGCAAGACGAGCATGCACGAGATCGGGCTGGGCATCACGGGGCTCAACGTGAAGGCGGCGGCCACGGCGGTCAACCCGTACGGCGCGGGCTGCGGCGCGGGCTCGGGCTCGGGCGGTGGTCCCCGGGGGGGTGGCGGGGCGAGGCCCCGCAGCTACCACACCGGGGGCTCGTCCAGCGGCAGTGCGGCGGTGGTGGCGGCGGGGCTGTGCCCCTTCGCAGTGGGTGAGGCTGCGGGGGTGGGGCGGGGCGGGGCGGGAAACGTTAGCAGAGAGGGAAGGGGATTGAGGAAGGGAGATAGAGGGCAGGAGAGGGAGGAGAGTAGGGGGGCGGGGAGGGGAGTGGGGGAAAACGAATCCTAGATGTAGCCATTATTCTGAGTAGGATGGGGAAGGCAGGGGAGAGCAAAAGGGCAGCCATGGCGGTCCCAGCCGGTGGAGGCTGTATCCTGCGCGGCCTGCCAGAGGTCCGGGCGCCGAAGCTCCGTTGTCCCCACTGGGCTGGCTCCCGCCCTCCCGCCTGCCCCGCCTGCCCCTCCCTGCCGGGCCCCTGCAGGCAGCGACGGCGGCGGCTCCATCCGCATCCCCGCCTCCTTCTGCGGCCTGGTGGGCCTCAAGCCGTCCGCCGGCCGGGTGGGGGGCCGCGGGGCGGTGGAGGTGGACTGCACGGTGGCCACCAAGGGTCCGCTGGCGGGCTGCGTGCAGGTGGAGGGGGAAGGGGGGGAGGGGGAGGGTGTTGGTCAATTCGACATGTTGAAGGGGTGGAGGGTGCGGAGTGTAGGGTGCGGAGAAGGGATTGGAGGGTGGAGGGTGGGGAGGGGAAGGGATTGAGGGGAGGGGGTTTGCAGCCGCCGGTGTGCTCAGAGCGGGCGGGCGGGTAGCAATCCCGAGCCGGGGGGAAGGGGCAGGGTGTGCAGGGGCCAGGGCTTGGCGGGCGACGGCACAGGGGCTGACACCCTGACGCCCTGCAGCCGCGCGCCTTCCCGCGCACTGTCCGCGACCCCGGACCACGAGAGCCCCGATCCCCTCCCCGTTGTCAATAAAGACAGCGTCCGCCTCCCCTCCCCTCCCCTCCCCGCTAAACCCATTTCCTATACCCCGCCCCCATCCCCTTTGCTCTGGCAGCAGCGGCGCACTGTGAACATGTCCACCAGTTTCCTATAACCTCCCCTCCCCTCTACCCCTACCCCTCTACCCCTCTACCCCCTATCCCGGGCGGAGGCCCACAGGACGCGGCGCTGCTCCACGCGGTGATGAGCGCGGAGGGCCCCCTGGCGCTACTGCCGCCCGAGGAGGGAGGCCAGATGCCGCTACTGCCAAGCCCCTGGCCCGAGGTGGCGGCGCCGGCGGCCGGGGACAGCCCCGGGCAGCCGCTCAAGGGCATCAAGATCGGCGTGTACGACGAGGTACGGCCCGTATCAGGGAAAGGGCACGCGCCTGTGTGTGTGTGTGTATATAGGTGGCCCCAGTTCGTGTGCTCGAGGGGTGTGCCACGTCATCAACCTGCCCGGAGCGCCGAGATCTCGCACAGGCGCATGCCATGCCGTCATCATCTTGATTTAGAAGGTGGGGAGGGGGGAGGGGAGGGTGAATGGTAGTCAGGGACCGTTTAAGCGGCGACCCGGCACCGGTGTGTGTTTTCCCTTACCCCACCCTCCGGCCCCCACACCCCTCCCCCACGCGTCCCGCCCCCGGCCCCCGGGCTTCGCCCCCGTCGCTCTCCCCGCCGTGCTCCCCCGGGTGGGCGGCAGTGGTTTCGACACGCCGCGCCCTCCGTGGTGGCGCTGTGCCGGGGGGCCTTATCTGACCTGGAGGGTCTGGGCGCGGAGCTGGTTCCTGTGGTGGTTCCGGAGCTGGAGCACCTGCGGGTGGCGCACACCGTAACCATCGTGTCGGAGATGATGCACAACTTCAGGGTGGGTGCAGGGGGCGGGTGGGCGGGCGGGCGGGTGGGCGGGTGGGAGATAAGTCAGCGTGCAAGAGATGCGAGGGGCGTGGCAGCGCCCCGCAGATGACCGCGGTGGTAGAGTCGCATCGGGGAGTACGGCCGTCGTACCTTCCGTACCCTCCAAGCCCTGCCGTACTCGGCTGTTGACCTTCCCAACCGCCAGGACCGGTACGACAATCCCCGCCTCCGTGCCGCCTTCAACCCGGATGTACGGCTTGCGCTTTCCAACGCCCGGTTCTGGAGCCCGTCCGACTACCTTCAGGTAGATGCGGTGACCGTTACAGTTGGCGTTGAGGTTGCAGTTGGGGCGGTTGGTGAGGCGGTTTTGATTTGCGGTGTTGCGTTGGCTGATTGGTTACGGGCGCCGATTTCTTCGGGCGGTTATTAATGTGGCTGGCTGCGCCCGACGGCTAGAGCTTTGCTTCCCGTCCCGGCCGTGGCGGCCCTCCGCCCCCGCCCCCGGGCCCCACTCGCCTACCCCCACCCCCAACCCCCGACCGGTCCTCCGCAGTCGCAGCGGGTCCGTGCTCGCGCCAACGTGCACTTCCGGCGGGTCCTACGACAGGTGGGCAGTTGGGTCGGCGGTTGTGCGCTTCGGTTGGCGGTTGGTCGTCCAGGCGTTTCATGCGTCACCTCCCTAGAGGGACCGTGAAGCCCCCGGGAGAGCTGAGGGGACGGAGCTCCGGGTGTTAGGCAGAGGACGGGCGGGACTGGGGGGTTGCGGAGCTATGGCGGGGAGAGGACATTGATGATGGACATATCCATGCTGCGCGGCTGCCAGAGCAAAGGTGCTGTGTGGGGGCGCGACTGTGACCGAGGTGGTTTCCGGAAATGCCCAGTGGGGGGGGGCGGGCGGGGGATTGGCGGCACACGTGGCGGATCTTGCCAGCCAGACGCACCGTTCCGGTGCCCACCCTGG
The DNA here is from genome assembly GCA_003117195.1 of Eudorina sp. 2006-703-Eu-15. NCBI lineage: Eukaryota > Viridiplantae > Chlorophyta > Chlorophyceae > Chlamydomonadales > Volvocaceae > Eudorina > Eudorina sp. 2006-703-Eu-15. The sequence continues at coordinate 1,661 of BDSI01000058.1, read as the reverse complement.
AGTGTGAGAGTACGTGTACGCGTGTTAAGAAATGGAACCCGGCCCCCCCACGGTGCGTGTGTGTGCGTGTCTTGGCTAAACCCGCCGCCGCCGCCGCAGGTTCACGCCATCGCCACCCCCTCCACCCCCATCCCCGCCCCGCGGATTCACCCGGCAGCCCTGGAGGGCGGTGAGGCGGGGGGGGGCCGGGGGGGAGAGGGGAAGGAGGAGGAGGGCAGGCAGTGCGGCCGGCTGTTGTCAGTTACCAGTTGACAGTAACTGTAACACACACACACACTCGGGTGGTGCTCACCCCAGGTCCCAGGTCCCCACGCCCCGGGGGCAGAACCCCCCGCGGAGGAAGGAAGGGGGTGGGCCCCATCGGGGGGGGGGCACCCGCCTGCGCTCCGGGGCTGGGGGGAGCTATGGGGCTGGGGGGCTGGGGTATGGCAACATGGTAGACATAGTGGGGGCTCGGGGGGGGGGCTGCGGGGCTGAGGGGGGTGCCGTCTCCGGGGTCCCCGCGGGCTCAGCTCCCGCACCCCGCGGGGTGGCCCCGGCGATGCCGCCCGCCCCCCTCCACCCCCGGCCCGCAGCGAGCCGATCCCGCAGGCTGCCCCACGCGGGGCGCCGGCCCCTGGATCGGGCTAATCCTTCTCCCTCACCTCACCACCCCACCCCACCCCACCAATTTTCTCCGGTCGAACCGTCGCTCTGGCAGCAGCGCAGTTTGAAATTGTCTACCAATTTCCTATACCCCACCCCACCCCACCCCACCCCACCCCACCCCACCCGCAGGGGAGAGCAACCTCAGGCAGGTGGGTGAGGTGGGGGCCCGCCCGGATTATTTGCCGTACACACACGTGGTGCGGTGCTCTTGACCTTGGGTTACTGTTAAGTCTGTAACAGATGATGCACGCCCCCTTCCCCCACCATCCCCGTGACATCCCCCACACACATAGTTTTACCGCACCGGGCAGGGGCGCGCCTCCGAATTGCGGAGGAACGCGCCCTGGGTGCTGCAAGGACTTGGGGAGGTTGAACAGCGGACTGCGAGGCGCAGACCGCCCGGGATGGGCTTCCGCCCAATCCCTTCAGGGGGCACAGCTGTCACCGATGCTCAGGGATCGGGCGCGCGCCCTTGGTTGAGAGCGAGGGGACAGAGGCCCCTTACGCCCCTTTCCCCCGTATCCGGGGGAGAGTGCTTCGGCGGTCTCCCGTATGGGGCGGGTTAGCGCCCCCGGCCAGCGTCGGCCCGGCAGATATGTAACGATTCACACACACACACACAAACACAGGGCGGGCGGGCGGGGTGCAATTCTAAACACACAAACACACACACGGGCCTGGGTGGTTATGGGTGTGTCTTCTCAATAAACACACACATATTGAGACATACACACACGCCTCCCACCCCTTCCTGCACCGGTGAGGCAGGTGAGCACGGTGATGCGTTTCGTGGTGGCTGCCAACATGCTGGGGCTGCCCGCCATCTCGGTACCGGTGGGATGGGTGGGCCCCCTGGAGGAGGAGGTGGTCGGCGGAGAGGTGGGCGGAGAGGTGCGGGCGGCGGGCGGCGCCGCGGCGCTGCTGCCCGTGGGGCTCCAGCTGCTGGGGCGGCCGCTGCAGGAGGCGACGTTGCTGCGGATCGGCGCGGTGGTGGAGGTGCGGGGGGCGGGGGG
>BDSI01000057.1:600000-763171 GCA_003117195.1 Eudorina sp. 2006-703-Eu-15 | reverse complement strand
CGCCTCAGGGCACGACGCCATCGTTGTGTTTGTGGATAGGCTCAGCAAATTGACCCACTTGCTGCCACAACATCTGACGCCGGTGCCGACGAAATTGCTCGTCTTTTCGTCCAGCATGTGTACTGCCACCATGGGTTGCCAGATGACCTCGTCTCAGATCGAGGAGGCCAGTTTACTGTCATTTCTGGACTGAGCTGTGCAAATTGCTAAAGACTAAGGTCAAGCTTAGCACTGCTTATCACCCACAGACTGACCGTCAAACGGAACGTATGAACCGTTTGTTGGAGGAAACCCTACGACATTATGTTGGGCCTACACAGACCGACTGGGATGAGCATTTGCCTCTGATCGAGTTCGCAATCAATTCTGCGAAGAATAAATCGATCGGGTGCTCGCCTTTAGTCTTTGTTCTCCACACGAGAGAAGACTCCTGGCAACATTTCCGTTGCTAAGTCGAAGGTACCTCAGGCTGCATCTTTGTTAGTCAGATGCGCGACCGACTTGCGAGAGCTAAAGCTTGCCTCGAAAGGGCCAAGGCAAGGCAGAAGAAGCCGCAGACAAACATCGGCAGGACGCATCCTTCAGTATGGGTCAACACGTGCTGCTAAGTACGAAGAATCTTGCACTCAAATCACCAGGCACAAAGAAGCTTTTGCCGAAATTTATCGGGCCGTTCCCAATCCTCGAAAAGGTTGGAAACGTTGCTTACAAGCTCGAATTGCCTGCCGGGTACCGGATTCATCCGGTATTCCACGTGTCATTGCTCAAACCGTACTTGTCTACGGGGGCTTACCAGCCTCCGTTGCCCGCTTTCTCGATGACGAAGGGCAGGCGTACTGGAGTGTCGATGATATCATCGACCACCGGACCCGTAAGTCTGGTCGTACAACAGTACGGGAATTCCTGGTCAAATGGAAGGCTTCGGCCCAGAACACAATTCTTGGGAACCGGAATCGTCCTTGCGAGATGATTCCCTGGTGGAATCTCTTATTGACCAGTACCTGGAGTGTGTTTCGACACGGCCCAAAAGAAGACGCACCCGATAGGGACCGTCGTGTACTCATCTCAACGCAACGTGTGGTATTGACCACGGGAATATGGCGGAGGTATGGTTTGGTAACACCTTGGGTGATTCCAAAGTGACGCCAAAATCCTGCCTCGCCATCAGAGCGCTTTTATCTGGCTTGCCGCTCTTTATTTCCGCACGATTGCACGGTTACACGGGATGAACTGTTACACGGGATATACGGTTACACGCGAGATTGTTACACGGGAATCTCTTCGATGTGTACACACGGCTCCTATTGTGACGCGCATGAACGCGTTGCTCCGGGGACGGTTCGCTTCAAAAGGGGGGAGTGTAAGCCGGGCCGGTCGCGCCTGCGACAGGTTCTGCGCCACACTTCACTCTTGCGAACTGGCATTAGCCAAATGCGTCTTAAATATGACAATGATACCTTCGGGTGCGACGTAATGTGTAAAAGGCAGATAAGCATGTTACGCTCCGCAACCGTCGTGCAAGGGACACATCTCTTATGTCTGTGCAAGACACTCTTCGGTGTTCTTTTAACACCTTAATACAAGGACATACATAGGTACTGCATGCCCGGAACCAGATGGAGCTCACCCTGGACTTCCTCAACCGTTGTTGAAGAAGACCAGTGTTTAAGTCCTTCATAACTCAACTAGTACGTAGTTTAACTTTCATGTCTGTACCCAGTTTAAATCATGTCGCCGTTTCGGCTGCCTATGCCCTACAAAAACCTAGCTGCCCACGCGGCCTCACCCCTACCAATCCTCAATAAACAGTTTTTTTATTATAATCTACAATTTTCTGCTATTGCTGTTGCACCGGTTGATGGTGATGGCATTTGTCGGCCAAATTATTGGTCCAGTGTGAAATCGTCAAACAATTCCAATGAGGCAGAAGACGTCAACGGCCGTAACCTAAAGCAATTGAGCCTTGCAGCAAAGTACATTCAAGTTTTCCGACAGGAATGATAGGGAGAATGTTGCCTGGACAAGATTCGTTCCATTTCGCTCGCTCGCATAAAACGAGCTGTCTTAGGAAACTTAGGATATTTCCTTGGAAGTAAGCCATGCACGACGTGGAAGCCCAGAAAGCCGCATGATATTGATAGGTTTGTAGTATGGCTATGGGCCTTGGCCAGAATGTCAATCCCATCGGGCACGGCGAACACCATCGCACGCCCCGCACATCGCGCACATCGTACACCCCAGCCTGATCCCATTTCACAGCTAACCCAAAGGTTTTGACAAGTTTATATTTTTTGACAATTATAATTATAAAGGTGGCGTGCGTTTGTTAAGCCTACGTCAAGCAATAACAATTCTTGCATGGCCAGCCAGTTCCGGGCCCTGTCTAAGGGTCTATGTCGCGGCATATGAATCGCTTATGATTGTCCGATAATATTAATATATTGCGGATGCGTGTTCAAGCCATGTTGTGTGTGAACAAAGAAGCACAGTTATCTTCAGACTGCGGATGTCTAGCAACCGTTGTGGAAGTGCATCGTCCGCATTATTTGTTGACGAACCCCTACCGGCTAAGATCGAGGCTAAACTGTAAGACTTAACCGTAAGAGGTAGTCTAGAATTACTTAGGAGGATCGTGAGGTAACTTAGTTATGGCCACGAAGGTGGTTCGCATGCAACGCGCGACGTAAGGCATTACGAGATACATCTATATCCAGAATGGAGGTGTCCAGAGACGGGGGTGTCCAGAGACGGGGGTGTCCAGAGACACCGACGAAGAACCAAAGAGAATCCTTTGAGCAGCGCCGCCGCAGGCGGCCTGAACGGCAATACGATATGTCGTCCAGAATCCACATTTAGATTGGTCGTTACGCAGCTCCGCTAGACTGCGTTACGTTCGAAGCAATATTATTTACTTCGTCGGAATTACTTATGTAATTCCTATCTATCTGTGGGTGTGCAAAGCTTACACTCCCCCCCCTCTGAAGCGAACCGTCCTCGGGAGCTCTGTCACCACTCTTGCATGCCTTTATCCCGTGTAACCGAGGCAAACGTGCAAGTCCGAGCAGCAAGCCAGGTTTGCTCAGAACGAAGGATGAGAGGCGGGTCAGCTTGGAATCACCCAAAGCATCACCGTCAGCCTCACCCACCGTCACGTTGCCAATTTCACCAGGCATGAGAGGAGTGTTGACAGCCGAGTAAGAACATCAGAGGCAGCAGCACGAGAATGTGCGCCAATCGGGGTGAACGACTACTTGTAGTGCCGTGGAGTGCATGTCGATACTGTGTTGGCGCGGAGCACCTAGGGACAGTAGGTTGACCTTCCGTTGACAGCTATGAGGGGTGGACCCAACACAGTCTGCACGGGTTAGACGGTACGACGCTGTGTTGAGCGCTTGCGGCGCTGTGGCACAGGTGGTGGTGGCCGTGTTACGAGGCCGTCCAAGTACCGCTCGACCAGGGCCTCGACGAGGGAGTCCTCGCGGAGGTTTTTCTCCGGTTCCAGCTGTTATGCTCGGGACCAAAGCCTTCCCATTTGACCAGGAAGTCGCGCACCGTATGGTTGAAGACTTTCCGATCTCGGTGGTCGATAATTGCTTGCACTGTCCAATACGCGTTTCCACCATCGTCAATGAATTGAGGTGGTGGGGGCTGGTAAACGCCGTTGGACTTGTATGGTTTCAGCAGGGACACGTGAAACACAGGTGTATCCGGTATGCTGGTGGAAGCTCAAGGCGATAAGCCACTTCGCCAATCTTCTCCGCACGGGAAAAGGCCCAATGTACTTGGGCTGAAGCTTCTTCGCTCCAGGAGTCTTGAGCGAGATGTCTTCGTACTTAGCAGAACCAACTCATCCTCTGCAAATGAGGCATCTTGCCTGCGAGCGTCAGCGGCTTTCTTCTGCCGGGCCTGGGCCTCTTGTAGCGGGCACGAGCTCTTCGAAGCCGTTCTGCCATCTCGGATGCAAAGGTATCGGCGGATGGGACCTTCGCGTCTAGCACAGAGATGTTGTGCGGTTCACGCGGTACATGCGGAGTCCACAACGCGAACGGTGTCGTGTTGATTGACTTGTTGAAAGAGTTGTTTATGGCAAACTCAATCAACGGCAAATGCTCATCCCAATCGGATTGATCAGGGGCAATGTAGTGCCGCAAGGTCTCTTCAAGCAAGCGATTCATACGCTCACTCTGTCCATCCGTCTGCGGGTGATAGGCTGAACTAAGTTTGACCTTAGTCCGCAGGCGACGATGCACTTGTTTCCAAAAGCGGCCAGCGAATTGCGGGCCACGATCAGAGACCAAGTCGTCAGCCAACCCGTGGTAGCGGAAAACGTTCTGCACATATAAATTGGCCACTCCCTCGGCGTCTACTGTCGAGTGTGTGGGAGCAAAGTGAGTCATTTTGCTCAGCTGGTCCACAAACACAACAATAGCGTCATATCCTGAGGTAGTGGGAGGCAGTTGGACGATTAAATCCAGTGTGACACTGCTCCATACCCGTTTGGGTATTGCAACGGTTGCAGCAACCCACTCGGCTTTGTGGTCGAGGCTTTATTACGCTGGCACTGCGGGCAACAGGTAACGTACTGGGATAAGTCTGCGTCCAGACGCGGCCACCAGTAGACCTGCTTAATAGCCTCAATGGTACGACGAGTCCCACGATGCCCGCTGGCTCCACCGTCGTGGTGCTCAGCTATAAGCAGTGTGCGTAAATTGTCAACGTTGGGAACCACCACCTGGTTCCCCTGTAATACAGGTCGTTGACACGCCTGCAAGTGCGTTGTATTGATCTTCTCCCTGAACCAGGGATCATAACGATAGCCAGCAACGATACGCTTCCGAATATCGGTGGTGATCGTAGATCGTGTAAGTGCTGCCGCCATGGCTGACGATCAGCTCGGGGCGAAACCTTTTGAGGATCGCCCTCTGCCTGTTCGTAAATTCGGCTAAGAGGGTCAGCCACGTTGATTCTGCCTGGCCTGTAGGACCATTTTACTGATTGGTCCTGTAGGAACGAGATCCACCGAGCTTGATGGCGAGAGAGCAAACCGTTAGCTTTCAGAGAGTCCAGGTAAGTGAGGGGCTGGTGGTCAGTCACAACTGTTACATCTGGCGCGCCCTCGAGATAGCAGCGCCATTGCTGTAACGCGTGAATGACACCCAACGCTTCCTGGTCGGTGGTGGTGTAATTGCGCTCCGCCGGAGAAAACCGGTGAGACAGGTATGCAATTGCACGGTCATCCTGTAACAGGACGGCACCCGTTCCAAATATAGAAGCATCCGACCAAACCTCAAAGGGTTTGTTAAGGTCGGGCAGAGCCAACACGGGGGCATGCGTAAGTGCATGTTTGACGCCCTCGAAAGCTGCTTGGCAATCGTCACACCACTTCCAAGCATGCTTCTCGCTCGTGAGAACCGTCAAGGGGGCCACAAGGGAAGAGTACCCTTGGACAAAACGTCTGAAGAAGTTGGCAAGGCCCAAGAAGCTTCGCAGCTGCTTGAGGTTTGTTGGAGGAGACCAGTCACGAATGACCTTTATCTTATCCTCGTCAACCTTCAGCCCATGCCTGCCAACTACATGGCCCAAAAACTTCAACTCAGGTTGGTTGAAGGCGCACTTGGAGAGCTTAGCCTTAAGCCCTTGCTCACGAAGGATGTTTAACACCGTTTTCAAGTGGGTAAGGTGTTCCTCCGGCGTTCGTGAGAACACGAGCAAGTCATCCAGGTATACCAGGACGAACTTTCCAAGGTGGCTACGGAAGAGTTGATTCATCTTCGCTTGGAAAGTGGCAGGTGCGTTGGTGAGACCAAAACACAGCACCTTGAAGGCGAACTGTCCTTCAGGTGTGATAAAGGCAGTTTTGGGTATGTCCTCCTTACTAATCCTGAGCTGGTGATAACCCGATTGAAGATCAATTGTGCTCAAGATTTGTGCACCGGCAAGCTGATCGAACAGCTCTTGGATGTTCGGCATCGGGTAACGACGCTTCACTGTTATCTTATTGAGTTCCCGGTAGTCGAGAACCATACGGAGTTTGAATCCAGTAGGTGAATCCGGATCCTTTTTCCGTACAAAGATAACTGGCGCACCGAAGGGTGAGGTGGAGGGCTCAATGAAGCCCTTCTGCAAAAGGTCAGCGATCTGACGCTTGCACTCAGCCTTCTCTTCAGGAGACAGCCGATAGGCACGCCGAGCCGGAGGCTGGGCGCCAGGGATGAGTGGGATAGTGTGCTCTATGCCCTCATCCTGCTGCCTTATGCCAGTGACTTCAGCAAAGACATCCTTGTATTCGTCAAGGAGGGTCTGAAGTTGATCCTGCGGAATCAAGTTGTCGGGATTACCTGCCGGGGTGGAAGCAGCAGCGACAGTCGGATTGTCGTGCGTTGCACCTAGGGCGGGTGATCGACCAACAGCTGAAGCACGAAGCTTTTGTTTTGGCTGCACCAAGGGAGTAGGCGGCCTCTTGTCAGAGGCGGCTGACTCCTTGCGCACCGGATGCTGGATAGCGGGTGACACTGGGCCCCCATAGCCTGGCGTCTCCGGCCGTACCAACATCAAAAATGCGTCTGCACCACGCTGGATGGACTTTGCGGCTTGTTTAGCCGTCATCAAGTCCACGGACGTCGCTGTCACGAGGGTAGCCACGACCAAATTCATCAGTCGGGCAGGCTCCGAAAGATTCCCCTGGTGACGAGGCCGCAACACAACAGTATTGCCACCCTTTTTCAGGATGAGCTCATGCGTGTCGTAACACAGGCGAGCCTTGCGACGTTTCAACCAATCACTGCCAAGGATGATATCGGATGATCCGATGCCTTCCTTCATGATGAGGACACGGACGGTGTCACGGAATCTGCCTATGGTGATTGGCAGGTTCACTTCACCAAGCAGGACACTGGGTGTGCCATCTGCTAAGCGGACAGTGGTGGTGTTTGACGGTTTTGGTGCGAGTCCCGTGGAGGACAAGAACTCCTTGGACACAAAGCCGTCTGCTGTGCCATGGGTGCAGGCGCCGCTATCAGCTAGAAAGACTGCGGGCTTGCCGGCCGCTTTGCAGTCAAACAGCATAGCGTTTGAGTCGCTGTCATGCGTAGCTGAGAGCTCAGCGACTACAGCTGGTGGGTAGTACCACAGCTGGACAGGGTAAGGCAACGGTGGCATTGGCAACCGCCCACCCTTTGCTTTTCCATTTGCGGACACAAGGAGCTGAGTGCCCGATGGTAGCTCTTCCACAAGCTGATATCGCAGTTGCTGGAAGTATCGCGTCAAGTGCGGGAACCGAGGGACCACGAACAGAGCGCACGTGTGATGTGGGTCCTGCCGCTTTGAACGCGAATAGTGCTGCTGGAACGCTCTCACTGTTTGTGGAGACGTGCAGCACCAGAGGGCTTCACCAGCGACGTTCTCTGAGAGGAACGTGCCGGGAGTTGTGTGACGGGGACACAGAGCATTCGTACCAGTCGGGTTACACACGGCATCTCATGAGAAAGAGACACCAAGGTGTGTCTGCAACCGTCCAAAGATCGCCGGATTAACCATGCGGTCTGGTGCACAGAGTGCATAGGATGCAGAATGAGACACTGCAACTGGGGCAGCGTCAATGCCCAAACGTGCAGCTGCTGCCGTAACAACATCAACTGCACCCGGGTTGGCAACAGGCTCACCATGCGCCTGGAGGACATCATCCCCATCCGTACCGTAGTCGGATGCTATGGGACTTGAATCCCCTAAACCAACCTCAAAAGGGCTAGACCCGACAATGGGCTGAGTGGGAGGCCTAGCAGGCACCACAGCAGCCACAATTGGCCGCGACTGCAAAGGTGGAGCGCACAGCAGGCTCCTAGCGTCGCAACGGCATGCTCTGATGGCTTGGCAAGAGCCACACCCTCGGTCGACCCGTCAGATCACTACAGGTCAGACCTGGTAATAGGTGGTGTCATGATTTCCATGTACTACTGCACATGTTCAAGCCAGTATCTGGTATCTGGTCTTCTGATCAAGTTTCAGTCCCCAATATCCAGTATCCAGCTTACCATCCTCTGACAGTATCCAGTATTTGGTATCCAACCCATAGAGGGTGGTCCCAGTGCCTGGTCCATCAGGGTTTCTGGTTTCTGGGTTTGGGTCTCCAGTCACAAGATCAGATATCCAGTCTCCAGTGAGGTGGCTTGTTAAGTGCAGAGCCACAGCTGTCATTGCAACAGGTACCACCAGGGTATCAGGTCCACCTGCTCAGCAGAGTGCCACTACTTAGCTAGTGCAGTAGCAGTCAGCGAGCTTTGTGTCTGCTTTTTAAGGTTGAAAGGCAGAGACAAGTTGGAGTGGAGCTGATGCATAGACCAAGTAGTGACCAAGTCCTGTGTGCCTATCTGCTGTGCAGCAGAAAGCACATAGGAGGCTAGCTACCCGCCTGGCAGGATGCCATGAGCACCAACAATCACAAGCAAGAGCTGTGTTCGATACACAGTAACTTGCTCATAACATTGTACTATGTGTGTTTGTACTGCCCACCAAGGATGGGGTTAGTACCATATAGTACATGTTAGTGCAGCAGTTGCTGCTGAATCAGAGTAAATCTGTTGCAGCATTGCATGCATCGGCTGGGTCTGTTTGGGTCGTCTGCTTGTCTGCACAGCCTTGCCATGTCAGAGGCATGTGCAGGCCATGCAAAGTTTTGCATGGTTAGTTCGCATATACAGAGGCCATCTGCCAGCCTGCTAGCTTACTTGACTGGATGCTGGTATACTCTGCCAAGACAAACTGCTGAACGTGCAGCAGTCTGCTTGTAGTAGCAGAGGATAAAAGCCTCCATGTCAAAGCAGTCCGGCAGAGGTCTGTGTATAGTGAAGCAGATGACACTGTGGTCATACATATATGTGTAACGGCCACTGATAAGCTGGCATTCCTGCTGGGAGTGAGTGGGAGAGCCAGGGTAGCAATAGAGCCGGACCCGTGGGTCTGCCAAACACAACATGATACCAACCAGCAAGTAAATCAGAAGCAGACCAGCCAAGTGTCTTATGTTTCCATAGGACACAGATCAACACCAGTGCAGTTGTATGTCCAAATGGAACAAAGCAACTGTGCCAGCATTAGTCATTCCAGCAGGTAGGTGCGTGGAATGATGGGTGCTGGAAAGTCGGTGGGATCTAGCTTTTTGGTCCGCAGCCAGCTTAGAACAGCCAGGGACGGATGTTTGCTAGCAGTGCTTGGTTGAATTAACCAAGTATGCACAAGCATCCTTCCTTGTACAGCCAATCCGGCATCCGGGCAGCAATGTCTGGCTTGAGCACAGCCATGACAGGGGCAAATGACGGATAAAATCCTTTTAGCCCATGAGATGTGATTGATTTCGGAGGTGTGGCATTGCAAGGAGGCTGGATTTAACCAGCAGAGTGTCCGAGCAAAAGCACAAGGTCCATAGACCAGGTGTGTCCACATGGTCTCGCTGACATCAATCATAATACAGACCAATAGCTTTGAATCGCAGAAATTAATTTCTGGGAAAGCTGAGGTCGGTCGGCAACCTTGTCGCGATTTCGCAAGAAAGTCGTAACTTACAGCCATAGAGCAAAATCGACCGAGACATATTGTTCTTTGAAAGAACGAGTCTCAAGCCAAGCGGAACGTGAATGACAGTCGGCGTACCGACTCCAAACGCCAGGTCCGTAGACCCGCAAGGTTCGCAAGGCAATTTGCCGACAGGAAAAGACCAAAGAAAGTTATCAATGTTTCTCAAAGAGAGACTATTGAAAACTATGGTAAGCGGTTGGGCGGTGTGCCGCAGCACGTTACATTGCTTAGCAATGCTTCACCCAAGCATTCACTTGAGTTAGCAAGGCAAAGCAATGAATGTCCTGTATAAACAGGATAAGCCCGAACCGCGCAGAGCCGTTAAGGAAAGTCGGCGCGGCCGACATCCGAAAAAGCAAAGTCCGAAGACTTGCTTGGCTCGCGTGCGTGCATTGTCAATGACAAGCACGACTTGATTGAAAAGGCTTAAAGCCGGGCCAGAAGCCGTAGCTTAGGCCGAAAAGGTCGCGATGCCCACGCGCGATGCCGAAGCCTCGCGGCCGAACCAAGTTTACCTGAACCTGAGCTCGATACCACTTGTAAGACTTAACCGTAAGAGGTAGTCTAGAATTACTTAGGAGGATCGTGAGGTAACTTAGTTATGGCCACGAAGGTGGTTCGCATGCAACGCGCGACGTAAGGCATTACGAGATACATCTATATCCAGAATGGAGGTGTCCAGAGACGGGGGTGTCCAGAGACGGGGGTGTCCAGAGACACCGACGAAGAACCAAAGAGAATCCTTTGAGCAGCGCCGCCGCAGGCGGCCTGAACGGCAATACGATATGTCGTCCAGAATCCACATTTAGATTGGTCGTTACGCAGCTCCGCTAGACTGCGTTACGTTCGAAGCAATATTATTTACTTCGTCGGAATTACTTATGTAATTCCTATCTATCTGTGGGTGTGCAAAGCTTACATAAACCTAGTCGTGCCTTCCTGTGCTCGTCCATCCGGTGGCCCGTCCCAGGATCAACTAGGATTCATGTTGCTTAGATACTCCCAAAACCAGGTACCTTAACTCTAAATGTCAACGCTGTATTCTTAACTGGTTTGATTGACCCGCCTGTCCGGCCCTCCGTCACCGCCATTTTCACCGCGGTGGACGCCCTGAATTGTTAGTTTGACATTTTTCTAAGTAAAACGGTAAGCTGGAGAAGAATTGCGACTTGGTTCGGCTTGAGCTGGGTACCGCTACTTCCGACATGCTTGGTTTTACCCGGCTTTCGCGCGTTGTACCTGCTTACGACGAGTCAGCATTAAAAAAGTCGTGCACGAGAGACGTGTGCCTCTTGACGATCACGTACTGCTCGGACACGCACACACTCCGACCAGACTCCGACAGTGGTGTCGCCTGACGATGACTTTCACATGCTGGTGACCTGTGCTGATCAATGATGCACCACAGTAGCTTTGTTTGTTGAGTGGAATTCGGAAGGCTTGATTGCCCTTCTGTCCCAGGACGGCAGGGCCAAGCAAGCTTGTACTTCGAACGCTTCGTTCTGCTGGACATCATTCTTATCTCCGAGGAAATAGCCACATAGTGCTCTGGCAACCCGACGACCGATAACTGCCAAGAACCATATAACGGGTCAGATGTACGTTGCGTAAAGGTGTGCCCCACCTTGCTTCCTCGCGCACACGCACCGGGCAACTCAACCACGTAAAGCGCGCAACATGGCCCGCACCAAACAGACAGCTCGCAAGACCTGTGGCCCGTGTGGCGGCCATTCGAAATCCAGTAAAAACCTAATGTGCTCTTTCGCGGGTAAACAACACCGGCCGCGAACGCTCGCGGCGCGTCACGACGGCGCTTCTGCCACTGCTGACGAAGTCACCGCAGCCACCGCAGCAGCGGCGGCAGCAGCAGCGGCAGCAGCGGCGGAGGACGGTGGCAGCGATGGCGCGAACGCTGCCGCGGGCGGCGATGGCGGGCCCCTCCCCGCGGCGATGCTCGGCGGTGCCGACGCGGAAGGCGAGGTTGCCGTCGAGTGCCCCAAGGCAGCTGCCGTGGTGCGCAGCCACGGCGTGACATACTCTGCTGCCGTGACGCCTAATGGCGTCCCCCAAGACAAGTTGGTGCACATGAACCAACTCCCGGCCGCACGCAAGTGGCAGCAGCTGCCTGTGGACGAGCGAAACGCAGTCCTGGGCATTAACCCCGCCTTCAAGCTGTACAAGTACGGCGACCGAGAGGCGTACTCGCTTCACTTGACACGCGCCGTGGAGTGCGACGAAGCCGTACTGGCTTACACCGGCAAGCTGTACACACGGAACGCCTGGGTGGCAAAGCACCCCGACAACACCGACAAGGTAGGTAGCGATGTGCAGAGGGAGGGCAGCGTCACCGCAAAGGCCATACACACGTACGTGCGGCCACCACATACAGTACACACGAAAGTTATGGGACATCCAAGAGGTAGGACGAAGCGTAGCTAGAACATTGAAATAAATGCGGAACACCTGGGGGGTTCACTGTGCACCACCTCTCTCGGTCCCTAGCGCCTGGTTCCTAGCGCTTCTACGCCCTCCCAGCAGCACGCAACAGCTGCTGCATGCAGTGTGCGTCGAGCTGTGCCCGTTTGCGTGTCGGTGCGCTTCTTACAAGCATGCACTGCGTGTACGGCCACTGTTTCTGTTCGTTGCCGCTGCCGTCGCCATACGTCATGGCGGTGGCTGGTCACTGCATGTTGCTTTGCTGTTGCTTATTGCTCACTCCTGCCGTGATGCGTTACAGCAGAAACAATCCAGGCGAGGCGATGGCCGGCACTCCGATCCCGGCCATCCACAGCTCCACGCCGGCACGCCGATCCCGGCGACCCCGCCAAAAACTCCAAAGCGATCCAGCTCCCAGCCCCAAAGCGTATTGGCCCCCCAACACCAACCCGTTGTAGTATGCACTAGTGGCCGATAGAGATGACAGTACCCGTGTTGCACCGAACACCCGGGGCTCCGCCCCGGTTACTCCCACTGGAAAACCCTGCACCCGGGGTGAAGAACGAAAAGCCCGGGCGCCAGGGCACCGTAAAACCCTCGGCCGGCCCGCGCAGGGTGGGTGGGTCGGGGACTAGAGGCCACTGTCCCGGCAGAGGGACAAGCCTCGTGGTAAGTCAGAACTACGGCAGTTAACAGAAAGGTGCGCAAACACGCCGCAATAGCCAGACCTCCCGACGGTGCCGTACCCTGCCGTACGCAGACGCCCCATGCGCCCTGCTTCCACGCACCACGGCAGTTCGTTCGCAACAACTCTCCTATCTCTACGCTTAGCTTAGCTTCGCTTGAGAAGTCGAAGCTTGTCAAGCACATGTCCGTGAGACAGGCGAACGTCTGCCAAGGTTGACGCTGGCCGCATGGCGACCATCCATCTCCGTTCTTCCATGTATCTTGCATCGTCATACATTCGTACACATAGTCACACTGACAATCAAGCCATCTAAGCATAATGATCCAGTAAAACACCACGTACTTGCGTTCGTCATGGGGACGTATATTTGGACGCGTTTTTTCTTTTGTGCGGCTGCAGTGCCACCTGTGGGCGTACGACATCAAGTCTAAGACGGTGCGGGACAGCGGCTACTGCGGTCCGGATCTGGTACTGGCGGCCGACGAGGCGGGCAACGAGAGCCGCTACCTGCAGGTGGGTCTACGACTTCGCTGAGCTGGGAGTCCCAGTGAAAGGGTGGTCAGCGGTGGGGGCTACACACCCCATCCTGAAAGTGCAGGACGGTCGTCTTGTGTGCCGAGGTCCGGTTCCGTCAGGCCAGGATTCTTAAGCCCTGTAGGTACTCTGTCGTAATAGACCGCGGGTGGACAGGGCACTGACGCCCAGTGGAGCTATCGCTAGGTGTGGGCGGTTTTTTCAGCCCGGTGGGACCGTACGGGCAGGCCCCTGAATGGTGACTCGCGAGCCCCCGTGGCCCTCCAAGACTACGGGCCACCGCTGGAGAAGTGACCCCGCCTTAGTGGGGGTGGTGGTTCGCTAATAGGGGCGCCCTGGTGGCTAACTCCCCCTGAGCGGGCTTTATCCCTTGCCATGGTTGGTTCTCAGGAACGGGGTGGTTCCCTGGTAGTGTGGGCCCGGGGAGTGTTTCGGTGCACTTGGGGAGCCTGTCCGGAGCGCCATGGTGGCGTTAGTTCATTTAGGCAGTGTATGGTGAGGAAGCCTCGGCTGTCGCCGGGGCTGTCACCGGGGCTGTCACCGATGACCCGTGGGGTCCGCTGTAACATCCTAATAATAAGGTGAGTGTGGGTGTGCCTCGCCAGTTTGGTGCCGGGAAAGGCGGCGACGTAGCCCACACTCGATGCACTCCTCGATGTTTATTACTGCCGCAAAAGTTTTGAAAGGAGCCATATTGCGGCGGCAAGCAACTCGCGGTGATGTCCTGCGTGGCGGCGGCGCAGATGTGACGAAGCGTGTGACGTATAAACGTGCCCTCAGCGAAATTGGAATTGTGTCCCTCCCGTTATGCACAGCAGGTACAATAGGCGGGTCTATCTCAATTGCAGATGTGCGCTGTATTGGCATGTATTATTGTCGTACTGCTGTATTGCCGTACTGCCGCAATATGCATGGTACACCGCACGTACCGCAAGCAGGCGTGAATGTTGCGATCTGCTGGAACGCACTCGGGGAACACGCACACTGCGCCATCCAGCCATCAGGGGTCCAGAGCCCCGGGATCGACCGCTGCGTGTCTCTGTTGCTAGTGCCGTGTTGCCGCGATACGGTACCTTACTGTGTTTGTGTCGGCGAAATGTGCAAGCAGTCGAGATGTTTAACGCACTTGGAGGATATCGATTGCGCCAGATGCCGTCAGCGCCCTGCGACCGACCGCTGCGTGCAGGACTCGGCCTGGTACAGCGATAAGTTCCCCGTCGAGCACAACCTGTACAACGAGGTCATCTGGACGACCAGCCCAGCACACGAGAACCAGGTAGCGTAGCGTATGACGGTGTGGCAGCAAGCAGGACCGTGCATGCCGGCTGCTGCGTGCATTAAACAAATGCCCTTCTCACGCGCCGTGTCAGATTCACCACCCGCCGTTGCTCGCGCAAGGATTACGATATCAGTGCACGGATGTCCCGCTGGTGGCAAGGACATCACAACGCAGCAACACGAACTACGGTAGTCTTAACTACTGGTTCGCTTCAGGCTCCCAAGAATCTAATGTAACCAAGTCGTGATCGCGTGCATGGGTTCACGGGCCCTGTTGCCCCAACAGGTCCTGCCGTACATCCTGTACAGGGCCGAGGAGGCCCTGCCGGCGGGTACCGAGCTCGATGTGGACTGGGGCAAGGAGTGCTGGATGGCGATCAGCCAGCACGAGGTTATGTTCCAGGCGAGCGTGTCTTGGGAGCAGCACTACCTCCACCAGCACCTGCAGAGGCATATGGACACCGCCAAGGCCGCCATGGCGAAGAGCGCCGCAGCGGCATCACGGCCGGCTGGCAACGATAAGGGCAGCAGCGGTCGTGGCGCTGCTGGTCGCGACCGCGACAGGTCCACTGCAGCCTCCGTGCGCCAGCCGGCGTTTGTGTACTTCGATCGGAAGGTTGGCTATGTGGACGCCAGCAGCAGCTCTGCTGCGCAGCAGCACGGCGGCGGGAACCCACCACAACCGTCGTCTTCAGGCGCCGGTCCCTCCACGGCGGGGCCACCACCGCCGACCAGCAGCAGGTCGGCCGCGCGCACGCCGTTGACCAGCTCTGAGAAGTTCCGACTGCCGGCGCACCGCGTCTGCTACCGCCAGCTCACACAGCAGCAGCTGGAGGCAGTCTTCCCCGGCTTCTCCACGCAGGTGGACTTCAGTGTCCTCAATCTGGCTTCCCTGGATAGAAAGCGGGCACGGAAGGTGGCGTCGGAAACTGCGGCGGGCATGACGCAGCTGAAGCATCTGAGCGCGGCGGAAGAGGAGCTAATCGACAGCGGGACGACACCCAGCTGTACGGTTGCAGAGGTGAGCGGGCTGCGCGAGTTGACTGGCGGAAGCCGCGGACAGTCGGTAGTTGGCTGGCAGAGTTGCAGTTCTTCGTTGGCACGTACGTATGCTGCTGTCTTGTGATGAGCTGATCGGCCTCTGCCGATGATGAGACCAACACGCCTCACCCAGCCGCGAGCAGCGACCGGCCCCCAGCAGCGAGCTGATCATGAGTGAGTTGGAGTGGTTTTCATTTGAACAGCTGGGTCTCACCCTTCCTTGCACATTACCGTACAACCGTGCGATCACACCGTGCGATCACACTGTGCGACCTGCAGGTGCGGGGCCTACACCACTCGGTCCGCTGGGCCACGACGCCCAACCATAAGGCCTACACGGTGTTGGCCAACCGCCGCATCACCAAGGGCTCGCCCATCGGCATCTACGGGGGCGTCATACGTGACCCCACCAACGAGGTGGTCGACCCGGAGGATGAGGTACGTATGTAGGTAGGTGCGGCCGCCGGGCTGCACTGCGTGCGGCGTTCGTTCCGTCTATGGGTTGCATGCTTGAGGGCTGTGAGCGGGCGGGTTTCTTTTCTAAACGCACGGTACGCACGGGTGGTAAGAAAGAACGGAAGACTTGCTCAGAACGAGCCCGGCGGCACGCGGCGGGTGCCATGTTGCTGACGTGAGTGGCTGGGCAGCAGCAGGTGATGCATCATGGTAGGTGATTCCTGTCTGTATGTGGAAGGCACATACAAGGACCAACCGTTACGTGTCTGCTGCCTGGCAGCAGCTGCCGACGCTTGCACCTGCACCTGCGCCGACGACCTGCACCGAGGCGACAGGGTGTGACTGGTAGGTGCGTTGAGGGTGGGCTGGCGCATCGATCGGCCGCGCGTCACGTCAACTAACGGGGCCCGTCCACCCTTAATTGCCTTTTACCCGCCCAACGACTATCAGATGTACGCCATGGAGCTGCCGAAGAAGGTGCTGCAGGATCTCTGCCCGGGATACTTCTGGCCTGAGGAGGGGCTGGTGCTGGATGCCAAGCCCCGCGGCAACGCCTCACGCTTCATCAACGACACCTGGGGCCAGGACGAGTCGCTCACGTAAGTACGGTACGCACTGTTTCGCGAATGTTCTTGGCCCGTGCGCGCGCCGCTTGCCTCCAGTGGCCGAGCTGATTGCCGGCATTTGTGTTATGAGGCCTTCCGTGTGTTGGCCTCGTGCGCCGGCGGGAACTCGGTGACCCTATTAAGAGCGGCAGCAAGGGCGGACATTTGGGGGCTAAAAAGGAATCACACCCACATTCGGGGAACTTTGAGCGGCAAGACGAATGCCCCCGCCGGCGCCCAGGCCGACCAGGGCCAACTTGCATGAAATGTTCTACTTATGCGATCGGGGCGAGTAGCTTCGTTCCGCGCCCGCCATTCGCTGCCAGCTTGCGCACACCACGATTTCCCACGGACACCGGCACCCGCCGCTCGTCTATGCACACAGGCCAAACATTGATTGGCGGGTCGTGTGGAGCCGCGCCAAGCGACGGCCGTACGTGATGCTGTACGCCCTGGAAGATATCGACGAGGGCGACGAGCTGCTCAAGGACTACGGCGGCTACTACTGGCTGTTCTTCGGGCGACATCTGCAGGTACGATTACAAATATGGTGGTGCTCAGGCGAGCGTTTATCGCTTACAACAATTTGTAAGAACAACTATTGACCAAAAATAGGTAGTGACTACTACCTACCTATTGACTAATAACTCAAGAATGGTAGTACTATACTGAGTATCGATGGTAGTAATGTAATACTTTTCGTCAGGATTTTCTCTTTGTGTTTTTACTGGGGATACCCTTACTCACTCTACAAAAATGTTTGAAAATAGTGAGTACGAGTCAGGTACGGGTATTCAAATTCAAAAATATGTTGCGTTGAATGAGTTTGATTATTTATTTATTTTGTCAGAATATGTAGTAGTTACAGATCTATCTAACATTGAATGCGTATGGTACATGCATGGCATGCAGAACGAACACGCACGTTTCCATGACGAGATCTCGTCCAAGATCACGGCACTCCAGGACTGGATCCGGCGCGAGCAAGGCGAGCAGCGCCTGGCACAGGTGATGGCGGAGGGGCGCAACGTGGACATCAACGCCAAGCTGGTGTATGACGACTGAGTCGATGCTCAAAACGTGGTACAGTGTTTGACGCGGCGAACCTGGTAGCAAGTGGGACTTCGCTGCTGCCGCTACGACCGGATCCGTATCTAACCCGTCGAATTATACATGACAAATATGCAAGAGGGCTTCCTGACCTGGCTGAGGTGTGTATGTGCACAGATGTGCGCACGCACGTACGAGTTTGCGCCCTTGCTTGTCTGTACCGTCGCTCGGCCTTCGGAGAATGAAGCAGTAGGGCGCTGCATCCAGGCGCATCCATCTATCGTACGACTGGCCGATTGGCCGGCGTTTTCATTGTCTGAATGGGATGCTTGTCGCATGTGATATGACACATGCTTCGTTTGTTTCTGTACGTCCGTTGATGTTGCGCCTTGGTAGCGTATTCTGTACCAAAACCCACTCACGCAGCAGGCCGTCGGTTTCTAGATTCCAGTACCTGCGGGCTGTACCAGCATTGCCCACTCGTCAGCAGGCCGTCGGTTTCTTTATTGTTGGCTGTAGCAGAATACCGTAGCACGCCTTCCAATCTGGCTCCTGAGGGGGCGGGGGCGGTGGGCCAGCAGCCAGTCGGTTCACGAGAGTGGCAGTCGTACATATGTTCGGGGACGCATACACAGTGGTGTCGCAGACTGAGATGATGAGGCTGGGAACGGGAGTGACCGGGAAACGACCCGGGTTGATCAGCGCGGCCGCCGACGGGAGTGCAGGCAGGAGTAGTGGGGCGTCGGGGTCCTCGCAGCCGTCCGTACCGTACGATTGGTAGAAACCGGCCGACGAGCGATGGGCGCGGGCCCGCCGTGAACGTACGGCAGCGGGGGGCCAACCAGGCGCAAGTGGACGAGCGGCCGGGAAAGCGTGGCTTCCCAACGTAACGAACTTCGGGGCCCGGGTCTTGGATTCTGGTTATGCGGCCCGCGGCGGGCCTTCGGTGTGCTCGTGGTGCTGACTCGTTGCGCCTCCGGGGGGGGGGGTTCTTTCCGTGTGCAGTATGTTGAGCGAGAAACCCGCCGGAACTATTCGGGCCCTTCCGCAGCGTGTGGTGAGGCGGCTTTGAATTTCCACCTATGACCCACGGGTCCGTCCACGGTGACATACATGGTTCAAAGTTCGACAGATCGACACGCTGAGCGGCCTACAGCCGTGAGGAAAATCACTCAAGTCCGATGTACGGGTGGCCGGTGCACATGGGGTGGAGCAGGTGAGGCAGCTGGAGGCATGCCGCTGCAGATAGAAACGCACAAGAACAAGAAGTGAATGCCGCAACAACCTCAACCCGACCATGCATTTAGCGGCAATCACAGAGCGCTCGCTCACACCATTGGGGAGCGGTGAATCAAACCGGAGCTTCTACTGGTTGCAGTCGTACCAGCAGGACGGCAGTACGGCAAACTGTCAAGGTCACCTTATCAGGAGCAATTTCCGGGTGTCCGCCTTTGTTACGGTGTGCTTGCTCACAGGTTAGCGAAGCTAGCTGGAGGGCTACTTCTTTATTTGTAAAAGGATTTGTGCTATAACCGTTCTCGTGGGCCGCACACAAAAACGATAGATTGTTGAGATGCGAACGTGTCGCGCACTTCAATAAGGCAACCGCCATTTGTGATACCGGCAGAAAACCTGCGCCGCTTACGTCGCTAGGATTTCGTTATCCTTGGCTACGAGCAAAGTTAGTCCAACCGTTATTCTTCGTTATCACATTCGTCCGACAGAATTTGCTGCGTCGGCATTGGCCAAGCAGACTCTAACAAGTAGCTTACGTCATCTGGCGGTGCTGACGCCGCCGAAAGGCCGTCCGAGCGGTTGGGTGATCCAGGTGAGCAGATCTGCAGCAGCAGTTTGCGCGGGAGGGTGCGGACAGGCACTGCAGTGCCACCTGTGTCGTAGCTAGGGACCTGCCGGCACATCCCGCGCGGGGTGGGCACTGGGCAGGACGGGGGACCGCGCACGGACCCCACTGCCGTACGCTTGGTGCGAGTCAGCGTGTGGGCCGTGCCACGCACCTAGGATTGCCAGGGCGCTACATGCGTGCGCCTCAGGATGGGGCCCCCAATCTAACATGCCGGCGGGAACATGTGGGCCTCCGGGTCCATCGTCTGCCGGCGGTCGTACTGGCCTTGGTACGGCGATCGCACTCCTACCGGTCCACTGCCATGGCTGGTTGGCAAGAACATCGCAAGTCCTGGGCGCGGATTGGATTCGTTCGTTTGGTTCAGGAGCCCGGTGGCACATACCTGCCTGCAGACGTAGCGTGTCCCTACCGCCCCCGTGGGTCGCCGTGCAGCACCGTGCGCCATTGGTTTGGAACCTTACCGCGCTGAATTGCAACCCAGCGTGGAAAGCGCAGCGCTGCGGCAGTCAAGGCGCGCGATCCGCCACATTGAGCCTAGGTTTGCGGGATGGAGGAGGAGGGCTCGCGCGGCAGCATCTCCGACACGGCTCCGCCTCAGAACATGCTGGGGGCGCTGCGCGTCGTGACGGCGGCGGGCCGAGCAGCAGCGGAGGATGGAGGTGAAGCGCGAGAGCCCTACCTGTACAGCTGCAGCGCCTTGAGGCAAACGTGTGGCGCCGTCTGAGATCTGTGCGATCAGGTGGCGCAAGAGTTGGGCATGCACCCAATCCCAGACCCGCTGCAGCGGCTTCCATCGCCGGACGAAACCAAGCGCGCCGTTGACCGGATGTTGGCTGGTGGCTGCCGCCCCCCCGGGGTCGAAATAGCACTGCCTCAACCGGCCGACAAAAGAGCTGCGGAGCAAAGCGTGTGAGTTTGGCCGGCTGCCTGCCAGCCGTTCGACTGCCGTATACACTAATTCATTTGCACGTTGTTGTGATCTCCTCACGAGCCGAGACATGCTGTGTGTGCATGTGCGTCCTGGCACGTCAAGGAGCACCTTCCTTCCGCGCCTTCATCCCTCCCTCCCTCCGTCCATGAATGCCTGCCTCCATGCCTCCACCCATACGCCGCAGGCTCGCCATGCTCGATGCAATCGCCCAGGCGGAGTCAGTGAACCGCGTCATGCTGTGGGGCCGTGCACCGTTTACAGAGGCTGTGGCCCGGGCAGTAGCCGGCGTCAGTACCCACCCGCTGTTGGAGCTGGCGGTCACCAAGGGCAGCCCCTCAAATGATCCCGACGGGGAACTGCCTCCGAAACCCAGCTCTGCGGAGGTCGGCGCAGCCGCGGTCGCCGCACGGCTGCTGCTGCAGCGGACCGACGGCGGCCTCCTTCTAGCCGGTGTGCGCGCTCGACGCGTTGTCGTACTGTACTACACTGCAGACTCTGCATCTCTTCTGCGATTTCGGTAGCGCCGCCGTTGGGCCGAGCGGTGGGTCTTCGCCCCGATTGGGACACTGGGCGGTTGGAACTCTGAAGGCCCGACTCACAGGGCGCTGCATGGCTGTGCTGGACGTACACTGAGCGCAGGGCCCTTATCTGCTAAAGCACTTTTATTTGTTTAACCGTTACAAGGTCGAACCGTGTCATGCGTTGTGAAACATGTTATTGTTATTTAGGATGTTACAGCGGACCGCGCGAGTCATCGGTGACATGTTGTCATTCGTCGTCAAATCCTGCAGGGGTTGACTCCTCGTGAGGCCGCAGCCCCGCCCCGTGCGTCCCCCCATGTTACGTTACATGGCCCACAGCCGAGGCGACGCTGCTGCAGGCCCTTCCGTCCCTGACCTCACTCCGCCTCCTGGTCCTGGGGGGCGTGGAGCGACCTCCCGGCGGAATGGACCAGCTGACCGCCCAGCGAGACGGCCTGCGGTGGCGGCAGCGGTCCGCCACCCCGGTCACCTGCCTCACCGCCCTCACGGCCCTCACCCCGGTCACCTGCCTCACCGCCCTCACGGCCCTCACCCCGGTCACCTGCCTTACCGCCCTCACGGCCCTCACCCCGGTCACCTGCCTCACCGCCCTCACGGCCCTCACCCCGGTCACCTGCCTCACCGCCCTCACGGCCCTCACCCGCCTCGAGGTCCGCCTGCGCTGCATGGAGGGCCACGACCTCGGACACGACAGCGCCGAGCCACCCCTGGACGACCAGCTCGCGGCCCTGCACTCAGCCAGGCGCCGCGAGGCGGCGGCCGAGCTTGCCGCTGCGGACGATGCGGAGTGGCGGGCGCTGCTGCGGACCGTCCGCGGCTTGCCGGACCTGAAGGAGCTGTTCACACCATCCCAGGTGAACGTGGCGGACCTGGCGTCGCTCACCCAGCTGAGATTGCTGTGGGTGGGGTCGCTTGCGCTGCCGCCCGCTGCGCCCACTGCGGGCGAAGGAGCCGCGGCGCGGCCTGCGCACCTCGAGCAGTTCGACCTGCCACCACGGCTGCAGGCGCTCTGGGTGAGGTCTCCTCTGCGGCCTGACGTCCTGGCTGCGCTGCAGCCCTTACCGGCGCCCCCGGGTGGCGCCCCCGGAGTGTCCCTGGAGCAGGCCGCACACCCCTCGATGTCAACATTCGATGGCGACACCTGCTGGTGTCTATCATTCGCGGAAACGGACGTAGACAAGCGGCTGACCCCACAGGCCGCCGCCACCATGCGCCGGGCGGCAGCCAACCTCCGGACCGTGTTCGGTGCCACAGAGCCCCTACAGCAGACTTCAGCTGGTCATCAGGGGCCCTGCCGCGGACTCAGCCTCGTCGTGACGTCTTGTGTCTACCCTTGCAGGGCGCCGTCAAGCGCAGCCACGGGCGCCCGAGGCCCGACCCCAGCCCCAGCCCCAGCCCCAGCCCCAGCCCCAGCCCCAGCCCCAGCCCCAGCCCCAGCCCAGCCCCAGCCCCAGCCCCAGCCCCAGCCCCAGCCCCAGCCCCAGCCCCAGCCCCAGCCCCAGCCCAGCCCAGCCCCAGCCCCAGCCCAGCCCCAGCCCCAGCCCCAGCCCCAGCCCCAGCCCCAGCCCCAGCCCCAGCCCCAGCCCCAGCCCCAGCCCCAGCCCCAGCCCCAGCCCCAGCCCCAGCCTTCGACCGCACCCACGTGGGCGCGTGGCTGGGGCACGTGCTGAGGGAGCTGCGGCCCGAGACGCTGCAGCTGCGGGGCTTTGTGCTGCGTGCCCGCGACCTGCTGGTGATCACCAGGTGCAGCGTCGGGCTCAGGATGAGCGGGCGGTTCGGCCGGTGGCCAAACGGCTCTTGAGTGGGCGCTCCTTGGAGGAGGCGTTGGGTGCGGGAACCCAGATATTTACAAATCAAGGGGTGGGCTGCGCGAAGGGAGGTAGTAAGGCGGTGCGGAAGGCTTGCACTCCTTAATCACAATCGCTCTTATCCATTCTGAACAGCTATTTCAACAGAAATTGAATGAGCAAGGGCAGCTCTCCCTGGACATGCAGCTCATGCATCTGCGTTCGTTGATGTCTGCCCGGTCTGCAGAAGCCGCCGTCCACTCTCCGCCGTTCGCCGCGTGCCTAACACAACACACCTCTCCTACGGCCCTCGCGCCTTGCTGTCCCTCCCGCACTCCACGGGACCCCTCCCTTCGTCCCCCCAGTCACTTGACCTCAGCATTTGCAACTACATGCTGTCTTCGCTGCCGCTGCTGGGCGGCCTCCGCTCCCTGGAGGAGCTCCATTTGCGCTCCGGCATGTGGGGTCTCGACCGGCAGTTCGACCCAGACGTTGTGGGGGGACCCTTCCTGGGCCTCACCGCGGCGCCCTGCGCCTCTGCCGGCGGAGGCGAACCCCAACCTGCCGCAGCGCTGACGACGACGACGACGACGACGGCCTGCCCCGATGACGACGTGCGCAGCGCCGAGTGGCTGCCCCTCCCCCGGCTGCGGCAAATCAGGGTGCTCTGCCGCTCGGAGGAGGCCGCGAGCCGGCTCCGGAGCGCCCTGAGGAGGGTCTCTGCGGCGATGAGCCGCCGAACGCCGCCTGCGGAGCTGCTCGTAGAGCATTAGCGGTAGCGGGAGCGGGAGCGGCGGCTCTGTGACCGGCGGTGAGGCTCGGATTGAGGCCGCGCTGAGATGATGTAGCCCGATGGGAGAATCATGGAATCCTGGTCCAGGGGACCCTGCACGCGCAGGGTCATGGGGGCCATGGAGCGTGCCGGGGTGCATTGGGGCGTGTGGGAATGTATGTATGGCCCACTGCGCCCGTATGGATCACCCGCTGCGGCTTGTCAAGGCAGGGAGGGATGTGGAGGACGGTATGAGCAAACTGAAGCAGCAGGCAATGCGGCTGCCTAATGGTGCTGGAGGTTGTACGGCCGTAGTACGGCAAACAAAGGAAGCTGCGTGCACATACGACCGCGGCGATGCAGCCGCAGTACGGATGGGCATAAGACGACTATGGGGACGGGCAGGGTTGCTGCTCCATTCTGCTGCTGGGAGGTGAACGGCCGTCGCCCATCCCGGAGCGCGCTGGTACGGCACCCGGGGGAGCTAGCTGCAGGCTCGCTGCCACCGTCGCTGGTCGCGTTGAACGAGTTGAAGCCCGGACCCGCGGAGGTGGGCTCGCGGCACCTCCATTTCCTGCTGGTTGGTACACGACACGCGCCCGCGTGCGCAGCTCTTCTTCTTCCCACGGCGCGAGCCAACAGGTTCCACAGATGGACCCACGGAGGGTCGCGGCACCTGCCATTTCCTTTTCCGATGTCTGGTTGACAACAACCAGCGCGAATCACACCGCTCGCTCGCTCGCCTGCATTTGCGGCGCAGCGCATTGGGCCACTCGCGCCCACTTCCTGACGCGCAGGTCACGGCATGGCTCCATCCCCGGTGTGCCGTGACGTGACGTCCTCTCTCAGCCGAAGCACCGGATGCTGAACTCGATGAGATCGCGGTTACGCTGTTACGCGTTGCTGCAGCGCAGCTCCCTGCTGCACTGCACTGAGACGACAGATCCGCAGTGATTGGCGCGCTGGAGGCGCTGCGCCGCTGCGGCCTCGTCAAGGCGCGCGCGGGGGACCTCGCCGCCCGCGACAGCGCGCGCGCGCGCGGCACCGCCGGCAAGCAATAACAATAATTTGAGAGCAGCATATTACCCCCCAGCCCTTATGACGGCAACCAAGCGCCACAAACCGCACCAGAAGCAGAGGCAGAGACACGTAGCAACGGACACTCCGCAGACAGTTCGATTCTCGATGCCGAATGCAGCAGCTACGACAGACCTACGACAGAAGGGGTTCTCCCAGTCACCGTGCCTCTTGCTTTGGTCAAAGCAAACGGTCACCCAGTTGGCGCACGCGCGAGCTAGCCTGCGCATAGAACTACCGGTATGATAATACCACAGGTATTGGTTCAGTACCTCTAGTAAGGTAACTGCTTCAAGGGGCCCCGCTGTTGCTATCACTCAACCGACGGCCAACCCTGCAGCCTTCGAGCAGGTAAACCCCCGGGGAGCCCTTACCCGCGCTCTACCCGAGCAGCGACCGCCCGCATCGGTCTCCAGGTTCACGCGGTTGCGGCCGGGGCTGCTTTGTGTGTGTGTTGGCCACCTCGTCCGTGTTCCGCTCCTGCTATAATCCGGACCACCACAGCCCTCTCCCCGGGCTCCGCTCTGACCCCTTCCGACCCCAGCGGCCCACCGCACTTACGGCCGCCTGTGGGGCCCACGTGTCCGTCATCGCCACAGCGGTACGTGTAGTGATCACCGCCTGCCGTACGCACAAAGCAAAGCTGTCCTCCGCCCCTCGCCTCCCTTCCGCCCCTCGTCGCCTGTAGCCGAGCCCTATCAGCCTCGGGCAGCCACCGCTGAACGTTGTCGTCCCGTGTACGACACAGACACAGCATCCTCTGGCGCCCTCACGCCTCCGGCAGCCTCACCCGCCACCGCCCGCCCGGACACACTCGTACTCCGGGCGGTCGTGGCTGCCCCCTGCACCAAAGGCTCAAGCTCCAACGTCAAGCCCGTGCCCTCCTCTGCCCCTCCGCCCGCCGCTCCCCCCCTGGCCAGCCCCATCCGCACCACCCACTGGCGCCGTCCCGCCACCCCGCCGCCACCAATGTCACCCCGCCCCGCCCCAGCGGTGCCCCGGCCCGAAACGGATCCCCCCAACTGCATCCGCTCCTCCGCGGCCTCCACCAGCAACTCCGTCAGCGGCTCCACCAACTGCCGCCTCAGAAGGTCCGCACTGCCAGCCACGCCGCCGCCGCCGCCGCCGCCGCCAAAGACACGGGCCAGCCACGCCGCGGCGGCGGGCTCCATCTCGATGCCCGCCACACCCGCCGGCCGCAGCTGCGCCGCCAGCTCGTGGGCCTGCCGCACGATGACCTCCGTACGCTGACGCTCGTCCAGCGGGTGGAATCGTACGACACGATCCACGCCCGTCCACAGCTCCGGGAGCAGCCCCGCGCTGGCTCCGAAACCGCCGGCGCCACTGGCGCCCAGCGGCTCCGCGGCCGCGGCGGCGCCGCAGGCGGCCGCCGCCCCCGCCGCGGCCTGGGCGCTCCGACCCACGGGTCGGGCAGCGCTGGCCGCCCCGTCGATGCTGCGCTCCGGTCCGAGGCCGCGATCCGGGCAGATGGGAGTCCCCGGGGCGCTGCTGGATCCGGATCCGGAGCCGGAGCCGGAGCCGGAGCCGGCGGCAGCCGACCTGGTTGTTGTGTGGGTCGGGGAGGTGGTGGTGAACACGACGATGGCGTTCCTGAGGGAGGCGGGGCGGCCCTGGCCGTCGCGGATGTCGCCGTCTTGCACCCCGCGGAGGAGCAGCTCCTGAACCTGGGGGGCCGCAGGGTCAACAAGAGGGTGCCAGGGGAGGGGTTGGGAAATGGGTAGACATTCTGGAACTGGGGAGGGGTTCGGCGATAACCCTTAAGGAACCCGGCCACACGAGGGAAGGGGAGGGCAGGGGCAGGCAGCGCACATGCGCAGGCGATACGAAACAGGTTGACTGCCGCAGGAGCGGCGAACGGACTGGCTGCGTGCTCACAGCGCGTGGCCACAAGCCAGCCCTGTTGTGCGGCTGGGAGGAAGTGATGCGGCGAGCGACCGATCCGCTTAAGGCGGGGTGGGGAGGGTCTGCGCGCTTTCGCAGGGCGCCCCCAAAAGCCTTGCGTCCTGCAATGCTGCCTGCCGCGTCGGTGGCCAACCGGACCCCCGGAGCCGACCAGAGCTGGCATACACGGCAGTTTCCTGAGCACCCGCTGATCCGTCCGTCAAAACACCGCACCACAGAAATGCAAAATCCCACACCACTTCGCACACAGACCTCCAGTCCCGCCAAGAACACACCCAACAGGCCTCACTCGCGGCCCATCGCCTGAAGCCCCCACGTACACGCGCGTCCTTGCATACCACGCACTGCCGCCTTATCACCGGCGCACACACACACACGCGGTATGATTTGCCTTGCGGTGGTGGCGCGGCTGCCTTGTCCGCGCGCCTGCATCTGGTAAGTTTTTCCTCGCAGGTTCTATGGTAAGTATATTGCCACCTGGGATCGGGCGGGCGGGCGGGTTGCAATTCTAAACACACACGGGACGGGGCGGGCGGGCGGGCGGGCGGGCGGGTTGCACTTCTAAACATACGCGGGACGGTTGTGCCGGGCACTTGCTTGCTGTCGGCATTGCACGCGCTGTTGACGCATACGCCCTTGCTTTTGCTGCACCTTAGGATCAGTAGGTAGTTTAGTAGAGTTTCGTCTGCATTAGCCTACGACGTCATAGCCGCTACTTCTGCTGGCGTCACGGCGCCCACCGGCGCTCGACAACGATACGGGGCGCTACAGCATCACGGACTACACCACCTTGGGACTACTTATGGTCGACATACTTCGCCCTGGCATATTGGTAACTCTGGTCTCGGTCTCAGTCGTCGGTTGCATTGCTGGACACGGTTCCGCTTATTCGCGGCTCAGCTTTTCTCCTTGCTAACACACACACGCACGGCCACATAAACACACCCAGTGCCCCCCCTCCGCCCTCCGCACCTCCACGTGCGCCCGCTCCACGCCCTGCACCAGCAGCACGCAGTGGGGCCGCCGCCGCAGCGCCTCCGTCAGCAGCCCCCCGCTGCCGAACCCCACGTAGCCGGGTGCCGCGCCCACCAGCCTCGACAGGGAGGTGCGGTTGCCGAACTCGCCGCCGTGTAGCACCAGCAGCGCCGCAGGGTCGTGGAACAGCTCCTCCGCCAGGGCCTGAAACCCCCCCACCGGGGTTGGGGGGCGGTGGGGTCGGGGAGCAGAGGAGGTCAAGAATGCATCAGATCGGGATCCCGACGGGAGTAGTTAAGTGGGACGGATTCGGATCCGGGAAGGCGGACCGCGCCTGTGTGCCGCGGCGTGTTGCCCCCGTTGGGGTATACGGTACGGCAGGGAGGAAAGGCCACGGGTCTGCGGGGTCCCTTACCCGCACCGCGACGACAAAGGTGCCGGCGGCGCGGCGGGTGAACCCGGGGACGTTTCCCCGCAGGTGCCCGCGGGTACCCCAACCCTCCTCCCACCCACACGGTGGGGCTTCATACAAAGAGACACCCCGACGAGTCCTATTTCTGGATCGCGCAAATCCTCAAAAAGGCGGTCACACATTCGCCCAATCGCGCGCCGACAACACGCACACCTTGCACAGCGTGCTCTTCCCGCAGCCGGCGGGACCGACCAACAGGAAGCTCGCCACAGGTCGCGCAGCGCCGGATGACGCGCCGGACGGGGTCGCGGACCCCCCGGCGGCGGCGGTGGCCGCCGCGGCGGTGGCGGTGGTGGCTTGCAGGCCCAGCCGGTGCAGCTGTATCGCGGTGCACACCGCCCGCGTCGCCTCCCGCTGGCCCACCACCCGCGCCTCCAGGGCGGCACGGAGGTGCCGTACAGGCGCCCCGACGTGGTCTCGGAGCACGGCCTCCAGCGGCAGACCTGTCGTTCGCGCCACCACCTCCAGCACCGCCGCCTCGTCCACCACACCCGCGGCGCCGCCGCCACTGCTCATCCCCCCCGCGAACAAGTCGTCGTCCTCACTTGCGCGGGCCGACGAGCTGCCCTCCCTCCAATCGCTGTTGCTGCTACTGCCGGAGGTGGCATCGGTGGCCGAGGCTGTGCTGCTGCCATGACCCTCGGTGGTGCGCTGCGTCGCACTATCACCGCCGTGGACGATGCGGGGCTCACCGCCACCGCCACCGCCGCCGCCGCTGTCGCCGCTGCCCTGGTCGGCAGCAGGACCCGGCTGCTGATGTTGTCCTTGTTGCTGGTGGTGGTGGTGGTGGTGGTGGTTTCCTTGTTGATGCTGTTGCTGCGACTGCTGCATCATGAAGACACTGGTCCCCAGCAGCAGCTTCTCTGGGGGGATGTTGAGGAAGCGGGTGCGGCAGCTGGGGCAGCGCAGCCGCAGGTCCTCTAGGGAGGGGGCCCCAGGGGCAGGGGCCAGGGGAAGAGGAGGAGCCAGAGGAAAGGGAGGGGCCAGAGGAAGGGGCCAGGGGCAGGGGCCAGGGGAAGGGGTAGGTGGCAGTGCGCGTTGGCTCGGGTGCATACGGCAGACGAAGGGAATACAAGCTACAAGGCTCGGCGCCAAAATGGAGAAGAACGAGCGCTGGGTACTGCAGGGCTCGCTCTGTCAGCCCCGCCCTCCCTTGCCCTTTGCTCTTATGGCGTCAGCGAGGCAAAATCATGTCCACCAATCCACTCCTCCCCCTTCTTGTCCTCCTCCTCCTCCTCCTCGCCGCCGCCACCGCCGCCGCCGCACGCACCGGGCTGTGCTGTGACGGTGGTGCCGCAGTGGGGACAGGCCTTGGGCAGGGCCCGCTCCGCCGCCAGGGCCACATCGTCCTCCGCCTCCTCCGGCGCCGCTGCCAGGCTGCCGCCGGTCGCCCCTGCAGCAGGTGAGCCCGCCACGGTTCCGAAGATCTGGGCGTGGCGCCGCTGCCTCTCGCGGGTCATCTCCAAGTGGCCTTCGGGGCAGCGAAGGCAGGGCAGGGCAGGGCCGAGTTCAGGGGGATCAGGATATCGTAGCTCACGCGGCCCCTAGGACAGCGATGATACATGGAGGAGCGCACACGCGACCGGGGCTGGGTCTGCCCAGTTTCTTTGCTGAACGCACACGACCATGCTGGTCCAGCAGCAGCTCCCCAGACGGGGCTGGGGGCAGCAAGTGAGGGCCCGACGGGACCGGGGCCAGGGAGACTGGCGGGTGAGCCCGGAAGGCAAGAGGGCGCTTCGTGCCCTGCGCTTCGGCACAACAGGACCCCGGGCCCGCTGGGCCCTGGGTGGCGGTGCGGAAGGCACTACACACAAAGATAAAGGTGTGGTCAGCCCAGCCCTCTAAGGGTGAGTTCGCGCTAAGGCGGCGTGCGAGTCCATCCCATCCAGCGAAGAGCTCACCCGCGGCAGGGGAGGGAAGGGATACAGGGGAGGGAAGGGATACAGGGTGAGGGGGTGAATGCAGTGGCCAGCCGGCACTCGCACCCGCACCGGCACCCGCGGCACCCCAAAAGCACCCTTAACCCAGATCAGGGATCACCCCACCATGTGGGTCCGGGCTGGGTGTGTCCGGGCAGTTTCTTTTTAAACCCCACCATGTGGCACCCAGGGTGCAGTCCTCCCGCCCGCGACCCTCCCTCACCCTCCACGCCGCCCTTGGGCTGCGCCGGGGTGGCCCCGAACCACTCGAGCAGCTGCTGCTGCCGCGCCTCCTCCCAGGTCTGCCGCCCCTGGGTCGACACCCAGCTCCGCCAGTCGCGCAGCCCCGCCGCCGCCCCGGGTACGGCTGGGCCGCTCGCCTGCCGCCACCGGGGATCAGTATGATGCTGATGATGCTGATGCCGATGTTGATGATGCTGATGCTGGTCAAAGCGGCCTGCCTGGCCCCCTCCACAACCGCCGTCAACGCTGCTACTGCTGCTGCAATTGCTACTGCTGCTACTGCTGGCCCCGCTGTTCTGACAGCCACCGGCGCTGCCGCTCGCGCACGTCCCCGACTGACCACACCCGGTGACCCGCGGGTCAGTGACCGCCGCCGCCGCGGGGTACCCGGGAGGTGGGTCCAGCGGCTGCAACACCCTCACCGCATCTTCTCGCAGCTGCCGCTGCAGCTCCGCCTCCAGTGCGCTGAACCCGGTGGTGGGAACCTCCACCCCGCCCTGCACCCTGGCGCCGGCACTGCCCCTGCCGCCGCTGTGCCCGCATCCATACCCTTGACCCCCAGCACCAACACCAGCAGGGACAGCGGGGGCACCATTGCCGCCACCAGCCCCATCATCCTGGCGCAACGCCACGTGCGGCCGGTGCGGCGCCACGTGTTTGTCAGCTTGCAGGTCTGCCTGAACCAACGGGTCACCGCTGCCCGGCGGGGTCCCCTGCCCGCCACCGGGCCCCTCGCTTGCCTGCCACCGCGCACCGCTCGGCACCCCTTCCGCTGCGAGTTGTGCGGCGTACCCCTGCGCCGCCGCCCCTTGCTCCTCCTCGTGGTAATGCAGCTCCGTGGGGCCGCGTTGCTGCTGCTGCTGGTGCTGCTGTTGTTGCTGCTGCTGCCAGTGTGCTGCAGTCCCCGTGAACGGCGCTGCCCGGGCGGTGGGCGACGCCCCGTTGTGCACTTGCCCTGCCGACACCGCCCCTGGTCCTCCAGGCCCTGTGGCTGCGGCTGCGGCGCCAGCTGCTGCTGCTGCTGCTGCTGCCGGCTGCGGCGGCCCCGGTCCCGGTCCCGGCAGCGGCCCGCGTGTGAGCACCACGTGGGCCGCCGCCTCGTCCATCAGGTCGATGGCGCTGTCGGGCAGCCGCCGCTCCGTCACGTAGCTGCCAGGAGGGGGGTAAGGAAGGACGGGTCAGGGGGGCGAGGGCTGCGCGGTATCGGGGTCGATACCGCAACGGCGCCCCAGATGCCCCGGATCCGAGATCCGGGGTGCCCGACACCCCGGGCGGTATTTTCGTTCTAGCCCCGTGTGGTGGATGCCACGTGCACAACGGGCTGACGCAAACGCTGCTTCCCAGCTGACGACCCGGGGGAACCCTGTCCAACCTCCCCGCACACAGCCCCGCCCCGCCCGGGCTCAGGAGTCTACCTTGACCTCCGCCTTCGGCGCGCGCGCCGGCGCTGACCGCGCTCACCGTTTGGCGCACATGGCCGCCGCGCGCAGCGCCCCCTCCGTGAAGGCCACCTGGTGGTGCTGCTCGTAGCGCGGGGCCAGCCCGCGCAGCCAGGCCACCACCTCCACCTCGCCAGGCTCCTCCACCAACACGCTCTGCAGCCGTCGTCGTCGTCGTCGTCGTCGCCGTCAGGAGGGTCACGACGCCGCAGAGGCGGGGGGTCACACCGTCAAAATACTCGCAGGCAGCGGCTCCCCCCATTGTGAAAGTAATCGTCCGTCCCGATCTCCCACGGCGGTGCGACTACGACTACGTCCGTACGCGGACGCGACTGTTGAATGCTCCCCAACGGGCAGCGCCGCGCCTCGGGCTTCGCCACGTGGGGCAAGGCAGGATCCGATCAGCAACGAGGGTAGCGGGCGCGCGGTGCGGTGTAGGAAATTGGTAGACATATTCAAACTGCGCTGCTGCCGCGGTGGGGCGGCAGCGCACCGGGCAGCCTGGCCAGGAATGTCCTGTCCGGCGCTTGGAGGGGTTTGGGGTATGCTTGGGAACCCTCCCTATCTCATCCAGGACATGATCGCCGCGCCAGGGGAGTGCAACCCGCCCGTGCAGCGGGGACGTACCCTCTCCCCCCCCCGGAGGCCACTAGAGTATTTGTCACCGGGCCGAGTGTGCCCGATCGGGGCTCAACTTGGCCCTACAACCCTGGGGGCCCCCGCCAGAGAGCCCACCTGGAACCTGCGGGCGAAGGCGGGGTCCTGCTCCACGTGCTTGCGGTACTCGTCCAGTGTGGTGGCCCCGATGCAGCGGAGCGACCCGCGGGCCAGTGCGGGCTTGAGGATGTTGGCCGCGTCCAGTCCGCCCTCCGCGCTGCCGGCGCCCACTGCGCGCCCGCCGGCGCGCACAGGGACCCGTACGATGCCGTCCGTACACAGGTCAGGTCCAGGGGCGCGCATCTCTTATTAGCCCTGGATTCTGAATCCAAAGTCCGGATGTCCACCCAGAGGCGTCACGTACACCTGACGCCCTTCACCGTCCCATCCACGGTCTTTTTAATTTGACCACCCACCCACCCATCCACCCATCCACCCACCCAGCATGTGCATCTCATCCACGAACAAGATGACATTGCCCCGCGCCGCCGCCACGTCCGCCACCACCGCCTGCAGCCGCTCCTCGAACTCGCCACGGTACGACGAGCCCGCCAGTACGGCAGTCACGTCCAGGCTGATGAGGCGCTTGCCAGCCAGGCTGCGGTCGGCAGGTCGGGAAGGAGAGGCGCGCAGTGCCAGAGGCCATACGTTGAATATGCTTAACCCCAAACGCGGCCGCTGCGGGGTCAGAGGCCCTATGTTCAATAGACGATCCCGGTATACATACGGGCGCTGTGGGGTCCTTGGGGAGCCGACGACGTGACCTGGCCACATCAAAGCACAGCCAGACGTAGCACAGCCCTCTGCTTGCGCACAGGGGCAAGTAGGTCGTCCGATCCGATGCCCCCACATGGCGCTGGCTGGCAGTCGCCACCAGCCCCCCCCTTTGATGCACTCCTGGAGGCCCCCGACGCGTGCGAGTGGGTGCGGCGGGGGTCGTTTAGGCGTGGGCGACTGGTTCGCTGTACCCCCCTCAGCCCTCAGCCCCACCCACCCCGCCGGCGCAGCTGGCGAGGCGATGAGCTGCGCGATGCCCTCCACCAGCGCCGTCTTGCCCACCCCCGGCTCCCCCACCAGCACCGGGTTGTTCTTGGTGCGGCGAAGAAGGATCTGCGCCCAGCGGGAATATCCGGGCCGTGACGATCCGGGCCGGGATGACGCGCACCAGCTTGATTGGGTTTGTCCCACCCCGCTCCCCCACAGCGACCCTGCATCTGAAGGACCAACGAATGGACTCGCCTCGCGAGTGTACGGACTGTCGTACAGACAACGAAAGACGAACGGACGGAGGGAGGGATGGGGCTGTGATCCAGGAACCCCAGGTCCCGAATCGGAAGGACAGGCGGCCCGGCCGCACGCACGAGGATGTGACCCACGGGTCGCTGCTGTCCGGCTGCGGCCCCGCCCACCTGCATCACGCGCGTTATGACGTGTTCCCTGCCCAGCACGGGGTCCAGCAGCCCCCGGCGGGCCTCCTCCGTCAGGTCCCGACCGAACCGCTGCAGCGCCGCCCCCGGCACCCGCCTGGGTGGGGGAGGGGAGGATCAGCAGCAGGACAGCGAGCACTCGTAACATCCACACCGGGATACGGCCTCCCCATGGCAGCGCGCCAGCGCCCTTTCATAATGGTCATGGCGTCCAGGATTGGATTCGCCTAGGATGGCCTTTTGTGAGGCCGCGCTGCGACAGTTGGTACGGTCGGCGGGCTCGTGGCAACCAGCGCAGGTCTATGATGGCTGCGGATGCGATGAATTTCCAACCCAA
The DNA here is from genome assembly GCA_003117195.1 of Eudorina sp. 2006-703-Eu-15. Taxonomy (NCBI): domain Eukaryota; kingdom Viridiplantae; phylum Chlorophyta; class Chlorophyceae; order Chlamydomonadales; family Volvocaceae; genus Eudorina; species Eudorina sp. 2006-703-Eu-15. The sequence goes on along the minus strand of BDSI01000057.1, from coordinate 729,148 downwards.
CCCACATCCATTGCATTGCGATAGAGGGCATCGGGGCCGAGCCCATCTGCATGCGCGGGTCGGAATCCTAGCGCAGCGACTGCAGCGGTTGACGCGCCTTCGCGTGCCCGTTGAGGGCGTCTGGGCGTCGTTATCACTTGACTCGGGCGCCGGCTCCGCTGCGCTGCTGAGATGGCGTAGCGTCCATCGGCTCATGTGTACGCGCAGCAACGCCGCGACCGGCTCCTGTTGGTCCGTAAGCGCAAATTTTCAATGAAGGCGGTTAGAAGAGGTTGGAGGGTAGGACGCGTGTTGCTGGCCAGCGCTGACCTGCCGCCAAAGACGAAACATTTTCATCGATGCCAGTGATGGCAGTCAAGCGCGCGCGGCGTGCGGCAAGCCCCGCGTGAAGCGCCACGCTGGCCACTCAGCCCTACCACATAATAAGCCGCATAGGCGCGCTTTTATGATAAATTGAAACATGTATGTTGCACTGCAATTATTTAGATTTCATCAGAACGTCAATGTTTGCCTCATCGCTATTGAGTTTCCGTATCCGCATGCACAGCATGACCCTGCATGACCAATAACCAATGGGCCAATCGCCCCATCGCTCATCCCCATGTTTACGTGTTTTCTTGATTACCAACCGGATCTACAATAATTATTTTCGCTTGCAACTGCCTACTGTGCTAGGGCGAAAACCTTTTGACGAAATTTCGTTTGCATTTGTTCACGACGGCGCGTGATGTCCTTGCGCTGAACTGATCTTCATTACTTAGGATCATAGACGGGTGGTGGCTTTTGCTGGCCCTGCCGCGGTGCTGTCATGCAAAAATCTTTTCGCTCGCTGGTATGTTCTTATGCATACGCATGAAAGGTACCTTAGCTTCCATTGTTTTACGTTACAACCCTGATTGCATACAGGTCTCCCGATGTGTCGGCGCGACTGGCGGAGGGCATCTTCAGGACGCAGCTGCTTGTAAAGCATGGGGTGTGATCCTTGATCCTAGGTGCGTTGCGGAAAGTCGTAGCGATTTACGCCTGCTTGGCGTGTTCCATGTTTCTCGGTTCCGGTTTGGCTAGGACAGTCAGTCGCACTGCGTCGCTACCATACCGACACTCCAGCTGTGCGCTGCCCCCGTCGCTCGACTCCCCATACCCCAACAGCCGGTTTCTCAGCACCCTGGCGCAGCCGGGCCTGAACGCCTCCACTCTGACCACCTGCAGCCGTCCCTTCATCACCACCAGCAGCAACAATAGCAGCAGCGCCTCGAGCCCAGCCCATTCGGGAGCCGCAGCCGCCCCCCGGTCCTGCCAATGGCTTATGCAGCTGGGCCGCGCGCCGAGCCTCGGTGCACCCGACCTCCTCCTGCCGCACGGGGCCCGCGCTTTCGCGAAACCCGCCAAGGCCGCTGCCGCCGCACCGGCGGCGCCCAGCGGCCCCAAGGGCCCGCGCGTCAGTTGGACCAAGCTGTACTCGTGTCGCAACGACCGCTTGCGCCACACGCACGAGCAGATCTGGCCGACGCTGCAGCTGACGGAAGCTGAGCTGGCCATGTTCCGGCGCAACAGCCGGTTGTTCGTCGTGGAGATGGGCCGCTCCATCAGCCTGCAGACCAAGTACCGGATGGGCTTGCAGGTGCAGGACCCGGACGCGGCGGAGGAGGCGGGGGCGGCGGCGGCGGCGGGTGGCGGGGCCGAGCAGGGCGCAGCGGACGCGACGCAGCGGAAGGTGCCGTACCAGCAGGCGCGGAGCCTGCTGTACGAGTCGCAGCTGCACTTGGACGCCCTCGGGGAGAACCCTAGGTGCGTGACTCTCTTGTGGCGGCATCTCTTTTGGTTTGCAGATATCGTAATGGAAGCCCTGGTGGGACCGCTTGCTACCGTGGCCTCGAGCACGTTTTACTCTCTGCCCATCACGAAGGGTGCCGAGACCATCGGCTCATTCATGGTCTTGACAGCGGGCAAGATGGGAAACTCCGTAAAGGAGGGGGACTCAAGCTCAAGGAGGGCATGTCGAATCACATGACCAGCGAGGGCGCTGGCCAACCAGACCTCCTGGTGACGGGCCTGGAGCACGTCGCTAATGCGGCATCTGCCGGATGTGCGGGTGGTGCTCCTCGCTCGTGTACACAAAGCGTCTGGGGGGAAGCGCTGGTCCGTCTGCTCGTTATCTTCTACTGCTGTACTACAGCTGTACTGACCAATGGGGGCCAGTCAGGGTCGCATCACAAAACGCCGCGTGTTCGGGTTCCGAACGTCGCGTGCATGTCCGCAACGGCGGCTGCATGACCGACCTGACCAAGGACCACCCTGGTTCGGGGGCTGGCGGAAGCCGACGTGGCCATCTTCCATCCCTCCACACCCTCCACATCTCCGCCGCATCTTTGTTCCCTCCCCCGACCCCTGAACACTTCGCAACCTCCCGGACCCCCCTTCCCCCTGGCAGATACCTCAAGGTCCGCCGTGTGGGCTCCATGTTCGCCACCAAGCTGCAGAACGTGCGCAAGCTGCGGCTGCTCCTGGGCTTCCGGCGGCGGCGCTTCCTGCAGCGCATGTACGAGCACGCGCTGGTGTGCCGCGGCTCGCACCGCATGTGGAAGCTGGTGACCGCAATGGAGGCCAGCCCCGCCATGTTCGTGACGCGCATGGGGCTGGTGGACGACGTGGTGGCGGGGGTGCGGGCGCTGCGGGATGACAAGCTGTACATCAATGGCCGCCGACCTGACATGCCCGACCGCGGGTACATGGTGCCTGGGGATGTCGTGAGCCCCGCCGCGGGCAGCATGCCGTACTTCCGGCAGCGGGTTGCGAAGAGCCTGCTTCCGCTGGAGTCGGAGGTGCTGCGGTACGTCATGTGAAGGAGTCAAGGGTGGCCCACAGGTTGAGCAGGAACGGAGGAGGAGGGCGCTTTGGGCTGGGGAGGCAGCGCCGAGGTTGCTGTAGGGAAGCTGCTAGGAGGGAACGAGGTTTTTCCTGATGTGTGCTGAGCATGTGGGCTCGAGCGTTTACGAGTCGTGAGGAGGTGGACTATGAGGGGACATTTGTGGGTGGTCGATGCGCTGTCTCTGGTTGCATCCCAGAGCCAACCACTGCATAAGGGTTCATCCGGTGCAGCCTGTGCCGTATAAGGTCGTTGGTACCGCACAGGCAACCGAGGGACCGGGCTGAGGGACTGGCTGCAGCTCAAGCACAACGAGGAATGGAAATTGACAGGTGTTTAAGTGAGATTCGCAGCAAAAGGGGAAGGATCCACCTTTGTAAGTTCGTTGTGATGTACACGAACATGAGCTGAGGTCCTTGCGTCCTTCACGCGTGAGCTGTAATGTACTGTAATGTACCGTCCATCAAACGTCAACCATGCACAGTGTTGGTTCTGTCCAAGGACGACTTCCTAAAGCTGTAAAGTACCGAGCTGTCGTTCGCATTCCTTTTTTTCATTCCTTGCCAGCGTTTGCTGTATATATGCCAGCTCAGTTATTTACAGTTACAATGTACATAATCAGTCACACGGGTTTCAGAACATAGTGCAAAGTTCCTGGAACCCTTTGACCTACCGGCAGCTGCAGGACGATGTGCGGACCTTGACTATTTCGCAGCCAGCGCCTGCGACAAAAAATCGCGCCCGGAATATGGCCAACACGGAGCAGCCAAACGCTGCTGCAGCGGCACCGCCGGCCGGTCGAGACGACAAGCCGTCCACGACACGGGTCAGCTTCAGCGAGAGCCTGTTACGCAAGCTTCCCGTCGGCTCACGGTTTGAAATCGCTGGCCCGCAAGCAAGGTACCTAAGCGTATACAGCTGCCTTTGTGGCCAAGGGGTTGGAGCCCTCTGACCCGCATCGTGTTCCCCAGCGCTGCCACAGCCACCGATGACGCGTCGTCGACAGCGACGCATGACATTCCCAGGAGTGCTGCCAGCACCCTGCGCCCCGACCCTAATGGTAGGCCCAAGTGCGAGTGACGTAACCCGAGCTGGATGCAGAGACAAAAGCCCCGCCATGCCCGGTGTGCATCAAACCGTTCTGTCCCGCGCCCTTCCTCCCCGTCTTGTGTGGGCCGCTCTTCCGCCGTTGGACCGGAACGGAACATGACACCTGACTGAACCGCTGTGTTTGGGGGCATCTGGGTCTGTCGCGCCACTGCATGCTCTCGTCCGTAGGTGCAGCAAACACAGGCCCTGCAGCCCCCGTGGCCCCTGCATTGTCGGAGGAGCCTCTTATGGCGTCGCTGCACGTCAAGTTCAGCGCCAGCACGCGTTTCAACGCCTCTGATGCGGAGAGCATACGGGACGCGGCGGCAGCGGAGCGTGCTGCCAGGATACCCCGGTAGGCCTCTGCAGCAATGCAGCCAGCCCTCCTTGGGTTTGGTTTTTCTTTGTAACCCCCTTCCCTGGCGTCGTGGGATGACCAACCTGAATCTACATTCGTCGAGTACAATCCACACAGCTAGGGCCGTGTAACAAGTCGCTAGTCAAACAATGGCTGCCTGGCCGAAAAAACTCGACTGGCGTGCACCCTATGCTGCTTTGCCTCATGCCGCGCTGCCTCCTCTCCCCTCCCCTCGTTCCCTGTGTGCTGCTGCAGCACGGGCACTATGCGGCCAGCGCCGCCGCAAAGGGCTCTCAACCTGACAGGGAGGCCGGGGCTCCGCAGGTGCGATCTAGCGCCACAACCCCCCTCCCCACCACCGCCCGCTTGCTCCCCCGATTGCGCCCCCGGCTGCGGCGCCTCCCTTGCATGGTGGCCTCTTGGCTTAGGCGTGTACCGCTGCGCTTCAGCCAGGGACGTACAGCTTACGACGCCTGAACGAAGGCCGCTGGCGAAGCAGTAACGACAGTGCTCGGATCTGCGCATCCCGGCGGCTGCTCCTAGCTGGGCCCAAACTCCGTTCGGCCAAAGGCCGGGGGCTTGCAGCCATGGACTCACGCCCTCGCGCCTGACGCATGCAGCCATCCCCGCTGCACCCATCGCTGCCGCAGGTCAAGCACCATGCAGATGCAGTCCCAGGGCCCTCGGGCTCGGATGTCGGCATCACCGCTGCCAGATGCCGACCCGGGCGGGGGCCCCCTGTCGGGCATCATGCGAGCGCTCTCGGGCCGGCACAGGTGCGTTGCAACCGAGGCCCGCGGGCTCGCGGCGTCGCAAGAGATCCCGGTCGCCACCCGGCCAAGGAGCTCCGTATACGTGTCGCTGAGGGCAGGCACTCGTTCCTCAATTCGTCTCCCACGAACGGATGCGGTTTCCCTCGCCTGCGCTGGGTGCACGTCCCGGTGGGTCCGCATACCTACCCGGGGCGGGGCGGATGATATTTGCCGCTGGCCTGCGGCCTGTGTCACCCGACTGGCTCCATCTGCCTCTCCCGACTGGAGGCTCATTCCGTTGGGCCTCGCAGGCGCAGCCGCAGCGCCGACTTGGGATCCTACCGGCGCGGCAGCGGCGACACGGGTGAAGACGCCGGGAGCATTGCCAGCAGCGGCAGCCGGCGGGGCGTTCGCTCCATGCGGCGGTCGGGGTCCTGGCAGTCGCAGCGCAGCCGCCCGGGGTCCCCGACGAGCCCACCGCGGACCAGGCACGACGGCAGCGAGGCGATGGGGCGGCGAGGAGGCCGGCCGCCGTCACGACGGCTGAGCCGCTCCCGGAGGCCGTCTGCCTCGGAGGACAGCGACGGCGGCGGCCGGAGACGCCGGCCGAACGCCATGCAGCTCGCGCTGACCGGCGGGGGCCTGTGGAGCCTGTTTGGCGGCGGCGGACAGCGCGGGGGCGGCATGCAGCGTTCCATGTGGGTCAGCGACCCTGTCGTGAACGCAGGGGTGGTTTGGGCGTTGCAATCCACATAAATCGCAAAGAAGCATGTCGCGCCGCACGCGCACGGTGACGCATGCTGCATTGCTGCCGGGTCGTCTTCCTTGGGCCTGTCCTGCTGGTCGCCCACCACCCGCCGCGACTTGCAACACCCGCGGGACGAATCTGATTGGCATCCCTTGGCAGGTCGTGCTCGTGCATATACCTCTTGGGGCCCGTCCGACTCCACGCTCATAGGACTTCCCCGTGCGCAGGTCGGTGCCCACCGAGCGTCCCGGCCGGACAATGTCAGCGCGGAGACGTCGCACCCGCAGCACCGGCAGCGGATCCGCTGTGGACGGTACACCGGGCCGCGGGGAGGACCGCAGCCACTGGGGCCGCAGTCGCAGCCGCCGCGACAGCCAGAGCTCACAGGGCACATCGGCCGAGGGTTCCCCTACTCGGCGCCGGAGCCGCAGCAGGAGCCGCAGCCGCAGCAGGGGCCGTGGGGGGCCCGCGGACTCCGACCCTGAGCAGGAGCGCCAGGGCAGAGGCGCCCTCGGGTCGCTTCTGTCGTTCCTTTCCCTCGGCATGGGCCCCCGGCAGCGCAGCCGCCGCCGGACGGGCGACGGAGAGAGGGGTGAGCGGCTGGGGCCCGGGTGGGGGTGCAAGGAAACAGGTGGCAGTGGACCGGTGGTGCGGTGACCTGTGGTGCCCGAAGTCTCCTCATCGGTCCGCACCGAGCGCTGCAAAGACACCAAGCGCACCACCGGGATGGATGCACCGGTCTGGTGCCATCAGCACACCGAAACACATCCCGGGCCAGACCTACCATGCAACCGACCCGCTGTTGGGGCCGGGTACGACGAAGGGTACGGCCCTCTCAAGGGGGAGTCAGACCGGTGGCCCCCGCTCGTGAACTACCACCTGGGCTTCAAGTCGGCGCACCCCGTAGTGGCACGGAGTCTCAGTGACGTAAGGTTACGAAGGAGGGGAGTTACAATGAAATGAGAAAAGAAACCCGGAAACGAAGGAGGGAGGCTATCGGGACCCAGAGGACGTGTCGTTAGGGCGTTCGACATGGAGTGCAGGACGGGATGACTGCCACTCTGCCAGGTACACATTTATCGAAGGAGAGATTCGTTGCGCCGGTTGGCCCTGGCCCGCGCCATGCTCTCCACGCCGTAGGCAGTCACCACACGCGGCGAAGCAGCAGCCTGTCCGGGCCCAGGGCAACCTCCAGCCAGCTGCCGGAGTCACACTCAGGAAGGCAAGCTGGGGACGCGGTTAGGGTGGCGCGATCGTGCATGTCCATGCAATGCCCTCTTCCTTTCAGTATGCTGCCGGCTCGGGGCTGAGGAATGCCGGGGAAAGCAAATGTGCGCCCCCAGGCATTGTTCCTGTGGGTTTTGGCGGCGGGCGATTCTCTCGAACGGACTCCCTTGCCTGTCCCTGGACCGCACGCAGAGGCCGCAGCGCATTACGAGCTCAGCTCCCCCCGCTGCTGTTTCCGCAGGCTGGCACCGGCCGGGTCGGGGCCGCTGGGCAGCGGCACCCTCAGCCCGCCCCGTGGGACCTCCATGGGACAGCGGCAAGGCAGTCTGCCGGGTGCGCCGGGAGAGGACGCGGGGCGCGGGGCGTGGCGCATAAACGTGCTGGTTATTGGATGCGGTGTGCGCTCTTTACGCAACGTCTTGCCTTCCCTTCATGCCGGTCTGCCGCGCCGTGCAGAGCAGTGTAGCTGCTCTCTGGCCACAAGCGTGCACCCTTGTGGGGGAGCGCAGCGCCCTTGGGGGTGCTGCTGAAGAAAATGCCGAGCCCCGGGCCCATACTGAAAACGCCTTTCGACCGCCAATGCACACTCCTGCGCCGGCTCACACGCTGTCCGTCCTGACGTGACTTGCGCGCCAAAACACACACACACACACACACACACACACACACACACACACACAAACACACACAAACACACACAAACACACACAAACACACAACCAGCCAGCCAACACCGGCGACGCAGCAGATCTCTTTTCAACACCTGTTCCTGCTGCTCCTCCTTCTTCTTCCCGCTCGCCCTCCGCGCACGTCAGGCCGGTCCTCCGTGTCATTCGGGGTAGGCGGCCGAGATGCGTCGGAACAACCAACGCCCACGATGCGGGGCCGAGAGCCCCCGCGGGCCTCGCAGGAGGTCCGCCGGCCCCCCCAGCTGTATGTGCCGCCGCCCCCGTCCCGGGCACCCAGCTTCCCGCGGACGTCCATGGCGACGGATGCGTTCAGTGACTCCACCGCGCCACGCGCATCAGTTGCACGTGAGCAGGGAAGGGAATAGCCTGAGTTGCGTAGTTTCGGTGGGCGTACTCCAGTGCAGCCTGTAGTTCAGTCTCGGCTCCTGCCTTGTATCGGTGTATGCGACGAGGAGTAACAGCGGTTGCGCACCCTGGCCTTTCAACTCCTGCCTCCTTCAAACCCCTCCACGGCCCGCAGCCACCAGCTCCCTTCCCGCGCTACCCTTCGTGCCATCGCCCACCATGCGGCCGTCCGGGGACGGCATCGCGCTGTCGCGGCCGCTGCCGTCTATGCCGCAACCGCAGCAGCAGCCGCAGCGCGCACCGTCGCCGACGCGCCGACCGTCGACGACACAGCCTCCGCAGCTGCTGCGGCAGCAGCAACTGCAAGGTACGGTGTCAGCGCAGGCCACAAACCGGGACGTCAGTGCACGAGAGGGCGCCGCCGTGCGGTCATAATGTGATGAAGGCCTGAGATAGGGCGGTTGCGAGCCCATGGGCTGTACATGCGACGCAACGCAGCGCAAACCCGTTGCTTGGCCTGCTGCTAAAATCCTGTCGGGCACGCATGTCGGGCCCGTTGCGCCGCTGCTTGCCGCTGCACGATCGGGGGTGTTCACACCACACAGCCAACAACCCGTCATGTCGGTTGATACGAGGGCTCCTTGGTTACACCCACCTTGCGCAGGCGTACCGCGCATGTCACAGGCCGGCACCCGGCCTGGCAGCCCGGAACGAGGCGCCCGCTCCCGAGCAGCCCAGCGGCGCAGGGATCGGGCCGCAGAGGGCGATGGGGGCAGGCGGGGCCGGCAGCGGAGGGCCCGCAGTCCACGTACCCGACGCGGTCGCTCCGAGCCCCGCAGCTCCTATGCGGCCGAACGCAGGTACGGCCCCCCGGGCCCGGGCCCGAGGTGCCACGCTGAGGGGAAGTCCGTCCCCGCGACCTTTTGCGCGTGAAATCCTATGAGTTTCGCGTCATATGTGTTTGCGATCGCCAGCTCGTACCTGCAAGTTGTGCTTTTTTCGGCATGGCAGAGCTCGAATTCGTGAAAAGCTCGCCGGGTGTGATGATGCGGGACGGTGGTGTGCCCGTCCATGGCTGTGCCGGTCCATCCTGCAGTGCAGCGCGAAAGCACCTCCATCCCCATCCCTAAACCCCATCCCCTCCTCGCACTGCATTCCACGAAGGCCCCTTGTCCCCAAACGGCCGTCCCACGGTGCGCAACGCAGGCAACGCAAGATGTCGGGTATGTCCGACGGCGGCGGCTCCGACGCACTGCTCTCTCCGCAGCCCTCCAACACCAGCGGCATGACCGCCGCAGGTGGCCGCTTCCTCAGCTGGCTTCTGGGCGCCCGCCGACGGATGGACGCGTCGGAGACCTCCTCTCCGGAGCGACCCAGCGCGCCGCAGCTGGGTGATGACACGATCAGCCCCACCCCGTTTTCCGCTCCCGAGGCCGCCGCGGCCGCCGTCGCCGGCACCCAGCCTCAGCCGGAGGCCGTCGCGCCGGTCGCTGCTGGAACGCCGGGCGCTGGCGGTGGGCCGTCGGGTGATGTGCCAGGCTCCGGTACTCCTGCCGCGACTGGTGCTGCTGTCGCTGCAGTGGTGGACGGACGAGCCGGCACCCCCACGGGCGCAGAAGTTGCCAGCACGCCCACGCCGACCAGCTCCTCGGCCAATGCGGCGGCTGTGAGCCGCTGGCAACGCGCTACGACAGCGGCAGCGGCAGCGCCGGTTGGCGCCGCAGGGCCCGGCGACCAGCGGACATCGCCGCCGCGTCCTCTCGACGCGGCCGCAGTGGCAGCAGCAGCTGCTGCTGCGGCGGCGGCGGCGGGAGCGTCGGAGGTGACGTCGCCGGGAGTGCGGGACGTGCGCGACAGCGCCCTCATGCAGATAAAGCCGTCGCCGCGGGCCTCCCTGCCGCAGGCCACGCGCCTCATGGAGCGCCTGCGGCCCGCACCGCTGCAGATCCCCACAGACCCGCGCCTGCCCCTTCAGGCCATGGGCCCGGAACAGCAGCTGCTGCAGCAGCACCAGGGCCCCGCCGTGGCGGGAGGCGGTGCCGGTGGGCCCGCTGCGGCACCGCTGGCGGGCGCAACTAGCGGCGGGACGCTGCCTGCAGGCGGAGCGGAGATGGGGACTGCGGCCGCGGAGGGGACTCCGCAGAAGCCGCGGCGCAGCGGCTTGGCGCAGCTGGGCGCGGTGTTGAGCGCCGTCATCAGGTGCGGCGTGCGGGGATGCGGAAAGCTGCACGTGGGGCTTAAGGAATCCTGCGCCGGGGCCCCCGCGCATCCTCCGAAGCATTCTGCCTCATCCCCGTGGACTGCATCACAGGTTTCGCTCCCCAGCCAAAGGCACACCGGAGAAGGACAGGGTTCTGGCCCCGGCCGCTTCGGCGCCAGCGGCACCCACCTCGGCGGCGGTGCCGCCGCCGCAAGCTGCGCCCTCCACAGCAGATCCGTCCACGGCCGGCGGCATTGCCATCAGCGCCTCAGACCTACCCCGGCCGGCTTTTGATGTCCCCCGCGCGGCACAACCCACGGGTACCGGTGCCGACGGAGCGCCGGCGCGGCGGCCGAGCGGTGCTGCGGCGCGGACGGGTTTGGGCGGGGCGGCGACAGCGGCGGCGGAACCTACTCTGGGCGGCAGCGGCAGCCGGCCGGAGAACGATCGCCGCAGTCCCGAGATGCCGTCGGCCTTCGCTGCGCTGACGCAGCTCGTGTTATCGGATGAGGAGCCAAGGCCGAGGGCGGGCGAGGAGGTGCGCACCCAACCTGAGAGCTGTCGGCGGGGGTGCTGTCAAGCAGATCGGCACGGAGGGCGGACAGTGATGCGCAGTTTCCTTCCTATTCACCAGCAGTCCGGTTGGGCATCGTGTCCTCAGGCCCCGACGTGTTGACGCCCTTTGTGTGCAGCTGTGCGCCTGTCTCTCTGTGGGCTTGCCCTCCCAACCGTCCTCCGAGTCCGTCCTCCCTATTCCGCTGTGCCCCACCCACATCAGGCTGCCAAGCAAACGAGGCGCAAGAGTCGCCACGGCCGGACGCAGAGCGAAATACCGACGCGGGGCCGGTCGACCGACCGCGGCCGCCCCGCCACCGCCGGCCCCTCTGTTGGCGATGGCCGGGGCCGCAGCGGCGCCCGCCGCAGCACCGGCGGTCGGCCAGCGTCCGCCGGCCCGGTGCTGAGCGGCGCGCTGCTGCTTGCTCCCCCGTCCGTGCCTATCGGTCGGACCGTGTCGCCGCTGGGGCGCGGCATCCTGGCGGGAGCCCCGGGGGGGGGCGGCCTCAGCCCATCCGCCGCCCGCTTCCCTGGTGGCATGCCGGTGATCATGATACAGCCGCTGCCGCCGGCCAGCCCGGGACGGGTATGCAAGCGCGCGTCCGCCGCGCATTTACGGTACTCCGCCACTTACGGTAGTTGCCTACTGGTTGTGTTGCCCACTGCACTGTTGTGTCTTCCAGTCATGCCATCGGGTATTCTTTTGTTAATGAATAGGCCTGAGCGAGGCGTGCTGAGAATTTGGGCCTGGGCCAAGTTTACGGCGTCTTAGCAGGGCGGCCTTGCCGCTGCCAGGAAGAAGCTCCGTGCTCTTCTGTTGTTCCTGTTTTGTGCTGAAGGGGCCCGGCCTTGCCCGTCTGCATGGATGGTGGGGTGTGTGCAGGTGGTCATCTCGCCGCTGCGGGCGGCCAGGCCTGACGCGGGCCAGGCCGCGGTGGCCGCCGTGTCCCGGGTCGGGGGGCCGACAGCAGTGGTGGACTACGACACCCAGAGCGTCATCCTGGGCCACGACAGGTGCGCGCGCGTGTGTTAGGGACGCAGCCTGTCGCAGAACCTCTAGAGAGATTGATGATGCAACCGCAGGTAGGTCCCAGACGGGTCCATCACCTGTTCATCTCGCTCGCCACGGACGTGCCGCACGTCGCCTTCAGCTCCAGAGCCGCGCTTCGCTGTGTGCCGCTATCGCCGCTCCTCTCCACGCTTCACTCGCCCAGCGCACCGGCCTGCCGGAAGCTGCCGGATGCTGTCCCCGGTCCTCGTCCTCACGACCCGGACGGCGACCTCCGTGTGTGTGCCGCAGGCTTCCAAGTTTCATCTCCGTGCTGCGCCCCGGCCACAGCAACCGCGCGCTGTCGCCCCCGAGGCAACTCCCCCGCCCGCTGCGCCCCAACACCGACCTGCCCTTCGGCGGCCCCATGCTGCCGGCACCCGCTGGCGTCAGCCTGCAAACGGACCCACGGGTCTTCCCAGCGCCACCGTCACCCGCCGCGCCTTCCCTGGACACCCTGCTGCTCCAAAGCACTCTGCATCGCACCGGCCTCACCTCTTCACCGCCGCCGCCTCCGCCGCCACCACCCGGCGCGCCGGGCCACGTCCGCGTGATGGCGGGCGCCGCCTTTGATAGGTTGATGGAGCGTGCGGCGGAGGGGGATCCCCGGATGGAGCAGCAGAGGCAGCTGCTGCTGGATCAGGTGCTGCAGCGTCAAGGGTACGCGACGATGGCAGCCGAGGCGGCGGCAGCGGAGGCTGAAGCCGAGGACGCGGCCGCGAGGCGGGCGCCGGCGGCGGTGCGGGGGCTCCGCTCCCCGCGGGCGCTGGGGCTGCAGGAGCCCGGTGTGGGCCTGATGCTGGCCCAGGCGCCGGAGCGGGTGCGGGCGGTAGCGGAGGCGGAGGCGCAGATACTGACGGGCGAAGCGGTGGCAGCCAGTGCTGTCTTGGGCGGGGCAGGGGATGGCAGGTTGGGGGAGACGGTCCGACTCGGGGCGGCCGTGGAGCGCAGCTGGCGAGGCGCTGCGGACGGCATCATGTCGACGGCGGCAGGTGGGCGCTATCTGGGCGAGTTTGAGTGAAGGGTTTGGTGGCCGACGGAATGGCCGATGGAATATAAAATTAGGTAACCAGTATTGTGTGCCAATCATAACTGGCGGCCACGCGCCAATCAATATATATACCGATAACAGCCGTGCGGCGGCATACAGTTTGCCCTGGTTTGTAGTAGGGTTGGTTGACCCCGCATCTCCGTTATAACAGGGGCTTCGCTACGCAGGGCGCACCGGCGAAACTGATACGGCCGTCTGCACGCCTCGTAACGGCTTGCTCCGCCACCTGTGACCATGCTCACGCAGGGCCCATCGAGCCAGGGCCAGCAGCGGCCCCCATGTTGGCCAGCCCGGGGCGGCAACCTCCGCCCCCGCCGGAGCCAGGGGCCTTTCGCCGCCACCGACCGCTGTGGCTGGGTCGGCAGGCGCCAAGTGAGTTTGCGGCGCCGTACTCGTGCCATCCCGGCTGGGACACCACCGCGGTACTTAACGTGTACCTTCAGCTTGTCACCACGCACCCGGCATTGCGTTCGGCAGCCCTGGCTACACCCGGCTCTCCGTGCGCACCGTGTCGCGGTGGCTCAAAAGTGTGCACGACACGACCCGGCGGAGGCCCGATCGATCCCTCGCCGCACTCACTGCCAAGCGCCGCCGCCCCTGCCACATGGACTGCAGACGCCCCCACGCGCGCTGTCGGCCCTGACCTCCCTCCCTGTTATTCAGATCTCGCCGCAGAGCCGCCCGCGGCCCTGCAGCGGCCGGCCCCGCCGCCGCTCCTCGAGCCCGACGTGCCCTACGGCCCGCCCGGACCCTCACTGCCCTCGCGGCCGGCGACGGCCGGGGACCTGCGGCAGGCGGCCCGGGAAGCCCGGACCCTGCTCGCTCGGGCGGGGATCGACGAGGAGGACGACAGCAGCAGCGTGGCGTCATCCACCACCGTGAACTCCTTGAGGCAAGTGCCTGTGAAGCGCCAAGAGCGGAAAACCGGAACTGGTTTCCCGGGTATGATGTCGTAGGACTTGGGTCCCACGAGGGCCCCCCCGGCCCGGACTCCCCTGGATGTTCCCGCTCGGTGCTGCAGGGAGATGCAGCCGGCACTGGCGATGGAGGTGCGGCGCCGGGAGCTGCTCGACCCGTACGGCAAGTACGGCGCCTCTGGCACCACGGGTGTGTCCGGCGTGACGGTCCGCCCGCTTCAGCGGGAGGTCACCGCAGGTGGGTGGGTGGGTGGGTGGGTGGGTGGGTGGGTGGGTGGGTGGGTGGGTGGGTGGGTGGGTGGGTGGGTGGGTGGGGCGGTCCGGGGTCCGCACAGGCGGAGGGGCCGGAGTTACCGTAGCTGCGGGGTGGGGGGGGCACAGGCCGGTCCTGCATGCTCCCCGACTCGCCTCATGGTGTCGACCCTTGCTCTTGTCTTTGTTGCATCCCCGTCTCGGTGCGCGGTGGTGGTCCATCAGATGCGCAGGCAGCAGTCGAAAGGTCGGAATAGGCCTGTGTGATCTTTGGACCTGCGCACCTCCGCCCGGCAGGTCCCCAGGTGAAGCTGCTGAAGCCGCGGCAGCTGCTCCGGAACCTGCAGCCGCCCGGGCCCACTCCCGCCTTCGCACGCCGCCCGCTCGCCGCCGCAATGCTGCCCGTTGCACCGGAACAGGTACGTACGCTACGGTGCGGCCGGGCCGTCAACAGGTTCTTATTCCAATCATCAAGTTCACCAGGGGCGGCCTCGGGCCTCCTAAGCCGCTTATGGGCCGTTCATCGGCGCCTGCTGTCACGTAGACTGGTGGTGTTCTCGCCGCTCATACAGTAACGTATCCCGCCCTCGGCACGGCGCAGGTGCCCAGCGTATGGCCGGCTGGCGCGCCTGCGCCCACCGACCGAGACACCGGAGACAGTGGTGCCCCGGGATCCTCGCCGGGCGCCGGTGCACCAGGTGCCGATTCGTACCCGCACGCGACGTGGGTACCGGAGGGCGGGCAGCCTGCCACGGCTGCGGAAGCAGCAGGCGCGGCGGCACAGCCGCTCCGGCTGTGGGCGCATCCACGTCAGGAGCGCTTGGAGAGGCGGGAGGCGGTGGAGGCGGATCAGGGCACGGGCTGGGTCCTACCGCCGGTCACGTTGCTGAGGCTAGGGGAGGACGCCACGGCGGCGGTGCCGGCGGTGCGGACGCTGCATGCGTCCCCGCAGGGCGAGGGCGTGAGCCCCACACGGCTGCTGAGGCTGCCGCAGGGCCCATCAGACCATCAGCCCACCAAGTGAGACGATGAGTCGGGAAGGGCCACGCCGCCTGGTTGATTACCGTAGCAAGCAGTGGGCCGGTGCGGCCCGGATTCGCTGCTTCTTGCTTTTTTTAGGTAACATTCGCGCAAGATACCTCGTGCTTGTGGAAATCTCTGAACAATTTGTCAACACATATGTCATTCGTGGCAAATGGCTTTGTCGTGCGGTGACGTATGTGGGCCCATGACGTGTCCCGGCGCCGCTGTGCCGCTGTGCCAGGCGCCACGTGCAGCCGGGCTTCCTCGCGGAGGGCGATGAGGGCCCCAGGTTCCTCAACGTCCGGCTCATGCGCGTGCTGCAGCCTGAGCCCAAGGTGCGCCCGCGTGCCCGCCGTGCGAGGGGAGGGGAGGGGCTCCGGCCAGAGGTGCTCGGGGGGGTCTGTGGCCTATGGGACGTCACTTTGGGACGTCATTTTGGTCCTTGCTAGCTGAGCATATCTGGGGTGCCAGGGGTGCTTGATGCCCCTTGCCCTCCACGCCGAGCCTGCAAATGAGGCGGCGACCGACAGCTCCACTCGGGGTTTGCTCTAGCATCCGGCGCTGTCTGTGAAGTCTACCACCTCTTCCTTGACCACCTCATCATGCGGCCCGTGATGCACATGGAGCGCCGGGATCAAGTCCCTGCACCTCCATGTCCTCATCCACACCGGAGATCTCCCCTGAGCGACGCGTGCCCGGCCCTGTCCTCCACACCCCCACCCCAACCCCTTCACGCGCGCAGCCCACCTCCGCGCCGCTGCCCGGCGAGTCCCCGCCGCCCGCACTGCCGATGCGGAAGCTCCGCGCGCTGGACCGGCCCGAGGGGGATCTGCCGGGCATCCTCCCCGCGGGCACCGCCGGCCGCACCGAGCACCTGCTGGGGATGCTGCGCCGCACGGAGGACCGATTTCCCCGTCCGGCGGGAGGTAGGCGGGGCGCCAGGGGTCGGTTTTCGGACCCGCGGGTCGGTGAGGACGCACTTGGACGGAACGTGCCGTGGTCTCTTGGCTGGAGAGGTTTGGAGAGGATCGGATATCTTCAGTGCTAGTGTAGTGGTTGCCTGGGCAGGACGCAATCCACACGGGGAGGGGACAACAAGTTCCTGAGGGCTTCCGCTTCATGACACATCCGCCACGAGGCCGGCGAGGCCATGGCTCAACAGGCATGTTGCAAGCGGCGGCGGCGTGCCGTGTCATGGATTACGGCAGCCATAGGCACGGCTGCTGATATCATAGTGCTGCCGCGACAGCGCCGTGAATTGCACTAATGCTGCCGCCGTCCTGGCCCCTGTGTCCTGGACCCGCCGCCCTCACCAGGCCTCCTGGGCCAGCGACTCGGCCTCTTTGACCGCGCGGACGTTGGTGGGGCGGAGGCTGCTCCGCCGACCGCTCAGGCGCACCCGGATGCGGCCATCGGAGTTGGCGAAACACGCCAAGAGGCGGTGCCCTTCCGGACCGATCAAGCAGTACCGCACCAACAGCATCCCCAGGCTCAGCAAGACCTGGCCGCGGAGTCGCCCACGCGGCACTCGGTGGCAGTCCAGCACGGCCCCCCGCCGCCAACGCAGCCACCCCAGGCCTGGACGCCGCAACCTCAGCAATCTCAGCAGCAGCAGCAGCAGCAGCAGCAGCAGCAGCGGCAGCAGCAGCGGCAGCCTGACGCCTCCCTGGACGCAGACCCCCAGTCCGCTCTGGGCCACCCGCGGATCGACATCCACGTCCACGGCATCACCGCCACAGCCACCACGGGCCCTGCAGGCCCCACCGCGACAGCTGCCCCGCCGGCTCCCACTCCATACCCATTCTCACTCCCCGGTGCGTCTGTGCCCGGAGCCACTGTCTATGGCTTCCCAGTACAGCCAGCTTCCACGCAGCTTCCTCCGGGGTCACCGCAGGCACCTCCGCAGCTCCACCAACTACCACCATCCCCGGCGGCGCCCCGGTCGCCACCTCCACCTCACCCGCAGCCAACACACCCGCTGCAGGTTTCGCAGCCGGGGGCCCCACCGCACGCGACGGTCGTAGTGAACGCTGCCAACCCTGGAGCGCTTGCCGGGCTCTCCGCGCTGAGCCAGCTGTCCGCGCTGGCGTCCCTGTCCCAGCTGGGGGCGGCGGTAGGGGCGCCGTCCGGCGTGGACGACCCATCGCTGTGGCCGGAGATGCTGGAGGTGGGTACATTCAAACGTCCAGGGGGCCCTTTTACACAGAGACGGGTGCACAGCGTGTTGTAAGGACCCCTTTATTCACGGCACATCGGCTATGCACTCACCCGGTCGTTTCCGGCATCGTTCTGGGCGTGTCTCTGGTTCACGCACCCTCTCGCCCGTCAGCTACCGCCGCCGCAACACCTCACCTCGCCTTACCTACTGCCGCACGCCCTGTCTCGGGCGCTGCAATCCCACAATCCCCTTCCCGCGACCCAGACCACGCCAGCGGCGCTGCGCCAGGTTTCGGAGAACACCGCCGTGCGGTGGCGCCAGCAGCGGGCCGCCCTGGCACAGCCCAACATGGCCGTCCTGCGCGAATTGGATCCGGCGCTGCAGCTGGAGCCGGAGCAGATGCTGGGGCCGGGGCCGCTGGGCGATGTGCACCACCCGCCGCGGCACGGCACGGGCGGCGGCGGGGGCCCTCTGCCACGGGGGCCGTATCCTGGCGGCCCCGAGGATGTGCCCCGGGATGACTCCCCCGGCAAGTGGCTGCTGACCAAGTCGCTGAGCGGGCGAGTCCTGGCGGTCAGCCCCACGGCGCGGGAGGAGGGCGCGGTGGAGGAGGCGGCGGCGGGCACGGCGGAGCGGGAGCGGCGGCGGCGGGAGAGGGAGCAGGAGCGGGCGCGGCGGCGGGGCCAGGCGGAAAATCATGACGATGATAAAGAGGCGGATGAGGAGAGGCGAGGCAGGCGGAAGAAACACAAGAAGAATGAGAAGAAGGGGAGGAGGAGGAGGCGGAAGGGGCACAAGAAGGAGAAAGGGCGGCGACGACAGTCGCGGCGGCGCGGGTCTGAGGACGATGACGACGATAGCGACTCCAGCAGCAGTAGCTCAAGTAGTAGCAGTAGCCGTAGCTCAAGTAGCAGCAGTAGCAGCAGCTTCACCTCGGGCAACAGCAAGGATGACAAAGGCGGCCACGGGCGGAAGGCCCATCGCTCGAAGCCTGACGCATCCGGACCTGCGTCGAAGCGAGCCCCTGGAAGCGGCCCCGGCAATGCGGGCTACATCTCCGACCCGCAGCCGCCCACCGCACCCCCCCGGCGGCCGCCGCTGCCACCGCCGCCGCCGCCCTCACACGCGCAGCCTGCCGACGCCGCGGCCACGCAGTCCGCAGCTGATCCCGGTCAACCTCTCGCCTCCGTCCCGTCCCGGACCAGTGTCACACGGGGCCGCGGCAGTGGGACCGGAGACGGCGCAGCGGCGCCGCCACTTCCTGCTGCTCCTCCGGCAATCGCCGCACCCGAGCGACCCGAGCCGGGGGATGACTTCGGGATGGGTGTGGCGGAGCGGCTGCTGCAGCAAATGGCCGAGGCAGAGATGCGGCCGTCGAGGCGCGGCAGCGGACTCGCCCGCACTGGCAGCGCGGACGGCAGCGTGGCCGACAGCGTCAGGAGCGGCACCGGGGCTCCACAGCGACAGCCGTCACGGGCGGCTTCGGGAGGCGCCGGTGCTGGCGATGCCGGTGCGGCAGCGGAGCCAGAGGCTGCCGAGTCGGGCGAGGCGGCGGCAGCGGGCGCGTCGGATGCGGCGGGGCAGCGTTCGCCAGTGCTTGGACGTCCGGCGGCCGACCCGCGGGTCGTCAGCTCACCGCACGCCAAGATGATGGACGTGCTGCACGGCCCGGAGACGGAGCGCCGGGTGCAGGAGGTAGGCCTGCCCTACTGCCCTGCGTGTCGGGTGTAGCCCTTGGCTTGTTACGGGGTTGACGCCGCGCACGCAAGTGCGGGTCCGACACACCTGGGACCGGGGAGAGGTTTACCTGTGTGCCACAAGACCCCTTCTACATTCCCCACCCCGTCCTACCCGGCTCCGCTCTGCCCCGCCCTCAGATACTGGACAGTCACTCCGCCCTTCGCGCCAAGTTCCAGCAGGCGGCGGACAAGCTGCGGACCGAGGTGTCCTCCGCCGGGCTCCCCGTGGGTCCGCAGGCCGCCGCCGCAGCCCCCGCCCCCGCCGCTGCGGGGGATCGCGGCAGCGCCTCGGGTGAGGCGGGACCCTCCGCCGTCCCCATACGACCTGCCGTAGAGCGGGCCCTGATCCAGGTGCCGGTCGTCACGCTTCCAGACGTCGAGGCAGCGGCCGGCGCGGCATCCAGACCTGCGCCGCTACCTATCGGGCCCAAGGGTTCCGGAGCTGGTGCCTCCCAAGGCGGCGGCGGCGGCGGCGACGTTGAGCTAGCGGACGCAAACTTCAACCTCGCCGCCGCTTCACGACAGCCGCCGCTGGAGCCGCCGCCGCCGCCCTTGAACCAGCCCATCAACATCTACTGCACGCAGCTGGTGCTCAACCCGGGTCGCGGGCCCGTCACCGTGCCCGGCCTGCCCGCCTACTACCCGGCACCTGGGCCGGCGGCGTGGGCGGGCGTACCGGTGGCGGTGCCCTCTCCGCCCCCCGCCTACCCGGGCCCCCACTACCCCTCCGCCCCCTGGGACCGCGACCTGCAGTACGCAGCACCCGACCGCGCCGCTTACGTGCGTCATAGCCCCGGTCCCGCCCCCGCCCCCGGTCCCGGCGGCTACCGCGCGTTCGCGCCCGCGGTGCAGGTCTCGCCGGTCGCGACGGCCGCCTGGCTGCCGCCAGGCGGCCGCGGCGGTGCAGCCGGCGTCGACGCCACAGCCAGCCCCAGCGGCGACGGGGGCCCCTATGCCGACACGCTCGGAGTGGCCTCCAGCTTCAGTCCCGGCCGCAGCGGCCTCCAGTCGGAGCCGTCCGCGGCATCGGGCCGCGCCGTCCCCGGTCGCATCACGCGGCGGGTCATCAGCGGCAAGTCGACCTCCCTGGACGTGTCCGGCGGCATCATGGTGCTGTCCAGGGAGGGCCAGGGGCAGGCCCGCGCGCCGCGGGGCGGCCGCGGCGGGGGTTCCGGCGGGGGCTCCTCGCTGAGCACAGCGGTTCCGGAGGAGGAGGGGGACGCGGCGGAGGACTATGAGGTGGAAGAGTTTGAGGAGGAGCAGGAGGACGAGGAGGAGGAGGAAGGGAGCGAGGCGGAGGATGTGCAGGAGAAGGCGAGGAATGATGGCGACCCGGAGATGGCGAGCGGGGGCGTGGGGTCTGGGAGGAGAGGCTCCGGAGCTGCATCGCGGAGGGGCTCTGCGACAGGTTCGGGCGCGGGCCCCAGTGTGGCACTGGAGACGCGATCTCGATCCAGTTCCGGATCCGGGTCGGGAAGATTTAGGTCCAGGCGTGATGCGGAGCCGGCCGCGGAGGACAACGAGAAGCGCAACGTTGCCGCGGGTGTGGTGAACAGGCGCGGCTCATTCGCGTCATCGGGCGCAAGATGCGGCTCGGGCTCGGGCTCAGGTCGGGGCTCGGCTGCGCCGTCCAGGTCTGAAGGCGGCGGCAGCGGTGAACCGAGCGGCGCTGGCGTGCAGGCGGACACGGCTGGGCCGCGTCACAGCCAGCCACACCAGCAGCAGCAGCAGCAGCAGCCCCCATCGCCGGAGCAGAAGCAGGCGGCACTGGCAGCGGAGCTGATGCAGCTCATCATGGAGGCCTTCCAACAGAGCGGCGGCGTCATTCAGCCGGCGGGGCCTGCTGCGCCACCAGTGGCGGGGGCGGCAGCGGCGGGGGCGGGACCCGCGCCTGCCGCCGGACCCAGGCCCGTCTACCTGACGGACGCTTTCGCCACACTGGCCTCAACTGCGGATGCAGCCAACGGTGGCGGCGGCAGCGCCAGCGGTCGCGCCGCTGGCGCAGCACAGGGCCAGCCCGGCGGCCCAGCCCTGCCCGCCACGCTGCCCAACGCCGCCGTGCCCCGGGGCAAGGGCCCGAGGTTCCTGCAGGTGCGGGAGATCGGGCTGGAGCAGCCGCCACCGGATGGCGAGGGCGGGGCTGCCGGGCCGCTGGGCGGCGAGTTCGATGCGGCGGCGGCGGAGGAGGAGGCTATGGCTGCGCTGCAGGGCCGTCCGGCCGCAGGAGGGCGACGGGCGGCTGGCGGTCCCACGGGTCAGAGGGGCGGCCGCGGAGGCGGCGCAGGCGGCCAGCGGGGCCGCAGCCTGACGGCGGCTGAGGCGTTGGCCTTGGAGCCCAGCCCCGCGCAGCAGCGTCAGCTGGATGCGCTGCGGCGGCTGCGGGCGCGGCAGGAGGCGGCGGTGGCGGAGCGCCAGGCGCGGTACCAGACGGGCCTGCAGCACTTCGCGGAGGGGTCCCGGCCGCTGCGGCCGCTGTTCATGCCGCCACCCATGTACCAGTCGCCGACGGCAGGCAGGCGAGGGCGCCCCGGAGGCTCGCCTCCGCCGCCTCTGCCACTGTCGGCTGTGGGAAGTGGAGGTGGAGGTGTGGGCGGGGCGGCGGGCGGGAGGGGAGGCGTGGCGCCGGGAGGCAAACGGAGCCTCTTCCCCGAGGAGACCCATGGGACGCTTTTTCCGCGGCAGGGCGCTATGCAGCCGACGGAGCCGGGCCTGGCGCGGCAGCCGCATCCCCGCAGTCCGCTGCAGCAGCGGATGCACGGCGAGATAAAGCGGCGGCGGCGGTGGAGCGCACGGCGCGAGCCGGACATGTCGCCCCGGGTGGGTCGGGGGCGGGGGCTTGTAAGCAATTGATGTACTTGTGAGTTGCGGTACTGCGGGTGAGCCTTTTACACCCGTCGGCCTGTCTGCCGTACCACAATCGAAATCAGGATGAGTTCTTGCGAGGTCGCGGGTTGTGGACCTCTCTGCAGCGGCGCACGACCAAGCCAGGATCTCGTGGTGTGGTCTCCATGGCAGAGACCTCGTCGGTTTCGCTAGGGAGATGTTTGCTTCATCCTGGAACTATGACTTCCATGCCGGCAGGGTGCGACCGTTCATGACGTTGCTGCGCCTCGTCCCCGCGCCCCGCGCACCCCTCGTCCGCTGGCAGGCGGCTGCAGCGGCTGCAGCGCTGCTGCGGCACCAGATCAACTTCACGAACCGCGTGCGCACCGGAATGCGCCCCACTGCCACCGCCGGCGCCGCTGGCGCCTTGGCGGCCGCTGCCGCAGCCACCGACGGCAGCAGCGCATCCCCCGAGGCGGACCCTCGTCAGGGCAGCGCCAGCCAGCCGGGCCCTGGTCGCACCGAAAGGCGAGCTCGAGGCCCGGGGGTGGCCTTCGTCGACCGCGAAGGAGATGAGGCGGAGGAGGAGGCCGCGGAGGAGGAGGAACCCCTCGGTCCGGTGCCGTCTGGACGTGCCGGCGTGGCAGTTCGCAGTGGCGACGCGGCGGCGGCGGGGAGCGCTGGCCGGGCTGTGGGCACAGCAGCGCGAGTGAGCCCTCAGACCGCCGCCGTGCGGTCCGTGGCGGCGATGGTGGCGCAGCGCGTCGGGGGTGGCGGGCGGGGCCGGCGGGGTCGGGACCGGGTGCAGGGACAGGGCGGCGGGATGCGGGGTGGTGGTGCCGGAGCTCACAGGGATACTCGCAGCGGCGGTGGCCGGGGGGTCAGGTTCGCTGTGACTACCGAGAGCGGTAGGGAAGAGGAGGACGAGGACGGGGAGGGCGGGGAGGACGAGGAGGAGGAGGAGGACGATTTGGGGGATTTGGCGGATCCGTGGGACGAGGACGCCGACCCTCTAGGGCCGGAGACGGTGTGCGGCGGCTGTGACTTCCCCGGCTGCCCCGTGCACGGCAGCGGGGCGGGCCAGCGGGGCGACGAGACCCCCACGGCGCACACCACCACCGGGGCCAGGCCAGGAGGGCGGCCGCGCGCCGCACCTCCCCCGCAGGTGCGGCGGGTGTCCGGGACACGTGTCCACGTGCCAGCCAGCACCCTTGCCTCCTGCGGGGGCCCTACCACCGTGATGCCCCACCGGGGCAAATCCATCTTATGCGGGACGTCTTACTCGGCTGCGACTCTACATCACACTCGATTGCCGCATGGCACTGCTGCACAGCACGCCATCCGCCTCAGCCGCGCTCCCTGCTAGAAACAGTTCCCGTTGGCATGTCCGTTGGCAGCGCAGTGGCCTGTCCCCACCCTCGCCCCCTGTTGTGTTGGCACACATCCATCCACCCACCCACCCAACCACCCGCGTACGGTACCGCAGCTCGCCGGCGTCGGCGGTGGACGCGGCCCCGGGCGGACGGTGGCGGGCGGGCGCGGTGGCGAGCGCCCCAACGAGGCGGCCCTGCAGCGGACGCACCGCGAGGCCCAGCGCGCCACCCTGCTGGACCAGTGGACCTCGGAGCTGCGGGAGCTGAGCGCCGCCGCCGTCCGAGTGGAGGCCACCAAGAAGGTCGCGGTGGCGTCCGCACAGCAGGTGGGGTGGGGGTGGGGGGGCGCCGCGGGGGTGGGTGGGTGGGTGGGTAACACGGGGGCCGGGGGCAGTGCTGATGCGGGGAGGGGGAGGGGGAGGGGGAGGGGGAGGGGGAGGGGGAGGGGAGGGGGAGGGGGAGGGGGAGGGGGAGGGGGAGGGGGAGGGGGAGGGGGAGGGGGAGGGGGAGGGGAGGGGGAGGGGGAGGGGGAGGGGAGGGGGAGGGGGAGGGGAGGGGGAGGGGGAGGGGGAGGGGGAGGGGAGGGGGAGGGGGAGGGGGAGGGGGAGGGGAGGGGGAGGGGAGGGGGAGGGGGAGGGGGAGGGGGAGGGGGAGGGGGAGGGCCCAGCCCGGCGGAAACGACCGCTGTGGTGGAGACCGCTGTGGTCCGAGTGAGGGGTGTTCTGAGCGTATGATGATGGGCTCGCCAGACGCAGCTACCCAACACAAGGCGGCGCAGCGAGGCAGGGGGCTGCCGCATGACAGCGCGCGTGTGTAGGCGGGAGGGAGCGCATCGAGGGCTCATTGTGCCCGCGCATGCTGCGGGGGATGCGATGTTCCGTCGGTACGCACACGTACGGTCTGCGGTGTTGAGACGGGCATGCGCCGCTGTTGATGGGTGGGTGGGTGGGCTCCCCTCAGGCTGCTGCGGCGCGTCGCGACCAGCGGGCTGCCGAGCTGGCGGACATGTTCCGACTGCTGGGGGAGGTGGACGAGCTGGCCCGGGACATGGAGCAGCAGACCGCCGACACGCGGAAGATGATGGAGGTGCGGCCCAGCGGGGGAGTCGGGGCGGTCGGGGCAGTCGGGGCCTGACACAGGTGCTCGTGTGTCGGGGCCAGTAGGGTCCCGGGGGCCGCAGCGGGAGGGGTTGTCGGCCCGGGCAGGGGCTTCCGGACCCATGGGTCCGATTGGGGTTGGACCGGTAGCTGGATCCGCTGGCACACATACCGCTGTCGGTACCGGTAGGTTTGGGATCCTGTCCGATGGGAGGGCCTGGGGCCACTGCCCCGCCCCTCCCCGCTCCGCTCCGCTCCGCCGTGACGACGGCACCGAGAAGCGGTCCGGTCTCCGGTGAGGTCCTGGTGACCGGCGGAGCGGTGAGGGCCCACCCTGGCGCCGAACACGGTAAGCGGCTGGGCTGCGTCTCGAGGACCTGCGGTGGGGTGACCTGCGTCCTCCGCCCGCAGCGTCCCCCCCGCCCCTCGCATTGCAGCACCCTGTCGGACCCGTTCTCGAGGCGGATCACACGCTGCCGAAGCGACTGCACGCGGTGAGCTGTGTGCGTGCGCAAGCCGTTCGGGGGTGTGTTTAGAAAAGAAAGCCGCCCGACCAAGCGTGCGTGTGTGTGCGCGGGTCCTGCGGATGCGCAGGTGCTGGAGGAGGAGGCGGAGCTGCGGCGCATCTCGCGCCTCAACTCGCTGCTGATGGAGGCGAGGCGGATCGGGGACCGGGTGGACGCAGCCCTGGCGCAGGGCGACGAGGAGGGGGAGGGGGAGGGCGGCGCGGCGGCGGCGGCGGCGGCGGAGGGGGCAGCGCCCGTGGGTTGAGGACAAGGACTGCCGGTGGCCCCTGGGCAGGTTTCCGCGGGTGGCAAGGGGGTGGGGGCGGCGCCACACGGCTCTGGTCAGCCGGCGGGGCGCTGATCCACGGATTCAAGGGAGGGGGCTGTGATCTGGGGGATCTGGGCTGCGTGCGTCGGGACGGGCAGGGCTGTCATGGGGGAAGGTGTTGGGGCGATTGCCGAAGCGGGAGGGTGACGTAGCAGCCCGTATGAAGGGGGCTCGGCGGCGCAGCGTGTGTTGAGGCGGCGTGCACCGTGCACGTGCGAAGGCCCTCGACCTGGTGGACAGCGGCGCCCAGGAGCTCCCGTCCACTTGGGGAGCGTGGCGCGGGCAGGGGCGGTCAGGCGCGGGTGTGTTGTGGGCATAACACGGGGGCATCAAATATGGTTACAAACTTACAACCGCACTGGGTCGCACGTGACACGTCGTACACAACCGATGATGTCTTGCTGGGGTGCGCTGTTGCAGTTATCCATTCACTGACACTGACACTGACACTGACACTGACACGAATGAATGGACGAGGTTCGGAATGCGGGTGGTGTGGTAATGCGGATGCATGCGGGGAAGCGTGTGTGCATGTGTGTGTGGGGCGAGGGGCGGCGACATTGCGAACTTAAGGTTGGGGTTGGTGTGACACCTCCGTGGTAAGATACTGATATGACGAAGGGATTGCGGGTGACGGGTCGAGAAGGCGTCGACGGCAGTCGGGGGGTGCGTGGAGGCCTCAGCTCGCAGCCCGGCCAAGAGGCGCCTGATGTGTAGAAGAATGACGGGCTCCCGGGGAAGCCCTGGAGTCCTCGGACGCTGCTGACCACTGCGATTCTTAATGCGAATCGCCGAACAGCCCGAACTGTTGAGAGGCACACCCTATTTAAGAGCGATGCTGGGACGGATGTCAGCGCGTCCCCGGCAAGGAGCTCGATGGATCCGCGCATGACGACGGGAATGTGTTAGGCGTAGCAACAGGCTGCTCGCTGTTGGTCCGGATACGGTACGGGCCTGTCCGGCAGCGGGACGCGCTTCGCAGCGGTTTTGTTACGAATGTGCCGGCCATGACTCACGCCACGGTTTGTGATGGCCGGCTACCTTTTGCAAGCCCCTATCGCGGCACTATCTGGCAGATGAACTGGCTGGCAGTGAGCGGTAGTTGGCAAAGTGGATTCGACAGGCATTGTGACTGCAACCGGCAGTTTATTGCCGTACAGTCTTGACACCCAAACACCGATCACCAGGTCATCGCAGTTTATCTCTAGCACTCGGAGATGCTTGAAATCCTTGCGTGTATCGGTAATCAAGGCCACGGGCCGCGACGGGCAGGGAATCCAACGTCCAGGGGATTTGGTTGGTTGGTTAGTTGGTTGTTACATGTTGTACAGGCCTTACGGCTATAAACATGTGTTCCCCCACAACGGTCATCCGTCAAAGGGCGCACAAAAAGACCAAAAGAACAAAGGGTAGCGGAATCTCTCATCTCTGCAGCTTTTCCTTCCGCAACTTCTGCACCTGATATTATAAGAAGTGACCAAGCTTGCACTGGTCAAACAAAAACATCATATCCGAGTCGTAGCGGTTCGTAAACCCGACATTCAATTAGCACGTGTAGCTCGTCCTCTACCGCTCCACTATTGCAAACCCGGCACGTCCGTGTACTGCGCGGCGTGCGCCCTGGCCCCCGTGCTAACCGCGATACCTCCAGATCCCAACGGCCAAGCCGAAATCGCATTAGCGCCGTGTGTTGCTTCCTCGGCATACCAGACGTCATATGGTCCAGCTTTCGCTTGTGATCGATCGGTGTGTACGCAAGGCCCATCCAGTTCAGGTACCGACACGCTGTCACGCCCGGCCCCTGCACTCCGGCCCTATCAGTGTACTCAGGGAAGCCCCTGGGATCCTGATCAGCAGACCAATCGTAGAGCAGTCTGCTCCGAAATTTCTATTTCCTGTCCGTACAGGCCCTGATGCAATGTTGCCTCGCAGCCTGACTACCAAGGGGTACATGGTTACTCATTCTCCTATTCGTCACAAGGAACGCACTCAGTAGGCAGCCTAGCGCGCCCAACCGCCTTCCCAACCGCCTTCCACCGCGTCGCGACTTTTGCGAACGCGACCTTCCGGACATCATATTTGCAAAGCAGCGCAGTCTTCATACATTTTCGTCTATAAAATGCTTTGCCGTCGGTTGATTGGGCCTGCACCGGCTGTGTGGAGTAATTTGCGTTTGGGAAGCCGCTTGGTGCCAGCAGCTATCCAAAATCCTTCATCGCAAGCACCTACACCAGTAACTGCGCCGAAGGCAGACAACCGTAGCGTTGCCACATCGGTGGGTTGAACGTTATCGGGGGGCGCGACAGATGGTCTACGGTGCCGCGTTTTGGTCAGGAATGTCAAATTCTATCAACATGCTTGATTCATTTAATCGTGCTAGTTTCTTGCATTCCGAGACTGCCATGTTTGCGCCTCGTCAATTGATACTGCCAGCGCGTAGGTAAACCATTTTGAGACATAGCTTGTTCCAAGCCCTTGCGATTTCCATCTAAACAGTCCCACGGGCCTTGCATCCTTTCCTGCTCTTGCCCAGCCTCGGGCCGCAACCGCCAACGGACCTAGTCGGTCCTTCACGACGTTCCATGTGTACAAGACGCGCGCAGCCATGGCGGTGAGGCTCCTGCCACCGGTGTTCTCGGACGACAAGCCCGGTTTCAGGGCGCTGGAGCGGGATGGCGTTATGCTGCTGGAGTTCGCCAATGCCAACCCGGGGCAGCAACCCACCGGCGCTCCCCCACCCGCGGGAGGAATTAACCGGACCTACAACTGGGCGAACAAGGTACGGAAGGGGCGCATGGGAAGGGCCCATGGGAAGGGCGCCGCGGGGACGGGTCGCCAGACCGGTGGGTGCCTGCTCCCATTCCGGCGCTGGCGCCCGGTCAGCAGCGTGGAACCAAACTTCCCATCGCCAACTTCCCATAGCCAAACCTGTCGCAGCCCTGTTGGGAAATTACGGTGATTCGTCTGTATCGCGGGCCCCCGTGGTTGCGGTCAAAAGAAAGGGGGTTCTTAATGCTCTCCAATGACCTCCAGTGAGTCTGAAGGGCGCCGACTAGGTCGTCCGCCTCGTCCCCCCTGTTGCCTGCGACTCGCTCGGTGGGGCCGGCGGCCTCGGGCCCCAGGTCACCTTCGCGTTGTCGCCCGTGGAGCTGGGGAACATCATGGCGGGGGATGCCGTTGCGTCGGAGAAGGGGCTCACCATGTTCCATGATCCGGCCAAGCTGGGCAAAGTTGGCGAGGTGAGCTAGCGGGGGGACACAGTCCGGTCGTCCAGCTGCCCATGTCACTAAGGCGTCCTCCTGGGGTTCTAGATTTTCACAGGGGTGTTACTCCTTTCCCTTAGGGTGGGACGCGGATTGTACCTACTGTACCGTTTGCGCGCTTTGTTGGATACCGCTGCACCCCATCTCCCCATCTCCCCATCCCCGCCCGCCCCGCCCGCAGCCCGTGAAGCGGCTCACCCTGAAGCAGATGCCGGACGGCGCGATCTCCTTCAACCTGAACGCCGGACCGGATTCCATCTCGGTGCCCGTCTCCAAGGGCGAGTTCGAGGTGCTCAAGAGCGTGGCGCAATACGCCATCCCGCGGCTGCTGGGCTTTGACGAAGTGTTCCAATGAGGCCCCGTGAGAGCGATGTGTGGTTCGCCACTGCGGGGCCCTGAGGCGGGAAGAGGGAGGAAAGGGGAGTGCCGGCTCGCGCACACCTCAGCGTGGCGACACGTGCTGGGTGCTCCCTGGCGACGGGGGGGAGGGGGTCGCGGGGGTGTCTGGGGGTAGGGCGGAAGGTTAGTTGGGGGCGGTCCCGATGTGTGCTGTACTAGCATGACACGTGTCTAGCTGGACCGACCCGCGGGTAGGCAGCCTTACCACGCGTCGCGCTGGGGAAATGTGCCGCCAGGAGGGTGGTGGGATGGACGCGGCATGGGCTGGATTGGGACTCCGAATCCGTGGTGCCACTGCGGGCGGATGTACTCCACCGTACGGTTAAGATGCGCGTTCTCTCTCTCGCTCTCTCGCTCTCTGTGCTGCCATGGGAGGTTTGAGTGCAGGTCCCGGTGGGGGCCCGGGTGGTGGAGCAGGTGGTGAGGGCGAGATCACTGCCGGTCGTTTGATCGAGACGATGGAGATCGCGCATGGATGCGGTAGCAGCACGCTGTCGCTGTCTGTCTGTGCTCAGGATGCTGACGACGCAAGCAGCCTGCACTGCGGTGGGGCATCACGGGTCCCCCCAACCGCCCAGACACAGCTCCGCGCTCGTCCGCGGGAGACGTCAACACAAGGATCCGACCCGCGAACGAACCGTGCAACCGACAGGCCCCGCGCTCGTGTCGTCCATTCGCCAGAAGCTTGTCCATTGCGGAGATGTGGTTGGGAAGGGTTGCCGGGCACTGCAAGCAACACCCCCGATTTACCGCAATGGTCAGATTCGACCCGCTCTCATGACCGAGTCACAGCAGCAGCGAAGGGCGCATACGGTAACCTAAACCCCTAGGCAATCACGGCCACCAACGCGGCCGCGTTCCGCTCAAACCAAACACCTTTCGCCTCTGCCCTGCTCTTATACCTGCGCTACAGCCTCTGCCCTGCTCTTATACCTGCGCTACAGCCTCTGCCCTGCCCTTAAACCTGGGCAACTGCCTTCGCCCTCTTGCCCTGCGCTACAGCCTCTGCCCTGCTCTGTACCTGGGCAACTGCCTCTGCCCTCCAGAGCTACTGACAGCCTCTGCCCTGCCATCAAATCCTGTTACCACGCATCAAATCTGACTGCTGCACCGGGAAGGCATGCGTTAAGCCAGGATCTGAGCAACCCTGCCGCGGATCCGCCTTGTCCACATTGACTGTTATGGAGCGGACTGTTATAGCTTTGGTCCATCCCGTTACCCCCAATCCACACCCGGCCCCGTGAACCCCTCGCACCCGTCATACTCAACGCCGAATCACCCTCACGCCAGCATCACGCACCGACCCCGCTGAAGCATCCAAGAACAAAAGCAAATCCTGAGTGTAAAGCAAGAGAACAAGCGGGTGTTGGAAACTGACGGCGCAAAGGGCCTGTGGCGTTCCCGCCGCCGGAACAGCAATTGAACCCCCCCCATAGCTGTTGAACAGGAGCTCTGATCGTACGGCAGCTCCTCACCCTGAGCGCATCGCCGGCGTGAGACCTGCAGTATCCGTGTGCCCCATTTGTGGTTTGCGGCCCGACTCCAAATGCTGGCGGTTGCGGGTGCTCCGGTGAGGAGGAGAAATGTAAACCAGGTGTACGACCCAATGCGAGCCGGACACCTTTGTTGCTTCACGGCAAAAGCCTTGGGCCCCCTCCAAACGTGTTACCCGCCGCATCGTCGGCTGGTTTGGAGCTGAATGTCAAGTGGCAAATCGACTTGCTTACGCAACCGGCCCACATCCAACCGGCCAACATCCAACATCGACTTGCTTACACAACCGGCCCACATCTAACCGACCCACATCCCCGGCTCGTGTTCCAGGACCTCACCTATCTGTCCTGCAGGTGTCGCGCCGTTTGGGTGTCATCGTCATTTTACTGCGCAGCAAGCAGCAGTTACCTAATTTTGATTTGTGTTGGTTAGTTTGTGGCATTAGCCCACCTTTTTGTCGCGAGTGAGGTGTTCTGTCGCGATGCGTTATGGCGCGCGTTGTAACCGCCGCCCAGTCGGTAGCCGGTCCGTAAGTGTGAGGAATCAGGTAGCAACCGTGAGTTGCTTTGCGTTGTTTATTCCGTTGCGTATATCTTGGCGTCTTATTTGCGTGTGTATTGGAGCGCCACGTTGCGGTAAGACTCCAGTCGGCCTTACGAACTTGAGAAGCGTTCGAACCCACGTGGTCGTACGTCTGCGTTTGCGCTTTTTAGCCGAAAGCGTACTAATAAGCATCGCTTTTCGGCTCTGTCTGGATGATTGTAAGCGTCCTCTGAGCTAGATTGAAGGCCCTGCGCATTTCTGTCGCACAAATATCTTGCTCCTGATCACATCACCGCTCACACTGGCATCTTCTACCGGCAGCTCAGCGCGTGGGAACTCGCGATCCTCACGCTCTGTTGAAACAGCCGGCGCGGTGAGAAGGGGACTTACAGCTTTCTGCTTTGTAGCGCTGTGCGAGCGCACGTGGTGTGCCTTCGCAACAGCTCATCGGCGGAGCTCGTGGTCGTCCGTTCCCACCTTCATCCCCTTTTGACGCCGCATCCCAGCCGAAAAGCCGTCAAGGCTTCAAGAAGGGAAAAACAGAGTGAGTGATTCTGGGGTCCGGGTCTGCGGACGCGCAGATTTCGGCTTTGTTTTGTTATCGCCCTTGTTCGAGGTTCCGTCCCAAAGGGTGCAGAGGGCTGCTCGTTCCGTCGGTAAGCCCGCCATCATTTTCATCTCAGCAGGCTGTCCTTTCAGGTAGCCATTCAGCGCGCCCGTGCCGCGCAATTCACCTGCCTGATCAGTAGGTCGAACGTTGCCATCGCCGCAACACGTAAGAGCCTGTTCATGTCGCTCGTTTCCTGCTGTGTGGCGCACAGCCCTATGTGTCATTCTGATTTTATCGATTAGGAGGTCTGAACCGTTTGGCATTGCTTCCAAAGTGTCCGAGTCATCAGCTTGTTTTGCCTGTTCTTGGTTATTCACCTGCGCCAGGAATTGTTGTATCATCTAACGTAGTTTGTGTTGCTTCCGTGTTACGCTTTCAGTGCAATACCCCCAC
Source organism: Eudorina sp. 2006-703-Eu-15 (assembly GCA_003117195.1). Classification (NCBI taxonomy): domain Eukaryota; kingdom Viridiplantae; phylum Chlorophyta; class Chlorophyceae; order Chlamydomonadales; family Volvocaceae; genus Eudorina; species Eudorina sp. 2006-703-Eu-15. The sequence continues at coordinate 697,302 of BDSI01000057.1, read as the reverse complement.
GGTTCGGGATCCGGCGGCCGTCAGTCGCAAAAGCGCCAGCACCGTCATCAGGACGAGCCCGGCGGTACACCGTCCCACCCTCCTCCTCGCCAGCAATGGCCCTACAGTGACGAGCAGCCGACGAACATTATTGAGGCGCGGGGTGGCCCTTTCCCTGGCCCTGGGCCGGCGTTTGTGCACGTAAACGGGTTCAATCAAGTGGCCTTAGGCTGGAACCAGCTGGCTCACGGCTTCACGGTTACGGCTTCCACGGTGCAGCAACAGCAGGGCCCAGCGCGGTTCCGTCGTTTGGTCTACCTTAAATACAACGAGGGTACGACTACTTTACCATCGGATCCTACTCCCAGCTGCTGCCCGTGTTGGTTTACCACGCCGGCCAGCCTCCAGCCAGTAACACACCACCACCTGTGCCTGCGCCGGGAGCAGCTGGGAGTAGGATCCGATGGTAAAGTAGTCGTACCCGCTATGAGCGGGTCAGGCCGTACCTTCGTTGTATTCGAGGTAGACCAAACGACGAATCCGCGCTGTTGCTGCACCGTGGAAGCCGGTACCGTGAAGCCATGAGCCAGCTGGTTCCAGCCTAAGGCCACCTGATTGAACCTGTTTACGTGCACAAACGCCGGCTCAGGGCCAGGGAAATGGCCATCCCACGCCTCAATAATGTGCGTCAGCTGCTCGTCACTTTAGGGCCCTTGCTGGCGAGGAGGAGTGTAGCAAGCTACATTTACCTTGGTAAAATACATAATAATATTCTATAATTCTACAATTAATCAGACGGCTTTTGACGGCACATCACGGACACTGAGTTACCATGAGTTACGGAACATCATCCCCTGACTAGATGTCACGAGAGGTTACATACCATGTAACCACGTGTCACGTGTCAGCGTGACCGCGTAATCCGCGTAATCTAAACACAACATCGTACAGGGATTACATCCTACTACCAGAACACCTGGGATCTGAGATGCCGTACGGTGATCGGCAGGTGGGCCAGATATCAAAGCCACCCAGGTGGTGTCAGGCCGTATGACTGCTCTCTCGTTTCGGCTGGGATGCGGTGTTAAAAGGGAATGGAGGTGCAAGCGGACGACCACAAGCTTCGACGATGAAGAGCTGTTGCGAAGGCACACCACGTGCGCTCGCACAGCGCTGCAAAGCAGAAAGCTGTAAGTCCCCTTCTCACCGCGCCGGCTGTCACAACAGAGCGTGAGGATCGCGAGTTCCCACGCGCTGAGCTGCCGGTAAGAGATGCCAATGTGAGTAGTGTTGTGATCAGGAGCAGAATACTTGTGCGATCAAAATGCACAGGGCCTTTAGTCTAGCTCAGAGGACGCTTACAATCATCCAGACAGAGCCGAAAAGCGATGCTTACCAGCACGCTTTTGGCTAATAAGCGCAAACGCAGACGTACGACCTCGCGGGTTCGAACGCCTCTCAAGTTCGTAAGGCCGACTGGAGTCGTACCGCAACGCGGCGCTCCAATACACACGCAAATAAGACGCCAAGATATACACAACGGAATAAACAACGCAAAGCAATTCACGGTTGCTACCTGATCCCAACTCACGAATCGAACGATCACTCTTTCCCGCTCGATTCCTCACACCTACGGACCGGTTACCGACTGGGCGGCGGTTACACCGCGCGCCATAACGCATCGCGACGGAACACCTCACTCGCGACAAAACGGTGGGCTAATGCCACAACTAACCAACATAAATCCGAATTAGGTAACTGCTGCTTGCTGCGCAGTAAAATGACGATGACACCCAAACGGCGCGACAGCTGTCAGGCCGTATGACTGCTCTACTGACGTAATAAGTGCCTAGGGGAGACTTGCTGGGAAAGCATGCGCGAAGAAGAAAAGACTCCTCGGCGCATGCGCGCACGTTGGCTGTTCCATTCAAAGGAGTCTGCATCAACATAAGATCAGAAATAACGTGCCATCGTGGAGGCAGCAGACACGCTGTTGTAGGTTCGCGACACCGGAGGCAAGGCCGAGGGTAGGATCAGCTGGCCGGTCCGTTGCAGAAGCGACGCCGCGCAGCTGTCCATAACGCTGATGTAAGCACTATGCGTGCAAATGATGACAATGGAACAAGGGCTCGGTCCAGGAGATGAATGATGTGATGAACGACCTTACATGTCTCTTCCGCTAGGCCAGGTCCATAACCTAACGAAAGGGGCCTTCTGGTTGCTCATCGGCTATTGCCGAAGAGCAAATCGAGACAAAGCACCAAGGCAAAGCCTCGACCTAAATCACAAGACAAACAAGTACGACACTCTACCATCAGTGATGGTCCCGAAACCAAAGGAAACGGACAACCGAATCACACAACAACTCACATTAACCGCAAATAACCGAATTGGAGCAGTAAACTGACGGGTGCAGTCAATCGGCGTGACAGCTGTCAGGCCGTATGACTGCTCTCTGACGTATCATGTGCCTACCCGTGACTCCCCCCCCCAGCGTGCAACGCAGTAGCAAAGCTGGAAAGATGGGTTCCAGGTGGTGTGGTGTGGATGCGTGAGGTAATTGCGTCCAAATGCGGCAATAAGCGACCAGCATGCGCAGCTGGCAATATGAAGTACATGGCGACCGAGACCCGAAATGTACGACAAGTACGGCATGCTCAGACGGTGTCCGACATGATGGCAACAGACTCGCAACAGGGAACACCAACGGCGCGGCTACTGATGCAGTCAATCAAATGGGCCAGCAGCAAACAAGGCACAAACACAAAGCACGGTGTATGCTCCAGCTGGTCTACACGAAAGGCTAAGCACAAGGCGTGGCCCGGGATCTAGCGCTGGCGACTTTGGCACGGGCATTCCCACAGACAGCAAAACACGCGGGCATCACCTCCGAACGCGGCCTGGGCTGCACACGCATGACCTCAGAACTCTCACGTCGGGCGATTCCAACTGGATGGAGCACCAACATGACGACTGCCGAACGGAACGGCTAAGAAGTCGCCGACATACCAAATCGCTCGGCACCATTGACAACTGTCATTCAGCAACCATCATTTGATCACGCTTGACAATACAAGCGCTTGGTCTCGATTTGCTCTTCGGCAATAGCCGATGAGCAACCAGAAGGCCCCTTTCGTTAGGTTATGGACCTGGCCTAGCGGAAGAGACATGTAAGGTCGTTCATCACATCATTCATCTCCTGGACCGAGCCCTTGTTCCATTGTCATCATTTGCACGCATAGTGCTTACATCAGCGTTATGGACAGCTGCGCGGCGTCGCTTCTGCAACGGACCGGCCAGCTGATCCTACCCTCGGCCTTGCCTCCGGTGTCGCGAACCTACAACAGCGTGTCTGCTGCCTCCACGATGGCACGTTATTTCTGATCTTATGTTGATGCAGACTCCTTTGAATGGAACAGCCAACGTGCGCGCATGCGCCGAGGAGTCTTTTCTTCTTCGCGCATGCTTTCCCAGCAAATCGAGACAAAGCACCAAGGCAAAGCCTCGACCTAAATCACAAGACAAACAAGTACGACACTCTACCATCAGTGATGGTCCCGAAACCAAAGGAAACGGACAACCGAATCACACAACAACTCACATTAACCGCAAATAACCGAATTGGAGCAGTAAACTGACGGGTGCAGTCAATCGGCGTGACAGTGGGGTGCGATGGTCAGACACTAACTGTGTTCGGAGTTCAAGACTCCGCTGCCACCAATCTGTATGTTTTCCGCAATCAGTAATATCTCGAAGCCTAGACTCGCTACCGTGATCCTGACCGCCAAGCTGGGCCCGAAGGTGAGCGACTGCTCAAGGAGGGTGGGACGGTCCTGATGACGGTGCTGGCGCTTGTGCGACTGACGGCCGCTGGATCTTGAGCCGTGGGGATATTGCACTGAAAGTGTAACACGGAAGCAACACAAACTACTTTAGAAATGATACAGCAATTCACAGGTCACTGGGCATGCGACCGTGTGCCAGATCTTCCTCCTCCTTGAAATGCCCCGCGGTTCTGAGTCTCAATGGACCCCACCTGGTGTCCAAAAGCTCCCAGAGGGGTGCTGCGCAGTGCGCGTCCATTGCGGATCGCTGTCCACGATGTGCACTTCTAGTTCTCATCGAAATACCATGTCATGATCGTGATAGTAATCATCAGCACCACCTTCGTGCAGCATGTGCGTAACGCTGTCAGCGTCCTCAGCTTCCTCCGAGTCCTCGTCACCGCTGCTGCTACTGCTGCTGTACATCTTCCAGCCCAAGATGCCGTCGGAGAATTCCACATCCGGGTCTGGGCTGATGTCCCAGCAGGGGGGGTTCTCGGCCAGCTCGCAGCATAGACCCACCAGCAGCCGCAGCCGCTGCTCCTCACTGCCGCCGACGCCGATGTCCCAGAACCACTGTGCCGCCTTCGGGGGTTGAGAGGAGCAGCGTGCGGCGACGGTAGAAACGGTGCGTGTGCGCCTTTGGATGTGTGTTTGGAAGTATGTATGTACTAGTGTGTGCACATGTCGATAACTGGCAGTCTAGCGATGTTGCAAGCTCTGTAGCACAGCAACACAGAAAGACGAGCGTTCGTGCGTCAAGCATGTGCACGCAGTCACGGGCCATACGACCGAGGAACGCGGTCGGCAAACCCCTACTCACTGTTGAACTGAAAACTCCCTGACGCACGCACGCAACCCTCGCGGTCCGCGGCCCAGTTGCTGGCTCGGGCGTACCTCGGAGTAGAACGAATTCATGTATGACTTGCCCGGGAGCACGTGCACCTGTACGGCGACTTCTCCGTCGACGTCCCCCTGCGCCAGCGCCTCCCTCGCCGGCCGGCATCCACTCAGCACAGAGCTCCAAAAGTTGGCGACCTGCGGCAGCATGTCGCCAAAGCCTCCGCGCTGGACATGGAGCATCGTGATGCACCCGGACTCCAGCGTCAGCATCATGACCACGTCGGCAGCATTCTGGTTAAATGTGACCAGAGAAGAGACCAGGTTTAATGTGTGCAGGCTTGGCGGCAGCGAGTCGAAGAAATAGCGGGCGGGGGCTGGACTCGAGGACGCGCAATGTAGCTCCAGTTCCTCCAGCAAGTGGAAGCGCTGAAACCCGGTAGCTAAGCATGCAGTTACGCCAAGCACGCAGCACGCGTCCATCTGAAGCCGCTTCAGGCCCCTGGGCAGCATGTCCAGCCGCGAAATAGCATTACAACCAAAGTGAAGCTCCTCGAGCTGCGGCAAGGATGCCAATGTACCGTAAAAGAGCCGTTGTTGCAGCGGCATCACGGGGAGCGGAATGCACAGCTCTAGGTGGCGGAGCCCGGCCACGTTGGAAAGTAGCACGGACATGCCCGCTGCAGTGTCCTTTGTCCACTGGAGCGTGTTTGGTGTCCAGCCAACGAATGTGAAATCCGGCTTCAAGCGGAGGTTGCGGATGCGCTGCAGGCAGACTGGCTGCTGAAACAGGAAGGGCACCGTGAAGGGCAGACAAGTGTCACCACAACCCGCTTCGATGATGAAGTTCAGACTGTGCAGCTGCGGCCAGCGCGCCAGCGGAAAAATTTCCCCAGACTCCACGCGCTCCTGGTCCTCATGGCAAACGATCACACGCAGGCTGTGGATGCCGCCATCGACAGCGTCCCGCAGCGCGCGGCAAGCTATCCGAGCTGCCTTCAATCTGCCATCGCGCTGCAGCGCTGTAATCAGCTTATCTTGACCATAACACGACAGCGTCCGCATTTAGTTACAGCATCGGCGTTCCGTTCGCTGTGGCATTCCTGAATTCAAGCTCTCAATACCGACCCCCCTGAGGCCCCCACAAACAAAAAACGAGCAAGCTGCTGCACTTCTTCTCCAGTTGTCAAGCTCGGTAAGCTAGCTACATCCTACACGGGAGGTTAACGGTCCAGGGCCCGCATCAACCAACAACGCCGACACACATTCTACATAGGTAACAAGGCATTAACGGTACCACACTCGATGATCAACGTCTTCCTAGAGTACCTAGAAGCAAGCCCTGAACTCCTTAACACTGATATGCCCTCGCTGCCTGCCTCTACGACAATGGATATGTGCCCCCCGGAACGCCGTCAGACGAGGTCAAACGCTCGTCCGCACGCGCACTGCCCCCATTACCTACCTAGCCGACTTCGTTGCCGCCCAATGAATCGCTGCGTCGCATGTACGGCATGTACTGCCGCGCAATACTAGCACGAATGTACGGCGCGCGGCATCCATCTGCCAGCCAGGCCGCCAACTACACCCATACACCCGATCCGATTCGTGCACCACACCCTGTTTGAACACCTACCGCCCTTCATCCCCTTCCATAACCCTGGATGCCTGCCTCCAGCGAGCAGCCTGTGCGTGCCCATGCATGGCATATGCCTCGAGCGCTCCCTAAACACGTACGCGGGAAGAAACGAAGGAACAATTAACCAACCAACCAACAAACGCCGCCGGATTACACGCGGTTGTTGTTGTATGCTATTGTTGCGGACGTCCGTTAATGATCAGCCAGTGAAGCTAAATCCATGCGTTGGTAGCGCATCACCAAAGACATCGGGGGGCGGGCCTCCTCCCCCCTGGTGAGCGAGGTTTCTCCCCCACAACATGCAGCAGCAGCCAACCAAGGAAAGCGAGGTTCGCCGCTCGACACCATTCATTTCAAAGCCTAGCTTCTTCTCTTTCATTATGTTGGCTTCAGTATCGATCCTGTCTGCTAACCGCCAGCAGCGCCGGACTGCGACTGGAACCCAGGGAATGACGGGAACTCCAGGGAGCCCAACGGAGGGAAGTCGAAACCCGGGAACGAGAAACCGTTGCTCCAGTCGTACGGCGTCGATTCAGAAGCGGAATTGAACGAGGACGTCGGCACCCTGATTGGCTGCGCCACGGGTGTCCCCCTGCTTGCGCAGTCGTTGAGCACCTGCACGGAGGTGCCCGATTCGGCCACGGCTGCGCTGCCGCTGGGGCCGCATTGCGCGTAGGCGCGGGCGAAGGCCTCGGTGAGGACGGTACAGCCGTCGGGGTTGGTGGAGATGGCCACGGAGAAGGCCTCGCTGTAGGCGGTGGCGGTGGCGCCGCCGCTGCAGAGGGCCACGGCGGTGGCGGCCACAAGACCGTCCGCCTGGGCGCCACCGGCGGAGGCGGCCTGCGGGGGTTAAGGGGCGGGGGCGGGGGTGGAGGAGGGAGAGGAGGAGGAGGGGGCGGGGGAGGAGGAAGAGGCTCCGGAGTCAACGTTGTGACCTAGCCAGCACGGCCGGCGAGGTGAAGTCAGGTGGAACAAACCACATGAATGTTGTTGGTTTTCGGCCAGGATGATGCCGGCTGATTGGATGTACGACTCGTCCGTACCTGTGCGAACGCGGCGCCGTACGCCTGCGCTGCGGCGCTGCCCCCTTGGGTGATGGCGTCGGCCACGGAGGTCGCGTAGGCCTGGGGTGGTGCGAGGGGGGGAGGGGGCGTGGTCAGCCGGGATGGCAACCCGATGTACGGCAACGGTCAAGGCACGACAACTCGCTCGGTATGTATCTAGCTGCGAACCGCCCTCAAGTGATGCCATCAGGAACGCGGCGTTGGCGGTGCGCCGCAGCACGGTGTCCACGCAGCCATCTCCGGATGAATGGTACGGAACGTACGGCAGGTGTACTGATTCGCCGATGATCCCTCGGTTAAGGCTCGCTCTAGCAATCATCCATTCTTATAATTCTGTATCACGACGCCCGATGTTTGTCCCCCTCCCCCTACCCCGCACCTGTGTCGCCTGGCTGCCGCTGCTGGTGGCCGCTGCGAAGGCCTGCGCCTGCGCCTGCGCGAACACGTCCACCGCCCCCACACTGCTGGCCAGGACCGCGGACTGGGCCAGGGCCTGGGCGGTGGCCTGGAGGGAGGGAAGGGTAGGGAGGGGGGAAGGTGGAAGAAGAGTTTGCGGGGGAGGTGGAGGCGAGGAGGAGCACAGGTCTCAAGAGGAGGAGGGCGTTGGCTGGGTTGCGGCGGAGCACAGGGCGGTCCGGCACGCAGCGGGCGGGGGTTTTGAGCGGCGGCCGTGTAACGCGGAGGAGGAGGAGGAGGAGGCGGACCCGCTCTGGCTGCTGCGCAGGTGACGCAGCAACACCAAGTGGGGAACCCCGCGGCGCGACCTTTCCTGTGCAAGATACCCCAGAACTGCGCAACGAACACACCCACGCGAACGTGCACGACAGTCAACTGCGAACTGTCAGGTGTACGGTCACCATGCGCCGGCAAAATATTCCTTTCGTGGCGCACACGCTGTGCAGTGCGGCAGCCCCCCGGATGGGGCCCTGGGCGAGACCATGGGAGGACAAACGCATCCTGACCGCCATCCATTGTACGACAGTACGACACAATACCTGTACGGCCTATGCAGCAACCGGAGAGCCGGTGTGCAGCTCAACAACCTGTACCCCGCCTCGACACCCGTCCTCCTGCCTCCCAACCCAACCCCAACCCCCAGGACCCACTGCGACGTCCTGCGTGGCCGCCTGTACGGTCGCCGCCGCCACCGCACTCGCCGCCGCCCGGCCCCCGGCGGCCGCCGCCAGCAGCGCCGCACCCGCGCTGGCAGCGTCGCCACTCTGTACGGCACTGATGACGCTGGCGGCGGCGCTGGCGGTCGCGTTGGCGGCGAAGAGGCCCGTGATGTCCTGCAGCGGAGGCAAGGGCGGGGAAGAGGGGGGATGACGATGGTTATGGTGGGAAGGAAGATGCCCAGTGTCCGGTAGCGGGGCGCATGTCAGAAGTGAGGTGAGGGGGTTCACCCGCTGCGCAGCTGCCTGTGTGGGTCTGATGTACGACGCCTGCTGGTTCACGGATCTGGTGCCGAAGCGTACCGCACAACACCATGTACATGTCCATGTGGGGCCTGCTGGGGCTTGCCCTGGTATACACCGTCGATCCCTTTGGGGTCCGCTGTAACGTTCATTCATTCATTCATGTCCAGTGCCCGATGACAAGCGATGCCCACTGCAACATCATTTATTTATATTACTTCACATATGTTTTACCAGCCGCCCGTTGTATTCGCGTTCACATACAAGTTCACTGGGAGAACCTCCCAAGTTCCGACGCATCTGGCACATTCATTCACCATTCGTCAGCAGCCAGGCGGGCATTCATTTACGGTCCGACACAGGGACACCGCTGGTGGCTCGGAAGCACCGTTCGAACAGAAATCCCTGATCACCATCGCTCCACCGCGACGGTCACCCGCGCGCCGTGCTGTACGGCCCCGTACGGCATCGTACGATGCATCGTACCTGTGCGATTGGCGTTATGGTTCCGTTGAGCGCCTGCTCCGCGATCTGCGTTCCGTTGCGGACCACCTCGGGGGCCTCCACCCCGGTGCGGTTGAGGGCGGGGACGGTCACGTTGACGGGCACAAACACAACCGTGGTGTTTACGTCGCCGCCAGCCGTCGTGTTGCCGTTTTCCGTTGCCGTACCGCCTTCAGCTGTGCCGACAGGTAACGTCTCTGTGGTATTGGTTGTCGTGCCGCCAGCGGCTTCAGTGGTGTTGCCACTTTCCATTGCCGTACCGCCCCCAGTGGTTGTCGTACCGCCTGCGGCTTCAGTGGTGTTGCCGCTTTCCGATGCTGTACCGCCCTCATTGGTTGTCGTACCGCTTGCGGCTTCAGTGATGTTACCGTTGCCAGTGTCGGTGGTGGCAGTCTGATCCTGCGGCTGCGAGGTTTCTTCGCCGCCGCTGCTGCCGGTGTCGGTGGTGGCAGTCTGATCCTGCGGCTGCGAGGTTTCTTCGCCGCCGCTGCTGCCGGTGTCGGTGGTGGCAGTCTGATCCTGCGAATCGGTGCCGTCGGTGGTGTCAGTTGTGCCGGTTGTTACCGGTAGGTGCGAGCTGACGTCGCCGCCGTCGGTGGTGTCAGTTGTGACGGTTGTTACCGGTAGGAGCGAGCTGACGTCGCCGCCGTCGGTGGTGTCAGCGGTGCCGGTTGTTACCGGTAGGAGCGAGCTGACGTCGCCGTCGTCGGTGGTGTCAGTTGTGCCGGTTGTTACCGGTAGGAGCGAGCTGACGTCGCCGTCGTCGGTGGTGTCAGCGGTGCCGGTTGTTACCGGCAGGAGCGAGCTGACGTCGCTGCCGTCGGTGGTGTCAGTTGTGCCGGTTGTTACCGGTAGGAGCGAGCTGACGTCGCCGCCGTCGGTGGTGTCAGCGGTGCCGGTTGTTACCGGTAGGAGCGAGCTGACGTCGCCGTCGTCGGTGGTGTCAGCGGTGCCGGTTGTTACCGGTAGGAGCGAGCTGACGTCGCTGCCGTCGGTGGTGTCAGTTGTGCCGGTTGTTACCGGTAGGAGCGAGCTGACGTCGCCGCCGTCGGTGGTGTCAGCGGTGCCGGTTGTTACCGGTAGGAGCGAGCTGACGTCGCCGCCGTCGCCGCTGGTGTCATCGTTGTTATCACTCTCGCTATTACCGGTTTTGTCGTTGTTACCGTTGTTGCCGTTCTGGTCGCTCTTACCATTATTGCCGCTGTTACCATTGTCGCTTTTACCATTGTCGCTGTGACTGTTGTCGGTGTTACCGAAAATCTTTGAAAGCGCGTTCGTGTCTACGACAAACGGCGAGACCAGCAGCATGCGGGCCTGGAGACGATACACCTGATGACCTGCGGACAGTGCGGCATAGTTTGGCGCGCGCAAGGCAATGTAGACATGATAGAAATCAGATGGGTTGCCGCAGCACTCAGCCAAGAGCAGGTCATCACCGTATTGAATATCGGCGGTTTGCAGCAGTCATCAGGAATGACGCGGCAGCACATACATCGCGTCGCGGCCTCTGGCGCGAAAAGCTCGCTGGTCAGGGCACTGCACCCCCAGCGGATACATAACAGCACCCAAACATATCGGAATAATTAACGGCATAACGCGCGGACTTCTGTCATTGCTGCGGGAGGTGTTCAAACCGACAACAGACATGCGTCCCAAACGGTGCACCGGACTTCCGTCTTGCATGCAGTCTGCTCGCGCGAAATGTTTTCCCGCATCCCGGCAACCAATGCTGCTTGCGCAAACACATTCAAATAGTGCTTGAGGCTCTCTTACCCAGGTTCAAGTCCTTGTTGGCGGGAAGGGGCCTGCCGAGGGCACCGGGCGCCGCCAGCCAAGCTGCGGCGATTGCCACCGCGAGCGCGACCGCGAAAATGGCCGCCGCCCTAAAAGCTGGGCGCCGCGCGGCCGCGGCCATCTTGACCTCTGGGCAAACGTATCACTGCACGGCGAGCAGCCCAGGAGGTTGGGTGCGTGCACGCTCCGGCTTCGCGGGGCCCAGCCTCGGGCGCAGTGACCTGAACGAGTAGAGAGTGGGTCAGGGCGGATCACCGCCGCGCAAGGCGTACGCCGGGGCCCGGGCTCTTGACCTCTTGCGTTCAGCGGCTGGGTCAGGAAACTCCAGGAAAACTGAGTTGTCCCTGGAATGCGCGACAATGTATGTTGGAGCCTGAATAATGGGCCCCGCGCGAAGCAGGCAACCAACCGCTCCGTCCCGCCCCGCTCCTGAAGAGATGGCGTTCTGCGGCAAACTTCGAATGAGGTCCTAAACGAAAAATCGGAACAGGAATGTGGGGGGGCTGCGGCCTCGCCCAGCCACATCCCGCTTTTTATCACGCGTTCCGCCCTCGCTCCGAAACCCTTCCGGTACGCACTCCGTCGCATGACGTTTAGGCGGGAGCCGAGCCGGCGCAGTCGTACGCAGCGCGACAGCTGTGCAGCAGCTTGCCGGGTCCGCAGACCTGCATCCGGCATCACCGTGCTTGGGCCTAGTCTTTGCTTTTATTTTGTGTTTCAGGACCATTCCTGTGGGTCAGCTTCAGCTCGGCGTGGAACCACCCAGCAGCAGTGAATGTCACGTTTTCGGAACGCGACGCAATTAATGCCATGTGCAGGTTGCGTTTAGGTGGCATACGTGGCCGCGGCACCCTTGCACCGCCGGCTACGGAACAGCAGTACAGGCTAACGCGCTCCAGCCCTGCCGATCATCTCGCCCGCGCGCGATCGATGGTGTGGCGTTGGATATGTACGACCCGCGCGCTGCCATGCACACGGGCGGGCGACCCGTCCGCCCATCCACGGGTCACCGGCGGCGTGGATTGCCCTCGCGCAATTATCACATTCTGCGTGCTGCATGTGACTTAGTATGGTGTCATTTTCACGGTTCGGGTCGGGCAAGTAACCCCCCCTCTCATTCTCTCTCTTTAGGACGGAGCGGTGCTCCGCGGAAGTCTATATATCTGCTGACCCAAATCGCTCCCGTCTATTTGGGTTTCCGCTGCAACCGACCCACATCGGTGCGGCGTGGTCTCCCCCGCTCGAAATTGGAAGCACGGCGCCTCGGCGCCTCGGCGCCTCCGTCGGCTCCTGGACGACGTCGACGTCCGCCGCGTCGCGGTGTCTTCAAGCCTTTGCGCTAGCTAGCACCCCACAATGGGGTGCGTGCATGATTTCACGACTCGGCTCCATCTGTGCGCTTGACTTCTGTACGGTGCACATGTTTGCCGTGCGACCAGCCGTACATGCTGTACAATCAAACAGCATTCTCCGTTTGCGACGCCACAAGGCATGACATGACGCCATTTTCAAAACAGCTCAAAGCGGACCAGTCCAACACATGCAGCTCACGTGCACTGTGATCCATCCGTACAAACAACCGTACAAGTGCAAACCGTGCACGGCACTGTACGGCATCGCACAGCAACCCTGTACGTGTTGGTGCACGCACCGCACAACATAAGCATGATGTATGGCGCACGTCGTCGCGAGATCGCAGTTCGAAAATATCAGGTCGGAGGGAACATGTGTGTGTGGGGGGGCTTCAATGAACCTCACGACCACATCACGAGGACCACGTAGGTACGTCAGCTCGGCTCGCCGTCCGAGCAGCGGCCCCCCCCCTGTGTGTGTGTGTGTGTGTGTGTGTGTGTGTGTGTGTGTGTGTGTGTGTGTGTGTGTGTGTGTGTGTGTGTGTGTGTGTGTGTGTGTGTGTGTGTGTGTGTGTGTGTGTGTGTGTGTGTGTGTGTGTGTGTGTGTGTGTTTCGTGGCAACACCGGGGAACGCCCTGCCCCCGCCCGCTCCCCGCACAGCGCAGGCTGCGACCCACCACGGGGCCCCCATCCACGACCACATACACACCATACACACGTGATGACCACATACACACCCCGACGCCGCGACGCCCACATCGGGAAAACAAAAAGAAAATTGAGCGCAACATCTTCCTGTCCATCTGCCCCCCTGCTGTATTTTTGGAGGGCCCGCGCGGTCCGCGCAAGCACCCCTCCCCTCCCCCCGAAAACCCCACAGTCAGAAACCAACACCAACATCAGCATCTATCATGACGTATCATGACGGTTCAGCGACCCTACCACAACTTATTTCCTCTTGAGCCGAGGCTCCAAGCAACGTTTTCCTGACCTACAAGGTTCTTACACGAATGAAGCACGGGTTTGGACGAGCGCGCCCCCGGTGTACGGCACATTCACCCCCTGCGTCCCACGCGCCACAGGGTGATGTGATTTGATGGGATGTCATGTAATGCTCGTCTCCCTTGACGTACATGTGTGCGTGGGTGTCGTACATGCTTCCCGTGAAACAAAAAAAAGAAGAGCCCTCCCGACCGATACGTGTCAATGTGTTGGGAAAAGTTATCGCCTCGCCGCGCAGCCCACGAGACGCATACCTATCGCGGAATCGAAGTCGCGCACATGCATGTGACCGCCTGCACGTGCACATGAATGGAAGTTACCGCGGACGTGCACATGCCAAGTTGCCGACCGACCGTACATGCGGCACGCAGTTCCATCCGCGCAGCCGCAAGCGAGATGCGACGGCGGAGCACGGGCCCTCCCCTGCTTCCCATCACCCACGCACTGGATGGCTCCGTACCGCCTCACGGGCTGCTGGGAGTGCCCGTCGTATCAGGTGCGCTCAGGTACCCCTCGGGCGGGAAGGTGATCGGCTCGATGGGCGGGATGGTGGGGAAGGGCGGGAAGGGCACGAACGGGAAGGGGAAGAGCAGGCCGCCCGTGCCGGTTCCCGTGGGAGGTACCTCCGGCGGCGGGGGTGCGGGCGCACTTTCCGGTGTCGGCGGCGGCGGCGGGAGCGGCGGTGTGGCCGGCGCGGGCGCCGGGACCGCCGGCCCGGTGGGCACCACGACCTGCTGCGCCACGGGTGTCCCCCTGCTTGCGCAGTCGTTGAGCACCTGCACGGAGGTGCCCGATTCGGCCACGGCTGCGCTGCCGCTGGGGCCGCACTGCGCGTAGGCGCGGGCGAAGGCCTCGGTGAGGACGGTACAGCCGTCGGGGTTGGTGGAGATGGCCACGGAGAAGGCCTCGCTGTAGGCGGTGGCGGTGGCGCCGCCGCTGCAGAGGGCCACGGCGGTGGCGGCCACAAGACCGTCCGCCTGGGCGCCACCGGCGGAGGCGGCCTGCGGGGGGGGGAGGGGGCGGGGGAGGAGGAGGAGGGGGCGGGGGATGCGGGGTGTGGGGTGCGTGTGTGTGCGAGACCGGCGGTAGCAGAGGGGTCTGGGCAATGCGGGCAATGCGGGCCACCAGCTCAAGTGGGATGTGCAAGAGGACATCCGGTAGGGGGTTAAATTGAAAAAAGAATAAGCCCGTTAGGCGGGGCCATCCTAAGGAATGTCGGGAGATTGTAACTCGTTGACGCCCGGTTACAAGCGCGATTCGGCGCCGGCACCCAATGAGCCTTCGGAGCCAACGTTCCGGCCTAGCCGACACGGCCGGCGCGGCCAACTTATATGGACTAAAACACAAGGTGATCGACGCAGATGATGTCGGCCGTTCGAATGTACGACCCATCCGTACCTGTGCGAACGCGGCGCCGTACGCCTGCGCTGCGGCGCTGCCCCCTTGGGTGATGGCGTCGGCCACGGAGGTCGCGTAGGCCTGGGGTGGTGCGAGGGGGGGAGGGGGCGTGGTCAGCCGGGATGGCAACCCGATGTACGGCAACGGTCAAGGTACGACGTGATGGCGGGGCCCCGCAGCGATCGGGGGTGGACGGAGTCATACTAGTCACACGCGTCGTTGGGCCACAACTGGTTTCTTTCGGTTCAATGTGAAGTCTAATGGGTGAGCGACGGCTTGGCGCGAATGGCGCCCGGATCAAGGGCCCCGGGCGCAGCTGCGGGGTGGCGCGCGCAGGGTACGGCAGACGCGCCAAAGCTAGCTGCGCAACTACGGCAGCATCGAACACTACGGCAGCATTGCACCCTTCGACATATCGACAACACAGCAACAGCTGCAGAGCGGCCTGGGCATTCGGCGACGCGGTCGGAGCTCCACGTGGAGGCCACGAGCCGCCTGGCCGATGATCCCGCGTCCCATGGGTCCACCAGCTGCCCACCTGCTGCCCGCCTGTCACCCATTCCATCCCCACTTCACGCCCGATGTTTGTCCCCCTCCCCCCTCCCCCGCACCTGTGTCGCCTGGCTGCCGCTGCTGGTGGCCGCTGCGAAGGCCTGCGCCTGCGCCTGCGCGAACACGTCCACCGCCCCCACACTGCTGGCCAGGACCGCGGACTGGGCCAGGGCCTGGGCGGTGGCCTGGAGGGAGGGAAGGGTAGGGAGGGGGGAAGGTGGAAAAAAGGGGTTACGGGGTGGGGGCCAGGGAGAGGGAGGGTTGGCAGAGGTCTTGGTAGGGAAAGCGGAGGTCTTGGGCGGGTAGGTCTGTGGTGCGGGTACGATGCGGCCAATGGGCCCACTGCAACTCCTCCATTGTTCACGGGGGAGCTGCTGAGGTCATGTTCGGTAGATAAGAGCCACTGCAATCCCCTGACTGCCGCGGAAGGCGAAAGCGAGGATTTCCACCTCACCCGGTCTCACCCGTCCGCCCCAGAATACCGCCCTCCACGCTCCCACACCACCACCCACACCACCACACTACCACGCACCACCCGACCCACGCCACCCTTGCAAACCACCCAACCATCCCACCCCTTTCGACCCCAACCCCCAGGACCCACTGTGACGTCCTGCGTGGCCGCCTGTACGGTCGCCGCCGCCACCGCACTCGCCGCCGCCCGGCCCCCGGCGGCCGCCGCCAGCAGCGCCGCACCCGCGCTGGCAGCGTCGCCGCTCTGTACGGCACTTATGACGCTGGCGGCGGCGCTGGCGGTCGCGTTGGCGGCGAAGAGGCCCGTGATGTCCTGCAGTCAACCGCCATCGCAAGGGGCGTCACGAAAAATGCGACAAGTGGCCTGCCATTGGACCGAGGCCCTGTACGGCAATCTTGGAAGCTAAGCCCGCGTATGCCGTTCATCACCGTCAGCGACGAAGACGAAGCTAGCCCGCACGCAAACGTAGATCTTAGCATTATCGGAACAGATGTCTAGATGTCTAGATGAGCAAAGGCTTGGATCCAGGAGCGAGTTCACTTCTGGCGACGTTCCGCCGATGTGTGTTCCTTCATGCCTGGCCGTTGGAGACGTGTCCTGGTTGCGGCCAAAGCATCAGCCTAAGCGGCTGCCAGTCCCCCCTCCGGGCGTCGCTATCGGACCACCCAGTGCGCAGAGGGTGGGGACCTGGCCATCGGTGTTCGGTGGCGACGGCGTCAGGTCCGCCGGGTAGGGCGCAACCATCGGGCATAGCTCGGCCCAACGCAATGGTCAACCGCGCGCCGTGCTGTACGGCCCCGTACGGCATCGTACGCGGCATCGTACCTGTGCGGTTGGCGTTATGGTTCCGTTGAGCGCCTGCTCCGCGATCTGCGTTCCGTTGCGGACCACCTCGGGGGCCTCCACCCCGGTGCGGTTGAGGGCGGGGACGGTCACGTTGACGGGCACGAACACAACCGTGGTGTCGGGGCCGGGGCCGGGGGAGGTTGCGTTGACCTCGCCGCCTTCGGAGGTGGGGGCCGGAAGGGTGGTGTTGTCGGTGGTTGGGGCGGTGGTCGGATACGTCTCGTTGGTGCCGGTGGGGCCAGCCGGCAGGGTCTCATTGCCCGCACCGCCAGTGCTCGGAGCCGTGGTGTTGCCCTCATTGGTGCCCGGGCCGGGGGCAGTCTCGTTGGGGGCAGTCTCGTTGGGGGCAGCGGCGCTCTCTACAAACCCCTCGATGCTGGCGGTCATCTCGCCACTCGGCTCTGTGGCATTGACCGCCTCGCTGCCCGTCCCGTCGCTGGGGGCCGTGACGCTGGCCGCGGTGGTGTTGGTCTCGGGGCCGGTGGCCGAGGTGGTGTTGGTCTCGGAGCCGGTGGCCGCGGTGGAGTTGGTCTCGGGGCCGGTGGCCGCGGTGGAGTTGGTCTCGGAGCCGGTGGCCGCGGTGGTGTTGGTCTCGGAGCCGGTGGCCGCGGTGGTGTTGGTCTCGGGGCCGGTGGCCGCGGTGGTGTTGGTCTCGGAGCCGGTGGCCGCCGGGAAGGTCACGTTGCCCTCCAGACCGATTTCCGGCTGCGTGGCGTTGCCCGCGACGCCGACGGAGGTGGTGTTGTCCAGGGGGATGACCGTCATATTGGGTTCATTGGCGGATGTGGTGTTGCCGCCGTCAGAGACCGTGCCGCTGGTGGTGCCGGTGGTGGTGGTCGTGTTGTCGCCGCTGGCGTCGGTTTGGAGGAGGTCCCGCCGAGATGCTCCCCCTGCGCAGGCACAAAGCACACAAGTTTAACTTGAATAAAAGCATTAGTAAAATGATTAGTCAGTCTAAAATCAAAATGAGGAGGGCTTCACAGCTGGCGGTGTGCAGCCAGGTAGCTAGGCGGGGGGTCATTGGGTGCGATGTCGGGCGGTCCGTCGGAAACGTGCGGAGGGGCCTGTGGCGGGGCGCGATTCGGCGCTCGCCGCAGCAGTCAGTCTTTCCCTTCCAGCGGCATCTATTGGCCAGCGCCCGAAAGGCAAGTCAAACAAGTCAATGTGAGTGAGGAGGCCGTCATTGGCTGCGGCTGCGATTTGCGGCAGGCCTCACCGCCATCCAGTCCCGGAAGGGGCCGCGCGGCGGCCGCCACCCCCGGCCAGCCCGGCCACGTCGCCGCCAGAAACGTCACTGCGACAAACGAGGCCGCCAGAGCCATCCCGCTCCGGCCCGTAACCGCCATTGTTGCGACTCCGCCGGAAATGAGCGTTCGCCGTCCGAGTAGTTCGCAGCGCTGATCGAATCCGAGGGCCAGGCGCATAGGACATATGTGGAACGGCACCTTACGTTGAAGAAATTGAATTGTCCCATTTACCCATGCACAGCTGGGCGTATCTGTACGTTGAGCTGTCGTGCTCTAAAGTGTGACGTATGCGATGCGACTG
Source organism: Eudorina sp. 2006-703-Eu-15 (assembly GCA_003117195.1). NCBI lineage: Eukaryota > Viridiplantae > Chlorophyta > Chlorophyceae > Chlamydomonadales > Volvocaceae > Eudorina > Eudorina sp. 2006-703-Eu-15. The sequence goes on along the minus strand of BDSI01000057.1, from coordinate 679,070 downwards.
AGCGGACGCGTTGAGCTTCCCGGGATCGTAGATCGTATATTCTTTTCCCGGCGTGACTGAATTACCATACCTGCGAGGTCAGGGTTCCGGCGGGGGCAGGTGCCGCTACCGCCGCCGCCGCTGCCGCGCCGCACACATTCAAGCGCCTTCCGATCCCCCGTGCAGCGCCACTCGCAATCACAATCCATGGAAGCAGCCCCGAAAAGCAATTCTCAGGGTACCCATGACGCGGGGTCTGCGGGCGGCGTGTGGACTGCCCAGCATTCGCGTCATGACACCCTGCAGCCGCAGCAGCAGCAGCAGCTTCCCTCACAGCCGGCCGCTGCGGCCCTTGATTGCGCCCACCAAGTCTTCGGCCCAGACTGGCCCGCGCCCCAAGCCGCGATGGCCGCCGGCGTCGCGTTCTTGAAGCGCGCGCTCTGGGGTCCGCCGCCCACCATCGCGACGACCCATGGGTCATTACCCGCACCGCCGCGCGCGCGCGGCACCACCCAGCCGCCAGGCGCGGCGGCGCCCCCCACCTCGGCGCCGCACTCCGCGCGACCGGCCCCCCAGCAGCCCGGCGCCGCATCGTCATCGTTCCGGATAAGGACGCCGACGGCCTCAGCGCGGGCGCCATCATGTACCGCACCCTCCGGATGGTGCTGCGGGAGGCGGGGGCGGGGGCGGGGGCGGAGGCGGCGACTGGTCAGTTGGATACGAACCGTGACGGCTGCCCCGTGGGGTCCGCAACTCCTCATCGTCGTGAAGTGCCATGCCGTTCTGCGTTGGTCCCGTTATTGGCTGTGCTGATGCCGTACAGGCCCCCCCCAGGTGTGAGCCGTACAGCAGCGCCCTCCCCATCAAGCCAGCAGACACCCGCACGACCTCCTTGTGTGAGTATTTGGTAAACGGTAAACGGCACCCCCTCCCCCCAACCGCGTCCTCGTCCCCGCGTACCTCCCCCCCCGCCCCCGCTTCCGCAGACGTGGCCGTGGACCTCGCGGTGGTGCACCTGGGCAAGGGCGAGAACGTGCACCAGCCACAGGTGGCGGCTCGCCTGGCCGCGCAGCAGCCCACCGCCCTGGTGCTGCTGGACCAGGGCAGTCGAGGGGGGCCGCCCGTGCTGAGGCTGCCCCTGGGGGCCAGCGGCAGCAGCCCCACCACCACCAGCGGGGAATGTCCAGATGAGGCAGAGGTGGAGGGGCAGGTGGTGCCCGCCCTGGTGGTGGACCACCACCAGCCGGAGGGCTTCCCGGAGGGCGCCGTGGTGGGGTCGGGGTCGGGGTCGGGGTCGGGGTCGGGGTCGGGGTCGGGGTCGGGGTCGTATTTTTGCCCCGCAGCTTGGGGTCGGGCTCATGCGGGTCTGTGCTGTGTTGCAGTGACACCTCAACACCGGTACCCCGCCTGTACCCACCCAGTTTCTCCCACCGCCCGAAGGTGGACCCACCTGCCGTACCCCGAGGGTTGAATCCAACCGCCGTACCGCCCCACCTGCCGTACCCTTCTCCAGGCCGTCAGCGCTTTCGGCTGCCCTCCGGTCGCGCCCTCCGCGCTGCTGGCCTGGCGCCTGTGCTGCCTGCTGCACCCGCCCGCGGAGGGCCCCACCACCTGGCTGGCGGTGCTGGGCAGCCTGGGAGACCTGGGGGAGGAGGGGCTGGGGGCCTTCGCCGCCGCGCTGCCGCAGCTGCAGGAGGCGCACAGGGCGGGGCGCAAGACGCACTTCCGAGACGCGGTGGCGCTCATCAACGCGCGTGGGTGCGGGACGGCGGGCGGGGTTACGGGGGGTCACGGGAGGGGGGGGTCGCAGGGGGGCTGCAGTGGGGCGCAGCCGTCGGGTGGGATTGAAAAGGGCGGGTACCCATATCGTTTCGTGCATGTGGGAGGGTAGACGTACGGACACGCTCGCACGGCGGTACGGTACCTGACACCACCCCAAGGATCCACAGCCCCCGCTCGTTACCACCGTCCCTCCATACCTCCGTACCGACTGAATGGTACTGATGTACTCCCCGCCGGTTATTGCACGCTTGCACCACCCGTGCAAAGTTTGCACCAACATCCAACAAACGCCCCTGGTGACCGACCCACGGGTCGCTGCTGTGTTGCCGCCTCCTCCCCGCCAGTACGGCGCTCGCCCGCCTGCGACGTGGCTACCGCCTGGACCGCACTGTGCGCCGCATCCGCGCCGGTGGACCTGGCGCGGGGCCACGTGCCCGGGGCCGCGGAGCTGAGGATGGCCCGGGCGGCGCTGGGCGAGGAGCTGGCCCGCCAAGCCGCCGCGCCGCCCCGCGTCAGCGCCGACGGAGCTCTGGCGCTGCTGGCCGTGGACTCGCCGTGGCAGATACACCCGCTGCTGCCACAGAGGTACGACAGTGTACGGCACCGAGGGGATCGGTTGCGTGCGAAGGCTCCGACTGGCATCCAAGTGCGCAATACACAAACTCACGTGAATGACCGAGTGCATGTTAATAGCGGACCCCAACCGGCAGCTCCCTGACCAGCGCGACCTGGGCATCCTACCTACCACATTGCCCCCCACGTCGAGTTGATGTCCTATCCGCCACCTATCAGCCACCTCCGGATCCCGCTCCACGCCGTCCTCCCCCGCTTGCCGCGGGGTCCGAAGCCGCACCCCCAACACCTACCCCAAGCCCCCGTCTGGGCGTTTGTTTCTCGCTCTACCCCCCCCCATCCCCCATGTGGCCCGACCCCTCCCCCCCCGGAACCCCGCCCCCGGCGCCCAGGTGGTCGCACCGGCTCCGCTCGAGGGACAGGTCCGGGAAGCTGCGGGCTGTGCTGTGCTGCAACCGGGGCTACCTGCCGGGACGGGTGCGCGCGGGAGGGAGGGGGGAGGGGCCGGGAGTGCGCACGGCTCTTTGGGGGTTTTAACGGCTCTGCGAACAGTGCCCCATATAGCTGAGGACGGATCGAGTTCCGACCGGCATCGGATTGAGTGAATGAAGGCGTTGGTGCAGTTTCACAGCAGCCGCAACCGCGACGCGCCGCCGCCGTGACGGAGTAGCGTGCCCGGTGGGACCAACGCGTGCGACAAAAGTGCCGGCGCACTAACGCCGTGTGGGCTCTGGCACAGGTCCACTTCTCCGTCCGCCGCTGCCTGGAGTCGGTGGACCTCATCGCGCTGCTGAAGGACACCGTGGCGGCCCGCTGCGGCCACCCCGCCCTGGCCGCCACCCCACTGGGGGCGCTGCCGGGCCGCCTGGGGGCCGACTTTGCCCGGGGGCATCCGGAGGCCACCGGCGGCAGGCTGGACGCTGCGGAGTTCGCCCACCTCATGATGGTGGGTGGGTCTCTCACTCATGGTGGTGGTGGGTCTTTGACTCGCTTGCGACTGGGGCCGGTGTTGCGGGGGCGGGGACGGGGACGCAGCGCTGAGTGACGCAGGAGTCGCTAGCACGGCCAGGGAGTTACACACGTGGGGTTGGGGGTGCTGTCGTGACTTCGTGGCCGTGTCGTGGCCGTTGAGGCGTCAAGGAAGGGTAAGGGGGCTTTCCCGTACCTCATGTTGTACGGCATGGGATGTAGTGCTTGACGGCCGCCTCCGTGAAACGCGGAAACCTGCCCCGAGATGCATACTGCGTTGCCGTACAACTGGAACAGGCGCACTGCTGGGGCCACAATGGCGCAACGCCCGGAAGGACGCTCCATCTCCCCCGGGAGAGCCCCCACACCGCCGCCGCCGCGATTGCCCCGCCCCAGGTCCTTGGCTTCAGCGCAAAAGTGTCGTACGAGGCCGCCGGTCTTCCCCTGGAGCCGGGGGCGGAGCAGCTCGCGGTCTTGGTGCGGGACATCTGGCGCCGGGCCGCCGGGGCAGCGGGTCCCGCCGCCGCCGCCGCCGCCGCCGCCGCCGCCGCCGCCGCCGCCGCCGGATCACCCGGTTCCCGCCGGACGAAGGGCGGCGCTGGGAACAGCAAGCGACCAGGTGTTGGTGGTGGTGGTGGTGGCGGCTTGGAGGCCGCCGGCGGCAGCAGTGACGGGCCTATGACGCCGCCGGCGCGGGCGCCCAAGCAGCGCAAGCTGACCGCGTTCTTCGGCCGCACGGGCCGGCAGGGACCGGGCCGGCAGCAGCAGCAGCAGCAGGAGCGGTAGAACCTGCGGGCGGCCCCAACATGCAGCAGCAGTAGCAGCAACAGTAGCAGCAGCAGCGATAGTAGCAGCAGCACCTCGATTGGAGGAGCTGTACGATGTAGCCATGATGGATCAGATGTTGCCGCGCTGTCCCCACGATGGCCCGCGGAGTCCCAGCCCTAACATGCATCACATACCAAGTCAAGAGCGGATTCGCAAGCGGCATCACGTGATGTCATATGTGTACGGGGTGCTGCCCTCGCGTCCCCGCGCAGCATTTGAAATGAATGAATGGACGTTACAGCGGACCCCGAAAAGGGATCAACGGTGTATACCAGGGCAAGCCCCAGCAGGCCCCACCGACAGGGCGGCAAGGCACCTCCACAACTCAACGCCGCGGATAAGAAAAACACAGAGAGCTATCACTCCACTCCACCCAGGCATTCACCTACACAAGCAAAGGCGCACAGCAGGGCAACATTACCAATGGGATAGGCACAGCAGTGTTGATATGGTGTACGTCCGGCACACTGTCTGGGTAGGTTCGTTGTTAGGTTCCGTGCGGCGGTCCTGGTTCCGGAGCGCATCTCCTGATCGGGGCTATTTAGGTATCTTGCTCGAGAGGACTTCTGTTCCTCTGCACCGTACAGTAGTCGCCTATAAGCTGGTTGGCTCATACAGGAACTCAGCGCAGGTAACCGCCTGGTTTATCCATACCAAGCATTTCTTAATGTAAACAATTGTGCACTTGTAACGGTTACATGTGCACCAGGCGAGGTCGGGTGGGGTCCCGACCCGCGAGCGCATGTTCCGACTTTGGACTTCAAGGATGCCAGGACGGCTTGTTCGGAATGTCCATGGCTGCCCAAGCGTTGGTGTCCCGGTGGCGATGGGGCCCGAGAGGGCGATCTCCTGAGAGCGGCTGTGTGGGGGGAGGGGAGGGGGGGGAGGGTGCAGGTGGCTGAGGGTCGGGAGAGCAAGTACGGCGTGTGGTTGGTACGTACGGCATGGGGGGTGGTCCTGTCGGCGGTCCGCGCAATGTGTGGGTTGCACGGCAGGGCCGGCGGGGGGTCTTTCCCATGTCTCAATCTGGGTCGGTGCTCGATGAGCTGCCGTGTGGCCCGCGGGCTTTGTGCGCTCCTGTGGTGACGTCGGGGGCTCCCTGTCGGCGTTACTCCCACCGTACGTCAGCAAGGATGGTGCGGTCGTCCGCCATCCGGCTCACTGCATGTTCAGCTTCATGGTTCGCAGGTTTAGATTAACCGTTTCTTCTCGTTGTTTTGCAGGTCGGAGGTTGTGTCGGAGGTTGTGGATGGGTGGGCATCCACGCCTAGCATTACAGGTGGGGAGTGCCACGGAGAAACCGTCGGGCGAGGTCAAACGTGCGTCATCCAGCAGGTTTACGTTTGGTGCCTGAAACATGTAATGCAACAGTGTCAGCAACACTATCAGAAGGACTCTGGACGACGGGGCCCAAGGTATAGCGCCGAGTTTGGAAGGTGGCGGTTTGGATTCATGGGAAGTTGACGCCGATGTAGGGTTTCCTGCTTGCACCGGTAAGGCCAGGCTGGAACTGCAGATGAGGGCACATAACACCATATGAGATCATGCGAGATCCCCTCATTCCGCTCACTTACGCGCTGTTCCAGAGTATTGGTCACCCGATGGCTTGGTCACCCGATGGCGTCGGTCGCCAGGAATGCGTTTTTTAAGCGCCATGACATCACGACCACACCGCATACACTTTTTGTGATCCTCAACTCAAAAAAACTTCAGATTTTGAGGCCCGTTCGCAATCGACGCGGGCGCCCCGTCCGTACACCGTGTACTACTTTCTTGTTGCTCGAAGTTTGGCTCCAAACACCCGCACCGCACCGCTGAGGGCAGCGATCGTGTTATTGACGCTTACATTGGTTATGTTAGGCTAGGAGTTGTGCATGTTTTCACATTGACACTTCGAAGGTCCAGTTTGCGCATTCGACGCGGTCAATAGGCATGTTGTAGTTCCACGGAGCACAATGGCGACGGACGCGAATTTTGATTGGTGCTCGTTCTTCGCGTTGTTTTGGAATGTGCGTTCACACTAGTCCCTGAATCGGGCCAGCAGGATGTCCTTCGGCGCTCACTGCAAGCTCTACCACCGGTGCATGCGCAGGATAAAGGGCTGAAGTGTAAGATAAATATTCCAGACACCGTGCTCTTCCGCTATGGACAGCTCTCGGCTTGGTGGGCAACGAATAAGGCAAGCAACGCAAGGTTGGGCTCCTCGTATGCGGCGCATTGACACATTCATCACTCGCTTTCAACATCATGCTGAGCAGGAAGGCTATATCCAACGCCATGCGAGCCATAACACTACAATGGAGGCCATTCGTCGCCGCTTCATCCAGGTCGCTGAGTGCGACGAGGCGAATTACAGCAAATATGTGGCAATTGTGCGGGCAGGTACGCGCCGCGGTGGCACCGGCCGCGGATGCGGGTCGCGACCGGTTGGTTTTAGGGGTTGCCGGTCCAGTATGCCAATGCCAGCCCTGCCCGACTGCCTTCACTCCAATCTTCAACACGGGCTCTTGTTGCGGCACAGATCAGATCAGCGGCCGACGGCCCCATCAGCCTGTCAGCACGACCCCCAGCCGCGCAGCCGAGTCCACGCCGCGGCCTCGCGACACCCTGTGTTGCTGATCCACGGGCCCACCCCCTGTTAAAGTGGCTACACACGCCCCTCGCCTGACAATCCATTGTCCTTATTCCCTCCCCGCCCGGCTCCCGCCGCGCGGCGCCCACCCCCACTACATCTCACCCCACACCCCCAGGCGACGGGCAACCGCAGCTGCTGCGGCTGCAGGCCTTCAACCAGCTCACTGAGCTGCTCTCGGACCGGCTGGAGGCAGGGAACACCGCAGCGGCTCCGGAGCTGGACCAGCTGCAGGTGCTGCAGGCGTTCGTACAGGTACGGACGCACGTGCGCACGTAGTCCATACGGCAGCTGGGCAGTCGGGCGGCGGGGCGAGAACCCTCCAGGGGTTGTCCGAGGGGCGCGGCCTAGGGGGGGGGCCTCTCCCTCATCCCCGCGGTGCCCATCGCGGCCTGGGCCTGGGCCACGCGGGCTGCCGGCGCCAGGGTAGGTAGCCGCAGCTGACACTTGCCCTCAGGTGGAACCCGCCCGTGTTCCCGCACCCCTGCTCTGCCTGCCTACGAACACATACTCACGGGGGAGGCTGCACTTCGTTGAGCTCACCGGGCGGGGCTACGACCAACCGGGCAGGCAGGGGTCGATACACAGAGTCTGCCGTCGCGGCGGGTGGGCAGGTGGGTCGGGTCCTCCTCCTCGTCCTGTACTGCACCCACCCATCCCCCAACCAACGGCCGCCGATTCACCTCTCCCCTCCTCGACTCCCTCCGCACTGCTCTTACACAAACAAGCACACTCCTTGCCTCCCTCCCTCTGTACATCTGTGCATCTCTTTGCGCCATCGGTCTAACCGCCTTGACCCAACCCCGCCGCCCCCCCAACACCCCTCAGCCCCACAACGACACGCGCTACGTGACCACCTACGTGGCGGCGGGGGCCAACAATATCACCTGCCACACCTTCCAGCGCAAGTACAGCAAGCGGTACGTGCCGCAGGGCTCGCCGCCGCCGGCCGGCGCCGCCGACGCCTTCGCCGCCGACGCGGCCTTCATGTACGCCGCCAACGCGGCGGGGATGGACGCGGAGACGTCCGATGCGATGTCGGGACAGGGCGCCGTGGACGCCACCCTCAAGATGGAGTTCCGGAAGCTGACGTCACATCTGGTAAAGTACATCGAGAAGGCGCACCGACTGACCCTGTCGGGCATTGTCGTGGAATGGGTCCGGGACGGCTGCGGCCGTATTTACCTTCAATCCGTACTCCGTACGGAATGGGCGACCAACGCGCTTGGCAACGGCGGCGGCAGCCTCAGCGCCGCCAACCTGACGGGTGAGCCGCTGGACCTGGAGGACGCCGCGCCGCCGCCGTCGTTGCCGTCGCTGCCGCCGCCGCCCCCGCCGCCGCCGATGCCGGGCGACGACCTCGACGACGGCGGCCCTCCGGTGGCGTGGGCGGCTGCCCCGGGTCCCCCTCCATTCGCCACGAACCCCAGCGGCAGCCCCATCTACGCGCCGCCGCCCTCCAACCTCGCCATGGCCATCCCAGCCCCCAACAGAACGATGATGCTCGTACCCGGGAGTCGACCCTCGTCAGCCTACCCGGCGGGTGGCGCCGCCGCTGCCGCGGCGGCAGCGGCGGCGGCGGCCGCCGCCGCCGCCGGCGGCTCCTCGACGCAGGTCTCCGACATGCTCCGACCCGCGGGTACCCCGGGGATGGGTGCCGGCAGTACAATATCGACCCTGGCGGCCTTCCCTGGAGGCGGTCGCGCCGCCGGGCTGAGCGTCACCGTCGGCAACACGTGGCCCTCCCACCTGCACGAGGCGCAGCTGGGCAACGGCGGCGGCATCACCGCCCGCTCGGGGGGCGCCTCCACCTCGGGCGGCGCCTTGCAGCCCCTGACCGGCCGGCCCCTGTCCGGCACGCCGTACCATACGCAACACTCGGTCAGTGCTAGCGGCCAGCAACTGATCGGTGGCGGCGCCGCCGCCGCCGCGGGCGGCGGCCGCATTCAGTCCGCCAGGTCTGCATTCGCCGGCTCGTCGGTGATGGCGGAACGCGGCGGCGGCGCCGGCGCCGGCGGCGGCGGCAGCAGCAGCAGCCGTCCCGCGCGACCCGGGTCCTCCCCCGTCGCGTTCGGCCGGAACTCCAACACCTCCCCGCTCCGTGGTGCGGCGCTCGTCGCGGCCCCGACCCCGGGCGTCATCCCCAACACGGCCATGCTCGAACGATCCGGGTCGCCGCCCGGCGGCGTCATCAACTCGGGTGCCAGCACCAACCGGACCGCCTCGCCCGCGCGGACGCGTCCGGGGACCGGGGGGCCCGCCGGCTCGGGCGGCGGGGGCTCGGGGGGCACCGGCCACGTGAACGCGGGCGCGCGGGGGGCCCCGCTGATGATGCAGCAGCTGACTCGCGACCTGGAGGCGGCTCGGGACCAGCTGCTGGTTCAGAACCAGCTGGCGGAGGCGAGCGCGGCCAAGGTGGGGTTAGGGGCGGGGTGGGGTGGGGTGGTGGCGGTGTGGTTGGGGTATAGGAGATTGGTAGACATGTTGGGGTGGCGGGGGGTGGACGTGCTGGGGGTAGGGGGTAGAGATATTGGGGTTGGGGTGCTGGCGGTGGCGGTGACGGTGACGGCGGGCAGGGAGGAGGGGTGTGGCGTACTTGGTACTGTCGTTGCGATGGGGGCGGGGGGAGTGGCTACATGAGAGGTTGTGGGGGCCGGGGATGCGCCTGGGGGCCGGGTGGAAAGGGGGAGGTGGTGGTGAGAGAAGTTTGACGGATTGACAAACGGTGCCGATGAACTGGGCGACATTTGGTGTCTTGCCAGTCGCCGTGGCGCGCGGGTCGGCCTGAGGCCCCGCTCACCCCCCTCAACCGCAGCAGCGCCGTTTGAAATGTCTACCAATGTCCTTTACCCTCCCTCCCCCCTTCCCTGGACCGGGTACAGGTCCGGCAACTGGAGCGGGAGAAGGAGCTCCTTGTGGCGGCCTTCGACCAGCGGGTGGCTGAGCTGCAGTCCTCACTGCTGGTGGCGCGACAGGACCTCAGCAGCGCCCGGGTGGAGGTGGAGGAGCAGCGCAAGGTGAGGAGGGGGGGGAGAAGGCCGGCCAGCGGGATGTGTAGCGTTGTTCGGCGGGCGGGTCAGAGGAGCGCGGGATGCGCTAGGGGCACAGCTGACCCGGGGGATGGACGTTGCCCCGGCCACACCATTGCCCCTGCCGCAACGCGTTGAACGCAATCAGCGAGATACATAGTAGGACTGAGGACGGTGCGTGTGTGTTGGGGGGAGAGTGTCAGGGGCGGCGCTGGGCTTTTTGGGGTGGTAGCGGATTGGGGGGTTAACAGAGGAAGGAAGTCGGACTGCAGCGGCCCTGGGCGCCCTTTAGCATCTCAAGAGCAACGACCACCAGCCTGCGCCAACTTTTTCCCGTCGGAAGCGGATTGTGGAGCTGCGGGCGGTTGCCGGGAACCCTCACAAGCGCAGCTGCAAGAACTTACCCTCTCGCGCCCTGACCCGCACCCTTGCCCTCCTCCCGGCGAGCGGGACCTGCGAGTCAGCAACCGACTTCGCGACTGCTTAGCCCGCCCTTCCCCGCCCCCCCGACAGCCGACCCTCCCGGGACTGTGGACCTCCTTCCCCTCCTTCCCTTGTCCTTCCCCCACCAGCGGGCCTCCGAGGCCGAGGCGCGCGTCACTGAGCTGGAGCTCAAGACCCACAGCCTGCAGTCCACCTTGGACGGGGAGCGGGGCACCGTCATGACGGCCCTCAAGGAGTGCCACGAGCGCGACGTGACCGTCAAGCAGCGGGCGGAGCAGCTGGAGGCGGAGGTGCAGCGGCTCACGGAGCGGCTCAAGTAGGTCACGAAAGGGGGGGGGAGGGGAATGGGAATTGGCACCTGGGAGGGGAGGGAAGGGGAGTTCAAACGGGGGCGGGGCGGGCCGCGGGTGCCGGGGCGCTGAGGTGGGGAGCGAAGGCAGGGGGCCAGGGACGCGGAGCGGCGCGGGGCGTGGGGCGGGGCGAGGCAGCGCGGCGCGGGGCGAGGCAACGCGGCGCGGGGCGCGGGGCGGCGTTCATATGTTTGCGTGCGTGCGTGTTTTAGGTGTTGGCTTTATCGTCGTCGATGTTGCGAATGCCTCTTCCTGACCTGAATCCTGCGCTCCGACCCCCCCCCCGCGCGCGGACGTTTTATTCACGAACGTGCAACACCCCTCCCCTCCCCGCGGCACCGCGCGACAACCCTACCGGACCTCTGCTCTGGCAGTCAGCGCGGTTTGAGCATGTCTACCACTGTCCCACACACCCCTCCCCCGATCCCCTCCCCCTCCACAACCCCGCGCGATGGCGCGCTGCCGCTCCGCCTACATCCGTCGGCGGCCCAGGGAGGAGACCACGGCCGTGTCCGCACTCAAGCGGCAGCTGCTTCAATTCTCGGACATCGCGGAGCGGTACGCCACCATCTTGAAGGACGGCGAGATGGAGCCGGGCATGCAGGAAGTCCTCGACCGCGTTCAGAAGCTGTTCGTGGGCCAGACAAACCCCTTTGGCGAGTCGTACGCCGTACAGAAGGTCCTTAACCACTACCACGGCGACCTGCGCGCCGTCTTCCTGTTCTACGCGCAGCTGGAGAACAACTTCGCCGCGTACTGGCCGCCGGGTATGACCTTCCAGCAGTGGATGTTGTTCTGCAAGGAGACGGAGACCTCAGACCCGCGCGCCAACAGTCGCGTCTCGCACGTCACCCACCCGCACAAAATGCTGCACCCGCGCGACTGCGAGGCGGTCTTCCGCGCCTACGCCAAACTCGACCCCAACGCCATCAACACCTCGGCGCCCGTGCTCTCCTACGAGGGGTTCCTCTCCTCCCTCATCGACGTGGCCTTCCGCGTGAAGCGCTTCGACAACCCGTACCTCTCCGAAGCCGTACGCGAGTACATCCTGTCGTACGTCTCCCGCGCGAGCAAGATGTCCCCCACGGGGTTGCGGCGGGGCGCGGTTCGGGAGGCGATGGAGGGGACGAAGGAGGGCCCGCCGGGGGTGCCTGGGGGCGGGTTGCTGCTGCCCACCAAGTCGATGTCGCGGGCGGGGCTGGGTGCGGCCAGCAGCAAGAAGAAGACGACCGTCATCTCGAGTTCGGTGCAGGAGTACCCGCTGGTGCGCACCCTGACGGGGTTGATCCGCACCACCACGGGGACGTCGGCCGGGGGCAGCTTGGCGGCCAGCCGGCCCAGCAGCGCCGTCAGCCGCCGGGGCAGCATCCACCAGACTGCGATGGAGAACGATCTGGCGCTTGAGCTGACGGCCAGCGGCCGGGTCCCGATTTGATCGTGGGGGGGAGGGCTGTGGCGGTTTGGTTACGACCAGCAATTCGGGTCGGGGTTGTGTGTGGCGCCGCGTGATGTTGGGCATTTCACTGAGTTCGGTTTGGTTGGGTTTGGTTGGGTTTGGGTCCGAGGGACGTGGGAGGCCTGCGGTGTTGCGGACGATGAGGGGCCGCATGGGTGCGGGTGTGGTTGTGTGGCCCCGGAGGTCGTGATGTGTGCATGGGGGCGGTGAGGGCGGGGGTGTGGTTTGCAAAGAGGCGCGGCTGTTCTATGCCCCGGCTGGCGCCGGATGGTTGGAGCGTGTTGTTGCGGGGAACGGCGGCGGACGCACCTTCGGCGTTTTGGGTGGGCGGGTGGGTGGGCTGGCTGGGGAAGGCGGCAATCGCAACGTCAAGCTCAAGCGATGTGCGGTCCGGCATCCCGGACTGTCGGACGGCCAGGGCCCACCCGACCAGGGCACTCGCGGCTGCCTCCCGCGCCGGCTCTTCGCGCAGACGTGCACTCGGGCGCGGGCGCGGGTGACCTTGTTGTCTATGATGACACCTTAGGTCATGCAAGCACTTTCGGCCACGCGCTCGCACGTGTGACACCCACACAGTCGCTTTCCCGCGCTCCGGGCTTTGCTCGGCCCCTTGCACATCACGTATTCCTGCCTTGCCCATCGAACAACACGCACCCGCGGCTTCTCATTAAACACACCCGCGTGTTTGCTTTCTTTCACACACTCGATGCATGGGGCACAAGGGGCTACCGCAGCGCGCTTGGACCCGACAACTGGCAACTCGGAGGCAGCCTTGACTTTCCTGTGTGCGGCCGTCGCTGAGTTCGTGCGCGGGATGCGGGGTGTTGGAATGGCTAAACAGTGCGTCGTCTGTACGGCGCCGCAATGCGCCGTTGGACCGCGGGATCGCCAGTGCGCTGTGGGGCGCCACGGTCTTTGTCGGGTAGCTTGGGGGGAGGCGAGCCTACCGGTCGTCGCGGCGCAAGCTCTCTGTGTGTGTGGTTTGACTTGCGATGTGCGGCTGCACGAGCAGGATTTGGTGTCGTCATCTTGCTTTGGTGTCCTTTTCTGACCCCCGGTTTGGAGTTTGGCATCGGCGGAGACTGCGAGCGGGGGGAGGTGGCTGCAATGCGCTGCTGCATACCACTGGTATTTCGACACTTGACAATGAGTCACTGATGGCAGGGGGCCGCTGCCTGCTGGGACAGTCATCTCAGGGCTGCGAGGGCAGGGGCCCCCCGCTGAGCTGTGCGGGACTGAGGAGGCAAGAGGAGGCTGCATGTTTGAGGCGGGGGGGCCCGCGCTGTGTGATGGCTTGAAGAGAGATGCAGAACGCGCGACCCTGGATTTGGGGAACGACACAACGAGGGACGAGGGTGTTGCCGCTGCGCTGCGTTGCTGCAGCGGGTTCCCCAACCTTGTTGGTTGGGGTGCCTAAGGAGGCCTCGCTCGATGACGGGGCAAAGGTCCCTATCTGTTGCCTCGAGGTTTGCTGGCGGCCCTGGGGCCAGATGTCTGCTGCAGGGTAGGGGACTGCTCCAAAGGGGGGAAGCCGCTCGCCCGCGAACTTGAGTTGCGTGGGCGGGCGCGGACGCATTGACCGATACCGACAACTTCCGCGGCGGAGCTGGGCGACCTATCCCCGTCGCAGTTCCCGATCCCCCCCGCACCGAACCCGCGCACCCGTGTTTCATCTGGGTGCCCACAGAAGCGCCTCCGCGGGTCCAGCGCGGTGCTCGGAACCCGGCTGGTGTTCCAGCAGCGCGCGGACAGGAGCGGCGTTGTGTTCCATTGACTCGACAGTCGGTTCGTTCTGCTGTCGAATCGAGGCGGCGTGGTCTCGGAGCCTCAGACGAATCCCGTCGGATTTCCCCGGTTGGTACCTTGCTGCGTCGGCGCAGTGGGCACCGCTGATGTGGTCACGAGCGGGGGTTGTGTGTGTGTGTGTGTGTGTGTGTGTGTGTGTGTGTGTGTGTGTGTGTGTGTGTGTGTGTGTGTGTGTGTGTGTGTGTGTGTGTGTGGAAATGGCGTTGGGCAACGCGCGGGTTTGGGCGCATGCGTATGTGCATGCCGTATATTACACCTGCCTGATTTCGTCGTCCGGCACGTACCTGAACGACGGTGACGCATAAGACTGCTTGTGTAGCGACCTGTTTCTTTTCTCGAGGTACACATATATGCCCCTAGACTAGATTGTTGGGGGGGCGTCGGGACCGGCATCCCCCTTCCCGTCACCCAAGACGAGCTTCTTCTGCCCGTGGGCGCATGTGGGCGAACACGTCAGTTGTCGTGTCGTGCATGCCGTTTCCGCTGTTGAACACGACCTTGCATTTTGATGCTTTCGGAACTGCGCTTTGCTTAGCTACGGGCCTGCTTTAAGGCGGTTGGGATGTTGACACGGGAGACGCGACCACTCCGTGACACGTACGTGGCATTTTTGTTGGGACCTCGCGATTGCTACGACTGGACCTGTAAGGGTGGCTGCGGATGGGTCAAGTTGGCGCTTTGACAGTCCGCCTGCCCCCAGCCAGTGACATGTGCTGCGATGCAGCATGCGTTGCAGCGTTGCGCAGCTCGCCCGTCCGGACCATACAGACACATCCACATATGACGCACACCCGGCCACCCGCCCAAGCAAGGTTCCGTCTCCGCTTCAGATCCGCAACCTGTTGTGATCTCGATGCCGCACTGCGCCGATGCGCCGATATGCAGATGTCCCGACTGGAAGCCCACACCACCCGACATGACTAGAGTCTGCACTGCCCAGTGCCCACAACTAAGCGCACACGTGGCCGCACCCGCGTCCTCGGTGAGACGCGCAAGCTCGCGTCTTCGCACTGTCTCTAACCCATCCACCAAAAGAAGTATTGCATCCTCACTAACGTCAGGCAACGGGATAAGCTGCATGCGAATGCGGCCGCACCACCTCCCCGCGCCGTTGTGACTTGTGCGGCCACGACGCATCCGTGCAACCTGGCCTGCGGCGACATAGAAGCACATGCAGCGCCCAAAGCTCCACACCGCAGACTGTGCATGAGCTGCTACGTGACACGACGGCTGAGGCAAACGCGGCCAGACTGCCACCGGCTGATCACCGACAGACAGGCCGCATCGCCTGCGTCGCCTGTAGAGGGAGGAGCGGCGCGCCCACCAGCGACACAGCTTTGCCCACAAGGATGCCCTGTCCGACCTATCTACCATGGAGTTCACACACTGCAAGGCACGGGTGAATCGCCCTGAAACACCACCACCACAACCACCACCCCTTTGCCCTACTACACCCCTGCCCAGATCTGCAGCTCCGAATCCGGGAACACAAGACCCTCAGGTGCGACCAACGCTGCCACCGCTCACTAGGTAACGCAACTCTTTAACATGGTCGGGAAGACATGACGCGCCAGCGTTCCCCACCGCTTCGGCAGCTCCGTAGACCCCGAGGGCGGCCGCAAGAGACGCGGCCGCCCTCACCCGCGCCTCGTCCTGCCCGCGTCCTCTATCCCGGCGCCAACAACAACCGTCACCCGCGTCACTCGCCCTTGAACTCCGGCTTCCGCTTCTCCGCAAACGCCTTGAGCCCCTCCAACCGATCGTGCGTCGGCAGCAGCTGCGCGTAAAACGCCTCCTCCATGGCCAGCCCCGTGTGCAGGTCCACCTGGAGACCCCGATTGACAGCAGCCTGGCGGACGAGAGGACACGAAACGCACAATATCAGCGGTGGGCTTGGCGGCGTAATCACCGTGACACCGTGCGCGCGGCAGCAGCAGGGGACGAGGGGCTCACCCTGTGGGGGTGCGGGTCTGTGTTTGCGAGACACAGAGAGGACAATGCGGCCTGCACTTGCATTCCGCCAGGGCGCAAAATATGGTGGGATCCACCCCGTCCACATACAGAGCGCTGCGGGGATCACAGCCTAAAACTTTGCTCTGGAAATGCGTTTGGACGCAGTGAACTCGGTGCCGTGTTAACAGGCTGACAGGGCGCAAGAACGACAAGGCCGCGCCAGCAGAGCACCCCACGAGGTAGTGCGCGTGGAGCAGTACTGTTAGGATGCACCCTTGTGACGCGGAAACAAAGCGACGCGGTGCGGCTTCAATAAAACAACGGCATCCATGCCCAGGCATCAGCAGGTCGTGCGGGCGAGGAGCGCCTGGCAAACTGTTGCCCCAGCAGCGCACCTTGGCCTGGCGCAGCGAGAGCGGCGCGCTGCGGACAATCTGCTCCGCCAGCTGCAGCGCCCGGTTGTAGACCTGAGGCCGGGTCGTGTCCGGTAGGGCAGTAGCACGCATGACCTTAACCCGTCAACTCAGGGCAATGCCACCATGCCACCATGCCGCAATGCAAGCGCGTGAGCGCGCCCCCACGTACTTCCTGGGCAGGTCTGGATCTGAGCGGAGCATTCCCGCGTGAGTCCTGCTGGAAAAGCGCGCCGTTTGTGCCCCGCCCCTTCCACGGGGGCTGTGCTCGGGATGAGTTAAGCGTCCATTCCAGATTCCCGTCCTCTCTCTCCTCTCTCTCTCGCTCCCCTCTCTCCTCCCACCTGGTCGTCGGCCACCACGTGGTCCGCCAACTGCAGCTGCAGCGCCTCCGCGCCCGTCACCCGCCGGCCCGTGAAGATCAGCTCCTTTGCGCGGCTCGCGCCAACGATGCGCGGCAGGCGCTGCGACCATCACATCACCAGGGCAGCATCGGGACGTGCCGGGGTTCAACACTGCATCCTCAGCTGACCGAGTTCCTTCCCTGGAATCAATGGAGATCTGCCACCAGGCAAACATCTGAACCACATGTCCCAGCCGCTGCGAATCACTGCTCCCAACGATGCGGATTTCCAATGGGGAACCGCACGAACAATTTTGAAAGAGTCTGCATGCCTTATAATTGGCCGCTCCGGCTCAGCCATCCCTGTTGCGCAGCCCCCCCCCCGTAGCGTACCCGTGGTAACCACGCACCTGGGTGCCCCCCGCCCCTGGAATGATTCCCAGCTGTGCCTCCGGGAACGCCATCGATGAGCCCGAGCCCAAGACCCGGATGTCGCACGCCAGCGCCAGTTCTGCCCCGCCGCCAAGCGCCAGGCCCTCCACCGCGGCGACTGTGGGCATGGGAAGGTCCTGCAGCCGGCCGCACCGCGGAGCGCAGAAGGGTGTCGGGAAGGAGGCCGCAAGACCGGCACATGCCAGCATATGCGATGTTACTATGGAGACATATGCCGGTGGGGCAGCTGCTGTCATGTTGCCACGTCACGCCCCTTGCCGTTGATCTTCCGCAACGAGTTCTGAAGGACGGACACTCGCTTAACCTCTTAACTCAAACACGAAAGTGCTACATGTCAGAACCTGCCCCTGTATCGCCTCTTTGCAAACGTTGACCCTTTGCCCTTTGACCCCATAACTAGGTCTTGTGCCCGAGGCCGACTGACCCACCCAACGCTGCTCGGTCACCGGAGAGCCGCGGGGCGAGTGGTACCGCTGCGGACCAAGAGCACTTGCAGAGACCCTACGCTCCGCATCAAACCATAACGCCAAGCAAATGTCCTCGACAGCTCTCTGCCCATTCAACACTATGTCCAGTCTTATTGCAACCCTCCCCAGCACAACCAACCAAGCCCAGCTGAGATGTACCTGCAGCTCTGTGAAGGTTCGACGGATGCGGCTCACGAATTCCGCCGCCTCGCTCTGACTCATGGTAGCGCGCTCCTTGAGGTCAGCGCCCGCACAGAAGACGCCTGAAGGGAACGCGTAGTAGTGGATAGGATGGGATGTCCCCGCGGAGCAAACTGAGGTGGAAATCCGTGCCGCAGGCGGGTATAGCCAACTGTGGGCCAAGCCCCAATAGATGACCAGTACTTATGGATCCTTCAAATCACGCCCGCGCCTACGACCTATTGGAGCTCTGGGTCACAATTCTCTGCCTTAAGACCGCTTGGCGCCGTATGCTGATTTACTCTTCCGCGCGTATCCCATTTGCCCCGGACTGGGTCGTGACCGGCAGCTAATCTCGGAGGACGTTCGCATATCTACCCATCACCTTCATCGGCCGTTTCCCTTTGACTGCTCTACCTGGAACTGCGCTGCGCACCAGCACGCAACGCGTGGTCCGCTCCTGGCGCACTGTGTCCAGCGCCTCCGCCAGCTCGCGCAATAGCTGCCTCCCGATGGCGTTTCGTGCCGCGGGCCGGCTCAGGCTGATCACGGATACACCCTCATGGACTCCGGACAGCGGCTCAACCGTCACGTGCAGTTGGCTGCCGTCCGATCCACCACCTCCTGAGGCCGAGGCTGCGCTGCTGCCACCGCTGTCGTTGCTGTTGCTGGAGTTGGTACCGCGACTGTGATCCTGACCATGGCTATGGTTGAATCGATGCAATGGGCTGGAAGGCAGGCGTCGCTGCGCGTCCGAGGCCGAGCCCAGGGCTGTCAGCAGCGCCGGCAGGCTTTGACGGGCCAAAGGCGCAGCGATAAGTGCCGGCAGGCCTGCCGCTGCAGCCGCGGCTGCCTGAGCGCCACGGAACACTAATATCGCCTGCATAATGGCGGCAGTGCTTCGCACCGCGTAATCGTGCAGGCCTGCAAGCTGAGCACTCCGTCCGGAGGGGATCCAAGTGGAGCCTGCGCCTGCTGGATGCCGCAGGCAGAAGGTCCCGAACTATTGCTGCGCGCTGCCGAGCGTGCTGTTGCCTGCCTCACGCCGAGGTGCGAAGCGGTCGGAAGTTGGACGCCAGAGGGTTCTTGCGCTTCAGGAATGCGTACGCGAGAGGGAGTATCTGCAGGAGGGCGCGGATCAAGGAGAAAACCAGAAAGTGTGTCGGGTGCGGGGGTTGGCAGATGCGTTCCTAGTTTAAGGGCCGGCAAACTGCGCAGACAGCGTAAAGCTTCGCTGTTTCTTCCGTGCACTATGGTCGTGCGCGAAGGCCCTCGCGTGCGGCCAAGCCAAGGACAGTTCAGACAATGAGTGCCGAGGGCCCTGCCAGACGGCTTTTGACCTTACCACTCCAATAAGCATAACAAGTGTCCCAAGGATGTATCGCACTGCCCCTGCAAGGTTACCAAAAGGACATAGTCAGAGACCCTACAGTCGAGTCCCAGCTTCCAAATAACTTGGGCTCACCGGGCGGCTGGACTTCCAGCAAAGTGCGGACCTGTGGTTCAAGCCAAGTGTAGCAACACGGGAAATTCAGACACCGGCTTCATGCAATAAGCCAACTGCACTTTTGTCGCTCACTGGCATTCGCCCTCCACAATTTCACGGGCTACCGCCCGACACCTAATAGCACGTCGGCAAGACCGGGTTGTTCGTGCGGAGCAATGCTGGAGCGGCAACCAGGACACCTATGATCTTGTGCACGCGCCTCGCTTGGAGTTCAAGAGTAAAACCAACTAACTGTGAGGTGTTTTTTATGTTCGTGGTTGTAGTAATCCGTAGGCAGGCATGATGTTATTAATCAGCAGCGCGCTGAGGTTCGACAGGACGTTACGGCGCAACCGTCACATGCACTCTATTGCTGTGAAAACATGGGCTGGAGCCAAAGCTTCAAAAATAGCGACAGCATCATGAAAGGAGGAAAAGCTACCCGTCCGTCACCAACCGCTGCGACCTTCATGTAGTGCTTACAGTACAACACTCCGCGCTCAGCTGTGCTCAGGGGACAGAACAAGGGGACCTCGCCAGCCATTCCCCGCGAGGATCGTGTGTAAATTAATGAGCGCCTGGGCCTGTCGCATGATGAATGGGGAAGTCACGCAGTCTTTTACAGGCAGTCTGGGCAGTTCGAGCTTTGAGGCGCACGTGCCCGACGGTCCCCGAGGCACGGCTGTCCGTGCCTATGCTTGTGACAGCCCGGGCTTTGCAGATGTGTATCCCGGGAACAGGGACGATCGGATTGCACGGCAAAGCAGCTCTTGTTGCCTAGAGGCGGTCATCGTCGTACATGTTATGTACGTCTCGTTATCGGCCGTCGACAACACGTCAGCTTTTGCAGTTGTTAGTAGCGTATCTGTCCACGTGCATCATAAGTAGTATTACAATGATAACATTGCGCTTTGTATTTTAAGGGACAGGCACCCGTTCGCTTCATTTGCCACTGGCACTATAAGAAGTCCGCCTGCCTGGGGGCGGAAGTAATATCCAGGACGTCGCATTGCTATCTGATAACCATCTGGGAGATGGTGCAGCTCACCTCCAGGACTCAGCACGGCTCTGGAACCGCCCAGAGAAATTATGCCCTGTGCAGGGTGAGCAGCATCAACTCTTATGTGACTTAAATGCGTTTATTGAAGAATCACATCGTATGCCACGGACTATCCGGTTAACGCCCACCTGACGCTTTTGGCACCAGGGGGCCAGGTCATGTGTCCGCTCCACAGCCGTCCGATGCTTCAAAGGTGGCTCTGATGAAATAGGTGATTTCACTAGGTGTTTTAAATCCTTGCTGTTGGGCACTGTACCTATCTGCGTCCTGAGCCCGCTCTTTTGGCTTCGCTGCAGGCAGTAAGCAAAGCACGACGCTTCGATTAAATTTTAAGATTCCGTATCGGGTGAACTTCGGACAATCTCTTGGCTTGGTCGGTTCTGGCGAGTCGCTTGGGAATTGGGACCCTAAGCGCACGGTGCAAATGAAATGGACGGACGGTGACTGGTGGACAGTTGAGTTAAACGTCGCCCCGGGGTAAGGTTTGCCGTGCTTCGGTCCTGTGCAGCCTGCTGGTGACCCGCGGGCTAAGTTGGCACCCCTGGGGCTCCTTGCTTAGGAGGACTCTGGACCTGGAGTACAAGTACGTCGTGGTCAATGCAGACGGGAATATTGGGTACTGGAAGCCCGGCAGCAATTACCGTGTCACCCTCCCCCTCCATCCAAGCAGCGCTTCTGTGCCGAAACGTGTCAAAGTGGCAGACGCGTGGGACGACTCGTTTAAAAAGGTGGATATTGAGGAAGCAGAGATACCATCCGCCCCAGCGAGCAGCAGCACCGGCAGTGCCGCTAAACCGTTGGCGGCACAGGAGCAGCCGTTGCAGTCTCAGCCAGTGCAGGAGTCCCGGCAGCAACCGGCTCCAGCTCCTCCGATCGGGGCAACGGCAGCACCGGCCATGCAGGCTGCCCAATCCACCTCTACTGCGCCGCCAGTCCCCGAGCCGAAGGCGGCCAGCAATGGCGCGCCTCCGCCATCTGAACCCTCCACGTCCGGGTCACAACAGACAATGGAGAAGTCACCCCGACAACCGCGCGCAACCTCACCTCGATCAGTTCCGCCCAACTTCGCCGCTGTAACAAGTATTCCGGCGATCCACCCATCTCTGCTGGCGGAACAGGAGCGACTCGAAGATGGGGTGGGTTGATTTGGATCAACTAAGTCAACGGCACCCGCATTGCAGTGTCTTGGCATGAACACGTATTGTGAGCAGCTGCAAGACGTTGTGGTATGTGTCGCTTCTCTGGCGTTCAGGTGAAGAATTCGCTTGAGGATCTGCAGGCTCAAATGGACAAACACCAGCAGCTACGGGAGCGGACGGATGGTAAGGGCGAGGGTGTTGTGTCGTGCGCATTACCACGGTTATTGGTGGCATGCCTTCTCATGGATCCCTGGGGGGAATGTGAGTCGCGCAAGCCTAATTGTATCATGTACGGGCAACTCCGTTTGTAACAGCTGCCGGGTGCGTTTTCAGCGGCAACATGCGATCATCGCTTGCCCCATTACGCGGTGCGATTCGTGTCAGTTGGGCATGACCTAAAACATAGCCCGCCGGGTACGACACGTTTGTTACTGGTGGGTTGGTATGGACGTCCGTGGCCATGTACCCCGAATAATAAGACGGGATCTTTCCGTGGCCCCCGAATATTAAGGCACGCTGATGGGCAACGGATTGCGTCCAGTGCACACGCGCTTGTAAAGATAGCGTTTTCAGACTCACCACCACTACGCCTGTGTGCAGATCCTGCAGCTGTGGAGATTCTCGTTGCGGACCGCATCGTGGCAGCAGCCAATAACCGGGTGGTGAGTTTGGATGGCAGGCATGGAGTGCGCGATGCCCGTCGTTTGTTTAGGAGGTGCTGAAGTAGCAGGGGGTTGACCCTACACATGACGGTTGACATTGGTCGCCTTGGCGCTGGTGCAGGTCGCGTACAACAAAGCGCTGAAGGCGGTGCAGGAGTACAACCGGCTGCCGCCGTCCGCGAGCGCCCCGAAGGAGGCCGCGTCCGATGTTGACAAGTAGTTCTGGATGCCGTGATGCGTCCTTTTCTGCTGTACTTGATCTTGTGCTCGCAGTGCTGGAAAGGTGCCATAGGAGCTAGCTCCGCTAGGCAGGGTCACTTCTGGGAAAGATGCAGGGATTGTCGCCGTAGGAGATTTGCCTCTCAAGGGGGCCCGCAGACAGAGTATATGCACTGCGTGCGCGTGTTAGTTTCCTTCTTCCCAGTTGTGGCTTGATGGTTTCATGCAAACGGATGATGTATGAATATCTCCGTCATTGTTGTTTCGTGAGCGATGTGAGCTTGAGTGAACTACGTGGTGCTCGAAGATGTCAGGGTGTCCCGCTTAACTTGGAAGAGTGTGCCACGCATAACTTGCCTGAGAGCGGATAGGTGGCGTCGGCGTGGCGTGTCTAAGGGTTTGCTGCTGCCCGTGGATGCTGCGCAGGGAGCACGGGGTGAGCAATGTGTGAAATTTTGATATTCTTTAGTGGGCCCTGTAGTTCTGACCTATGGGTCAATCGCAGGGATGCCACGCGATGCATTGCGAAGATCTGCATGTTTCTGAGGGGAATGAGCTTGACGACGCGCAGGGCGAGAACGGCTGCGTGTTGCTCGTTTTAACGCGTGCCCTAAGATACTGCAGACACTTTTACTTACTACCTTGGTAAAGTGGCCGCCTGTGCTTCCATGCGGGTTGATTTCCCGTGTGTTCATCTCATCCTGGTCGAGAAATCGTTTTCGCGGCATTTGCAGCTGACAGTATACGGCTGACTTGTATTGCGTCGCCTCTTCAGCGCATGCTATATCGCGGCGGATCACTACAGGTCGGGAAACCTAGAGCGTGAGCCGCGTTAGGGTTTAGGGTTAACGCAAACAATGGTCCCGTAAGCACCTGCCCCGCGACTTCCTGATCGTCGACGCTGTCCCGCCAGTGCATGGCCTGCTGAGTCCCCCAGACACTCTCGAGGCTGTGCTTCTGAGTCCTGCTGACCGTGAGTCCAGGCAAGTCCACAAATACCTAGCGTTAGCTTGACAACTGAGCTGGTGTCCCACATGTGCTAGTGTCCCACAATCTGCCCGTCATAAATCTGTCAACCCTCACAAATGTGGTACAGCGAGATACAGCGCTGGCTCGAGCAAGGTCTTTCCGCGTTTCCGAAACTAGGTCCTCAGGTTAGGCAATTACCCAACAGTGAAACCATGACGAGGTGCAGCTGAAGGCTTTTGCATCCGTGTTTGCGTTCCGTGCATGTTTTAGGGTAACTATGCAGGGTCAACCCAGATCAGAGGAGGTAAGCAAGAGGTAGGTGATGGGGTAACTATCCCGGGACTCCAGGCGCATGACAGCGAGCAACTAATTACAAATAGTATCGTAAAGGTCCGTGCCGGGCAAATTATGCTCTGCGTTCTGCGGAGCTGGAGGTGCGGCCTCACCTTGGCACCTCGAAAGCCCCCGAGTGCGTAGTATGACCGGATTGCCATTGTCAGCTAAGCGATGGGGAAGTACAATACACTGGTATATGATTGAGGCTTGCGTTCTCCCGTCTAGTTACGTGCCTCCCTGGAGGACAGTCCTTCGAACATCGGACTTGCTGAAATAATCCGGCACCTGCTTACCTTGTATCATTGCTGCCAGTCAAAAGCAAGTTGCACTCAGCATTTTCTATACTCGCTTCCAGTTATAAGGAAAACCTACCAGCGTTGATTGTTTTGCCGAAAGGTTGTGAGGATGTCCGCGCCCCCGATTCCTAAACTTCCCGGTTACACAGTATGCACACCGGTGAGTCAACAATAGAAAGTTTGATTCCGAGGCTGTTGTTAACGGAAGTCCTGAATCAGTATCCGTTCTACAAACGCAGCAATCCTTGAGCGACAAAGGGTTCAAGAAAAACCAGACCCTAAATTATGTTAATGGATACCAGCGTGAGGAGACGTTGGCTGTGGTTAAGGACCTGCCGGAGCGCTCCCTTGCGGATGCCGGTGCTGGGGCATCGTCGGCCACCCTGTCCGCCAGCATGCTGGCGCCAGATGCGGCAAGCAAGCTGCCTCAATGGGTGGAGAATGACCGCAAGGTAAGATTTGGACTGATCTGGTATGGGCCGCGCCCGCTGTGTTAAGTTGGGTTCATGCTGATGGTCCTTGTGCGCCAACGACAGGTGCTGCGCTTCTTTGGGTATTTTAAGGAGTCTGTGGTCGAGAGCAACATGGAGAACCACCGCATCCGCAAGATTATCCTTTACTACTACCTGGAGGACGACACCATGCACGTTGCGGAGCCACGCCAGGATAACAGCGGCATTCCGCAGGTAGGAGTTAAAGAGTTACCTGTCATCTCATGTCAGAGCAGCGGATCGCTTTCGATTGCGGATTGTGTTGTGCATGCGCATGCGCATCTCGGGTCCCAACGCTTGAGAGGCCATGGCTCACTATACCGCGTTGCCCCGGCAGGGCGTTTTCATCAAGCGCCATCGGATGACCCGCGAGGACGGCAGCTTCTTCACGCCTGACGACTTTGCCGTTGGGCAGACAGCCACTATTTACGGGCGCACCTTCTTCCTTGTGGACGCGGACAGCTTCACTCGCGAGTTTCTCGCCGGCAAGGGGAAGGAGCAGGGCGCTGCGCTGCCGTACCCTGGTGACCCGGTGGATGGATACCGCACGGCGTTTGGCATGAACCGTGGCCGCGCTGATGACTGTAAGTCGGGGAAAAGTGTGTTTACAGCACCGCATATGGGTTGGTGGGTGTGAAACGTGGGTGTTGATCGATTTTAATGGCGTGTGCACATTTCGTGCATGGAGTCCGCAGTCCGGCCATCGCTTCCGACTAGTCAACGAAAGCAGATGTTGTTATGCTGATGTGGGTCAACTGACTCTGATCACGCCGCTACAGTGAGGTTGTGCCGAATCATGCGTGCAAGCTCTGCGCTTGACTATCCCGATTGTGGCGCATAGTCAGGTACCCGTCGTTTGGTTCGGTTAACCCATATCCGCAGCGTATACCCAGAAGACCACCAACGGACCCAGCACGGCTGTATGTGTATTTCCAAGGGAACTGCATGCGACGTCTGTCGCTGGTGACTTCCTGGGGTTACCAAGCGAATGTGACAACTATAAACGCAATAGGCACGCGCTGGCGCATCATGGGTACTCCTGTGCGGAGCGTGTCTCACTCTCATAGCCTGGGAAATGAATGTTGTTTGGTCGTCCACGCGTTTCCCTCTGCATATCTCACCGCCTCTCCACCTCATCCCCCTTTATCTGCAAACAGCGGCCGCTGGCACGCTCACGCGCCGCATGAATGACTTCAAGGCGTACGTGGAGGCACGCCTCGGCAAGCCCAGCCACCTTTTGGACGGTGACCGCCTGCGGCAATTCCTGGAGAACAACAAGAAAGTGCTGCGCTTCTGGTGCGTTTGGGACGAGCGCCAGTCCATGTACGGTGACCGGCGCCCATACGTGCTTCACTACTTCCTCGAGGACGACACCGTGGAGATCCTGGAGATCAACGAGAGCAACAGTGGCCGTGACCCGTTCCCCGTCTTCCTGAAGCGCGGTCCGCTCCCTAAGGTGCCGGTGAAGACCAACACCACGCTCAACCCGAAGTTCCGCAAGGACCAGTGCTATGGGCCGGGTGACTTCCGGCTGGGCACGTTCATCTCGGTGCTAGGCCGCGACTTCTACCTGCATGACGCGGACACCTTCACGAAGAACTGGTACAAGGACAACTTGGGTTTCGGAGATGAGGAGATGACGCCCGTAGACATCAAGGAGCCGATCCTGCCGAAGCCCAAGGCTGCGCTGCCACCATACAACGGGTACGGGACGCTGGAGGACAGCCTGCAGAACTGCCTGAGCCTGGTGCCGAAGCCGCCGAAACGCGACCTCCACAAGCTCATGAACAAGGACAAGATCATTCTGCGCTTTGTCGTGAAGATGGTTGACACGGATACTCACAAGCACTCCGGGACGGATCTTGCGCGCCGGTTCATCCTGTCGTACTTCATGATGGACGATTCACTCCTAATCTTCGAGCCGCCGGTCCGCAACACCGGCATCGCGGGCGGAAAGTTCTTGGAGCGCCAGCGCATCTACAAGCCGCGCAGCGAGGAGATCTACACGTACTTGGACCTGTATGTGGGCGCTGTCGTCGAGGTCTTCAACCGCAGCTTTGAGCTGCTGGAAGCGGACGAGTACACGCTGACGTACATGGAGAACTACAAGGACATCTTCGTGATGGCGGACACGGACGTGATGATTCGGTCACTGAACGCGCAGGTCAGCGGCAAGGAGGATGCGGTGCGGGCGGCGCTGATTGCTGCGGACAAGGCCGGTGCGGGTGCGCTGGGCGGCGAGGACCTCGAGGCGGGCCTTTTGGCGGCCGGGTTGAAATTCACGCGGCACCAAGCGATCAGCCTCAAGCGACGCTTGGACAAGAACAAGACCGGAACGATCAGCATCGAGGAGTTCCTGGGGCTCTTGGGGATCTGAGCATGATGAACTTGGGGGAGTCTTACACGATATATAGGCGGTACCGGATTTGACGGAGTGGTGGTGATTGCTTAGTGGGGCGCTTTCCGGGTGGCAACCGTGGAAAGCGAGCATGTCAGCAGGGCTTGGAGACGTACGCGGCATTCCGATCATGTGGGCAGCGATCTGCGTGCGGGCAATGTTCAGTAGTGTGCGCTTTCAATTGCACGGCAAACGTGCTGGGCGTGCGTGGGCGCCGCTACTCAGCAGGCTCGCAAGGATGACCCGATGGGTACATAGCAGCGGACTCCGTGGATTACGGTAGGGTGTGCGGGTATGCACCGTTTGGGATATCGAAATGCAGTGTAGTAGACGGGAAGATGTGACGTTGGGACGGTGTGCTCAACGTGCAGATGCGTGCGGTGGGCGATGCTGAGGTGCGGCAGTCACCAGCAGATTCGTAACGTTAGTGTGACTGATGCATTTCCTCTGGACTACTTCGACGCAGACGCAGGCTAGGTTAGGCACGGACCTTTGACACTCTTGCACAGTTCAGGTCAGGTACAGGCCAGATACAGACAGATTTCGTACAAACAGGTTCGATCCTGGTACAGGATAGATGGGAGGAGGCTGTCGGTGAGGCCACCTGCAGCATGTCGAGGTTTTCGGCATGTGTCGCTCTGCAGTGCGGCGTGGCGCTGTTCAGCCAGGTGGTGCGCACAAGGAGTTCTGGAGTGGAAATTATGTTGTGCGTGTTTCACTGGCGTCGTGGCGCCTGTAGCGCCGCAGGTCAACATGGCTTTGCAGTGCTTGCAAATTGGAACTACGTCCTGGACCACACGCTGGCATACGTGGTCTTTACGAGACCCGTAAGCACTGGTGTCAAGATAGGTGAACCTGTCGTCCTGGAAACGTGTCCAAAAATGTAAAATTCATTTATATGGCAGAGTACGGTTGAGAAATCCAATGCTTTGGAGAAATTTGGATTTCGGCTGACCTGCTAACTGTCGTTCAGTACTACGAGGTCCAGTTCCAAGTTATGCTAGCCGGGTCCTTTCAGCATATTACTAGGATACACTTGTTCGGGGCTGGAACCTGCCGAGAACCCAGGGAGACGAGAGACGGCACACCGGACGATGCAGCCGAAGCAGGTGGTAATACCCACGCACACGCCAAGAGGAACTACGTGTGGCGGGCAGTTCAACCTGGACTGGAAAACACCCGTATCTTGCATGCCACTGTACTGGCTGTTGGATAAGAATTGACATGCGGTGCCCCTCGTAGGCCCACAGTAAGTGTAAGCGCAAGATCATGTTGGCCGTACAAAAATAACCGACTTCATAACCTTATAGCAGCCGTACAACAATCAAGAGAGTCGCCTGGACATATGCAGTAAGAACATTAGTTCTGGCGCTTTGCTGCTTGCTCACTGATGTCGGATGACAGCATGCTGCGTTCGCAGAGAGTGACCTGACTGTCTAAGCACCATTACCAAACTCAAAGATTGCTGATACCAAAATCACCTTCCAGCCACGCTTAGTCTTTTCGTTGAGACACAGGTCGGCTTTTCTGCATTCCATGTACTAAGTTCAGCGTCCGGAACATACAATGGGCGGTTCAGGATCCACGGTAGGACACTGCAATGCAGATATCTTTTGCAGACTGGGGGTTTCATTGCCGTCGTGGCTTTTTGAACCTGCAGCCTGCAAGGACGGTGCAAGTGCAGCCGTCAACCCGTAACAAAGTGGTAAGACGAATTTCATGTGCAAGTGGTTATGTGTTCTGCTTATCTGCTCGCGTCCGATTCCTCGCGTGACCTTCTGCACCGAGGTGTCGTCGTATCGATGTTGTTCGCGCGCGCCCTGAACTCTCTCCACAATTAAGAATACACATGCAGACTGTCTTGGCTGTATCCCTCATCCGCTTGTCCTATGGGGGCGTCACGACAGGTCCCTGTTGGAGAAGCCGCCCAGGCGCAGCAGCCGTCGGAGGACGCCGCTAGGTTGCGACAGCAGCTGCAGCAGGAGAAGGAGGAGCATAAGCGCACCCTAGAGGCCACCGCTGCAGCAGAGCGGATACGGCTGGATGCGGAGGCAGCAGCGGAGCGCAAACGTCTGGATGAGCACGCCGCAGCGCAACGTGCTCGGCTGGACGAAGAGGGTGCGGCGGAGCGCCTACGACTGGCGCAGGCAGCCGCAGCCGAGGCTGAAGCGGAGAGAAAGCAGTTTGACGAGAACGCATTAGAGGAGCGCAAGAGGCTAGACGACGAGGCGGCGGTTACGCGTACACAGCTGGACGAGGAGGCAGCGGCCGAACGCAAACGTCTGTTCGATGAAGCGGCGACTATTCGTGCACAGCTGGATGAGCAGGCAGCGGCCGAACGCAAACGTCTGTACGATGACGCGGCGACTACGCGTACGCAGCTGGACGAGCAGGCAGCGGCCGAACGTAAGCGGCTGGACGTTGAAGCCGCGGACATTCGTAAAAAGCTGGACGAGCAGGCAGCGGCCGAGCGTAACCGGTTGGAGGCGGCGGCGGCAGCAGAGCGGAAGCGTTTGGACGAAGAGGCGGCGGCACAGCGGAGTCGACTGAATGAGGCAACAGCGGCGCAGAGGCAAAAGCTGGATTCAGAAGCGGCTTCTGAGCGGCAGCGGTTGAATGCCACCGTAGTGGCCCTACAGCAGCAGCTGGAAAACATGGTGGCTGGACTTGCGTCAGCCCGCCCAGTTATGGCATACACCGCGGCAGCCCCTCGGAGCCCTCTGCAGGAGCCCTCCGTCAGCACATCAGCCGCCGCAACGCGTGCGCCCTCGGTGACCCAGTTGGTCGAAAGCGACATAACACCCATATCTGCTGAACAGGCCGAGGCTGAGGCCGAGGCAGCCGCGGCAGCAGCAGCAGCCGCGGAGCAGAAGAGGCTGGAGGAGGAGCGCGAGGCGGCGGAGCGCAAGAGGAAGGAGGCTGTGGAGGCGGCTGCTGCGGCGGCAGCAGCTGCCGCGGCCGCGGCCGCCGCGGCTGAGAGGCGCAAGGTTGAGGAGGAGGTCGAGCGGACCTGGACGGCGCAGGTGACCCAGGGGTTTGAGGGCTGTCAGGATTGGGGGAGGTGACATGACAGATAATCAAGCCCCAAAGCAAACCCAATGATGGGGCAGGCGGGAGCACAGGTGCGATGCATGGGTCGGGGCCTGAGCCCGCACTACTCCCCTCAAGCCCTGTGTGGGTGATTCGACCTTCGTCCACCAGGAGAGCCATCGCGGTTCCGTCGGGGCCGCCATGCTGTCCATGAGGCCAAGCCACACCGCCGGTGCGGACGTGCCACACGGCGCCATGCGTCCGCACGGTTGTGACCTCTAGGTGCAGTCCGATGGCGCAGTTCCCTACGCCTTGAGCGGAAGGTCTCTGCGGTGCCGGGAGGTGCGAAGCACTCCGTAGAGCTTTCACCTTGCGAACCCGTCCCTTTCACCACCCTCCTCAAACCAGGTCCCACACCGCTGTTTACTGTACTACCTCTAATTCCTTGCGCTCGGCCTTGCCCTGGAGCACGCATGACTGATATATTTAACCTCGCTCCGCGACCGCCTGCCCGCCTGCCATCCTGCCCGCCTGCCCTTTTGCCTGGACACCAGGACATGCTCGCCCACGTTCCGACCCAGGGCGTAGAACTGGAGAAGCTGCCCACCAGCATCCTGGACCTGCACGACGGCATGCCCGCGCAGCTGCGCCAGGCGCCCATGCGGCTGCTGCACATCGCGGCCGTGCTCGAGTGGGCGAACATCCACGTGTACGAGGAGGTCGTCACGGCAAGCGAGTGCATCGAGGTGCCGTACTCCGACGTCGACGAGGCCACGTGGAACGCCACGATCATCCTCAGCTGGCGCTGGAGCGCCGTCAAGCCGACCGAGTACGTGCAGGGCTTCGCGCCCATGTCGGAGATGCAGTTCGCGGAGCTGGCCGCCGTGCTGCGGCGCTCGCTGGACCAGGGCATGAAGTTCGTCTGGATCGACTGGTGCTGCGTGCCGCAGTACGCCGCACCGTCCATGACCGAGGTGCTGCGCTCCAAGGTCTTTTACGTGCGGTCCCGCGCCGTGACCGTCATCCCCACCTTCGTGAGCATCCCCAGCGAAGGGATCGTGCGGCTGCTGCTGGTCAAGGCCAACCGCATCATCAAGGCGCGCGCGGAGACGTCGCCGCGCAGCCGCATCGCGCTGGGTCTCATGGAATCCATCCTGGCCAAGGAGCGCGTCGCGGGCCGGGAGTACTTCACGCGTGTGTGGACGCTGGCGGAGCGCATGGCGCGGCACGGCCGGTCGGAGCAGCTGTGCAACTGGCTGTCGCTGGAGAGCTGGGTGGGCATGCTGGTCGACGCCATGCTGAAGAGCACGGAGGACCGGAGCGCGTCCGCGATCTACAAGCGCATCCTGGGCAGCGAGGCCGGCGCCCAGCTGGACGCGGTGCTGGACCCGCTGGAGACCGCCGTCAAGACGGGCAGCATGCACGTGTCGGAGGGGCTGGACGAGCTGGTGGCGAACCTGTTCGAGCTGTCGATTGGCATCTGGCACTCAAACAAGGTGAGGCAAGGGAACCTCGCCAGCGGCGTGGGCGCCCGTTCCGCCCGGTGAGGCGGCCTTCCTCTGGTTCGCGTGGGTAACCAACCCAAGGGAATCGGATTCGCCGGGCCGCACCGCATGTATGATGTATAATGTTAGTATCTACTTAAAAGTACGGTAATTTAGTGTCCTCTTAGAAGTACGGAACGCACTGTGGTCGTAAATGTTCTCTTTCTTGGTTGCATCGTTCAGCCCTGCTTGTCCGCTGCCATAGCTGAGGCGTCACGGAGCATAGGCTCGCGAAAGCCTACCACAGCATTCACTACCTGCAACAGGTGCTGCCCGCGCAAGTGAGACGTGAGACGTGACAATTTCCCGCCGCTTCGACCTGCACCTGTGCAGGAGCTGTCGGAGGCGCCCACCAAAGACTGGCTGGTGTCGTACCTGCTGGACGCGCACTCGGGTATCTACCAGGCTTGGAGCGACGCTGACCGCGTGTGGGCCGTGTACAGCTACTTCTGCTGGAAGCAGCTGGACCAGCGCAGCGAGGCGGGGCTGCTGGAGGCGCTGCAGGACCTGGTGCGGGTGGCGGGGGGCAGCCGCAAGCTGCTCATGTGCATGGCCACCAAGCTGGACCTCGCCAAGGCCCTGCCGCCGGCGGACGCCGATCGGCGGCTCGTCAAGGCCGCGGAGGCGAACAACACGGCGGACGTGCTCGCGGCGCTGGAGGAGGGCGCGTTTCCGGACTTCCCGGGCGCGGTACGTTTGTGGTGCTTTGCTCGGGCACGTGGTGGGATGCCTGGCGGATGGGGCCGACGCCGGCATTCGCGGGGCGTCCTTCCGGCGGGATCGGATTCATGGTTACTACCTGGTTACTACCTGTGTTTGGATGCCATTTGGTGGTTGGGAGCGGGAAATCGGTCCAGTGTGTGCTTTTTGGTGCGATGCCGACCCAGTGAGGGGTCAGAACGCCGGAATCCGTACATGCGGCTGACCTCCCGGCTGCCGGCATCTTCCACCTGACAGGACGGCGGCGCCGCGTTGTATTTCGCTGCGGACAAGGGCAACCTGGAGGCGGTCAAGGCGCTCCTCCAATGCGGCGCAGCCGTCGACAGAGTCAACGTGGTAAGGACCAAGGAGCCGGGCGGTTTGTGACGACAGCATGCGGTGTGTTGTTGTCATGATTCCGTAGCCGGGACACGATACGCATATTGCTGCTTTCGGAGGTGTTATGATCGCTGACCAGGGTCGGCTTTCAGTATTGTCTGGGGTCTTGTCGCCGGTGCAGCAAGTTGGACCGCGTCTCGAGTTGGGTGGCGCCCGTAGCCTGCATGCCCCGCCCAATGATCCCTCCGCTGCTGGTCAAAGCGCACACTGGCCGTCGGCCTCGTCGCCCGCAGAACGGCGCTTCGGCCCTTCACGCGGCGAGCTTCAACGGACACGCGGCTGTGATGGAGGTGCTGCTCGCGGCGGGAGCCAACCTCGAACTGACGAAGCAGGTGCGTGACCGTCTCGCGGCAGCGCGAAATCCGACGCCCACCACACCGTGCACCTGACGCGTGCAGTAGCTTGAGGGCCCGGTGGGGCGTCGTCTTATCTATATCTACGCCCGCGCACCCTCTGACCGCTGTGCATCCGCGCGCTCGCACACTTCCCTGGAAACCAACCAACCAAGCCCGACGATTGCTTTGATGAGAAGACAGAACCTGGCAGCGTGTGTTTTCGCTGTTAGGCGCCCCTTCGCGTCGGCCCTCGGCCTTACCCGGGGAGGGTCGCATGTTGGCAGCCGGATACGGCCACGGTACCACATCTGCCCTATGGCAGATACCGATGCCGCAATATGTTCGCGGTGGGGGCGGTCAAGGATGCCAGACTGGACAGCAAGCGGGGCACGCGCCGGCGACACCCTGGGCTCGGTCGCGCACGACACCACTGGGCACGCTGCGAGGGTTATTCCATTATTCCTCGGCCCTCATGTACAGGGTGGTCGCACGCCGCTGCATTTGGCCACCGAGGGCACGCACGAGGATTGTGTGCGGGTGCTGCTGCGCGCCGGAGCCAAGGTCAACCCTGCGGACGAGGTGCGGGCGCGCGCAGCGAAGAGCGCTGCACAGCGGGGATTCCGATTAGGTTGGACAGTGGAGGGTGGAGGGTTGCGGCGTCGAAAGGAAG
This sequence comes from Eudorina sp. 2006-703-Eu-15, assembly GCA_003117195.1. Lineage (NCBI taxonomy): Eukaryota > Viridiplantae > Chlorophyta > Chlorophyceae > Chlamydomonadales > Volvocaceae > Eudorina > Eudorina sp. 2006-703-Eu-15. The sequence goes on along the minus strand of BDSI01000057.1, from coordinate 645,680 downwards.
CAGGCCGTGCATGGTACCTCTCAGTTTGAGGGTTGTGAGGCCTGGGTTTGGAGAATATAAAAGGCCAAACCCGCAAACAAATCCGGGACGTAGGGGCAAAGCTGGGGTTGTGAAAGGGAGGACTGGCCCTCCCGCCCGTCGCCACCTTGTCGTTATGGGTGTGTTGATAAGGTGAGAAGGCCGTGTCGCAGAGCGACGCTGCCCTGTTGAAGGTGCATGGTGTGGTGTGCACTTAATGCATAAGCAGTTGACTGGGCCTTGTCGGTGCCTGAACGCCGCAGTGCGTGTCTCCGGGGTAAGACTCGAACCGCTCATAGTTCTAACCCCCCATTCGCAAACACATCCGAGGACATGCTGAAGGTATCCGCACCTTTGTAGGGCACACGTGGCTGGTACTGCAAGACGTGCGAGCTTCGAGGACCATGAGGGGGGGTGTTCCTGGTGTGCCAACTGATTGATGTTGGCGCCACCGCTGCGCTGATCAGGTTCCCCGGATCGGTTGCGCGCCCTGCAGAACGGCAAGACGCCCCTCTACCTGGCGTCGTCTACCCATACAGTCTGTGACATCGTACGTGTGCTGCTTGAAGCGGGCGCGGACATTCAAGCCAAGTCAAAGGTGGGCCGGGGCCGGGCTCTAGGGGGCCTTTAGCGGAGACGGGCGCGCTCGCTTGGCGCGGGTCACAACCGGAGAGGCGCAGTCGCGGCCTCGGCTGCAGTCGTCGCGCTTTGTTGCCGTGCGTTACCGGGTGCATGCGCACGGCAACATAGCGTGATGTCAATCTGCCCGGTGTTGCGGTGCTGCGTCCTTCCTCCGCTGCGTGCTGGCGCCGTGGTGCGACCTGCACGGGGCGCAGCAGGTGTGTGCACCACCCGGGGACTGACCGGAGGGGGCCCGTGGGGCGGGTTGCGTACATGGAGGGAGAAAAGATGTGCACGCACGCAGCATTCGAATTCCGTGCATCCCGCATATCTCGCCCTGCACGCATTTCCGTAAGGTCGGGGACGTCAACGCCACCCCGCTCCCCCCGACGCGGCCTGCAGGGCGGTTGGCCCATCCTGCATGGGGCGGCTTACAAGGGCTGCGAGGATACGGTGCGGCTGCTCCTCCACGCGGGTTGCGACCCGAACCAAACCATGGGCGAGGTGGGTGTGCAGCAGCCGGCTTCTCGCGTCATCGTTGAATCTATGACTCGCGCGAGGAGTCCATACCTCGAGCTCGCCCTCTGAACGGAAGCGTGTTGCACCTTACGGTCGTTTCGGCGCACATCTCGTGCACCATGACACAGTTTCGAGGCGCACCTGCGCGACCCCCGGCCCCAGCCCTTCACTCGCGCCTTGCAGCCGCACATCCGCCGGCGAAGCGGCGACGTCGACAGTAGTTGCGTGCTGTTTCCGCTGCCTGGTTTTAGACGCCGTCTGCTCCGGTCCATTGGTCTGCGCAGGCGAAACGCACCGCGCTCGCCGTGGCTGTGGAGCACGGTCATGTGGCAGTCGTCAACGCGTTGATTGCTTCCGGCGCAAACGTGAACAATGGCACATCGGTAAGCACTAAGCAGCGCCCGGGGCCGTGGGGGCGCCATGCAGCGCGGGGGGGGCCTTGGGTGCGGTCGCCAGCGGTCGCCTGCCCGCTGTTGCCGTTGCAACGTTGCGTGTCGATGCCTTCGTAAGCAAGTCTGCTGCGCGTGTCGCTGTCCCGGCCGTCGCTGTCTCCCAACACCGGAACCACGGACCTTGACCGGCTTAGGGCATCATATTTAGATTACTGCATATCACTTTGTGCTGCCCTTGGGTTTTTTCAGGACGAGGCCCCTCTGCACCTGGCGGCAAGGAACGGTAAGGCCGCAGTGGTGAAGGCGCTGCTGGCCGCGGGCGCCAACAAGGAAATCGGGGACGGGGTAAGTGATACCATCCATACCGGCAAGTGTGGGCGCCGTGATTGATGAGTCCGCTGCATCGGCCGGAAACGGAGCGGCTCAGCCTTTTCGGGGCGGAGGTGGTCGCCAGGATGGCACCCGTCCTGAATCCGCGGGGACGTGCCATACCGCGGTTTGATGACCAGGCGCGCAACTCCCGGCTTTGCGGTCGTAAATATTACCGGTATCGTGCCCATTCGTATCAGCTGTGTTCCGCATCACCGGTCGCGACGGTTGTTTATCCGGCGCCAGTGCCGTGTATGCTGCTCCCTGAGAAATGGATGGCGCGTGGGATGGCTGGGGTCAAACCGCGGAGTCGATGGGGCCGGCGCTCGGTGTGCAGTCAGCATCCAGGTACTGCGTCCCGCGGCGCATACACACCCGCCAGCACGCTGGCGGCTTTTTTCTCGCGGCTCAGTTTTCGAATGCACACCCCGCCGGCAAGGCCCCCGGGGCACATCCAGTTACTGCACCCAGCACCTCATGGCGAAGTGGTTTAGTGATTTACTTGTACCTCCAAGGTGCGGTATGCCGGTGACGCTTGTTGGTTCCTGTCTCGCATCCATGTCAACCAGGCGCGCGCCGGGACCGTTTCCCCCATTCGTCCTCATGTATTGCCCCCAATGACCGTGGCGCAAACCCACGCCGTTCCTATGCTGCGCAGAATGACAGAGCCACTCCGCTGATGATGGCGGTACGGAGGGGCCAGGTTGACGCCGCCAAGGCCTTGATCGCCGCCGGAGCCCGCGTGGAGGCAGTCGACAAGGTTGGTAGCGTCGCCCTTGCGCCGCTTGGGGAGTGGATGGCGCCTACTCGGTGTATTGCGCTCTAGCCGAGGTACTCCCGGTCGGCTCAGGGCGCAGGGTCACGCCTGGGGTAGTCCAGGGAGCGCCGCACTTGTGAGGGACGTGGCTGGGCTCTCACACCTCCTGTCGTTCCATACGTTCGCTGAAGCTTTTCCACAAGCCGAGTTTTGATGGAGCAGGGCGTCTATCGGGGTCTATCAGGGTCCGCCGAAGCCGCCTCCTCGAACACTGCGCGAAGTCAACCTGCGCCGCAGTTGGGCAGGATGCAGGATGCACACGCCATGCTCCACGGTCGGCCGATGCAGCCTACCGGACCCCTTGACATCGCTGCCGGCTGCTGCTGCTTGCTGCTGCCATCGCCCCCGCCGCAGGATGGCTGGCGGCCGATGCATTACGCGGCCAAGGGAAACTCACTCGAGTGTGTCAAACTTCTGAAGGGCGCGGGGGCATCTACAACGACCGAAACCAAGGTAACTTGGAAAGTGTTGCAGCGACGCACGTCAGACATTCGGCTCTCCATGCTGAAAGCCCCCCCTCCGGGATGCATCGGATGTGGGCGCTGTGTCTGTGAGCCCTAAACACAACAAATGAAGTGTGACGCTGGCCAGATGGTTCAGCGCATGATTCCCAGCGAGGTGGCCTCCTTCCGCTCCATGTCTGGGGACCCATGCCGCGGCGCTTTGACTTGCCTCAATCCTTTCAGAGGTGTCCCTGGCAGGACTGCGCACTCGTGCTGTGCTGTGTTGTGATGTGATTTGCCTTCCGAGCTTCAGAGCACCGCTCTCTGCTCAAGCTAAACGCCACTTCCCTCCGGCTCCTCTCTTTCGCACCTGCAGAAAGGCAGCTACCCGCGCGACGTGGCGACGGACAGCAAGGTCAGAGGCATCCTGCCCGACAAGCCTGGACTCCTCTCCAACGTCTCGACCGCCGGGTTCGGCCTCCTTGGGAAGATTTTGTCCTAGAAGGAAGCGCTGTCGGATACCGCACCCCGCTCCCGGGTGTTCATTCAGGCCAAGCGGGTGTGCCCGTAGCTGAGCTGCGGACGTGGGTGCCGAGCTGCCGCCACGCCGCACGATTCGGACGACCCTAGCCCCGAGGGGGATTCGAGGCGCGTCTTGGCGATGGGGCCGGACTCTGGCAGCGTTGTTGCGCACCTCGCTGCTGCCCGGCCTGGTTTCGGAGGCCATGGCGTCCGAGGCGCTGCGAGAGCGCACGGTTGTCCAGCGGCCTGTCGCAATGAAGGACGGCGCCGCGTAATGTATGTCCGCCCCGAGGGCATCCCGCTTGTTTGGGCTCAAGGCGTCCGCCGCTGACAGGTGCGTGTGCGTGGGCCCTATCTGTGGGCGCTGAGACAAGACACCTCCTACCTCGTACCTGGCGTGCGAAAGGAAATGAGTGCGTCGTCGTGTTTCCGCCGCACTCACGCGGGTGTGTGGCCCCTGCGCGCGCGTCGATGTGTAGCGGCTTCAGAGTTTGACTTCGAGGCGGGTCTTCGTTGGTCTGGGGCTCTTATCACCTCGGGGAGACTGCTGCTGCTGCTGGTGGTGGGTCGCGGGAGGTGCAGACCACTGTTGTTGCCGCAGTGATATGGCATGGTTGGATGTTGACCTGGCATGGCGCATACGGTTCGGAATGCTGCCTACGCACCGTTGTCACTTTGCCGGTTGCCAGGACTGGGGACCCCGGGCGCCGTGTCGCTTCTTCCCGCAGTTCGAGAAGCCCGGGCGCTTCAAAGTGCATGAAAATTGCAGTGCTTGAAACCCACGTCCATGCCGTCAATTGCTAATCGAATGGATGTACTGCTGCGAGAGCGAACACTGATTGGGTTTGGGCTGGTTGGAGGCGGGGAGTTGGTGTGTGCGTCGGTGCAGATACTGTCCCCCTCTACATCTTCACCTGGGTGTGTGCATTGCGACCTGCCCACTTGCCTCTGTGAGCCTAAGCACCAAGCCGCTGCACAGCGCGGGTGCGTGCAGTGGTGACGATGTTGGGCGTCGCGCGCATGAGCTGCCGTGAACGGTCGAACCACCACCCCATTTGCCCCTGCGTGTTGTCGATGGACGTTTTGAACATTGGACCGCTGGATAGCCGCAGCGTTCTCGTTCCTAGGCGCGTAGACGGGACGCGGTTGTTTCCCCCGGGCGGGCCTGGCCTGGGGTTTCGTCCATACTCGCATTTCGCTCCTGGCTGCTGCACATGAACCATTCGCCCCGCGATCCCTTGGAGGTTTTTGCTTACTTGTGTGTATATGTATTTCGTACAAGGTTGTTGCTGGCGCACTTGACTCTGTACAATGTTGCTGCTGGCGCACCGCCCGACCGGACCCTTTATTGACCCCCGTATGGCCGGCAGCCCGTCGGCGTTGTTTTGGATGACGTCTTGGCTTGCCGAGCTACGGCGATCCTTTCTTCCTCCTATTGTTTAGGGATGCCGGCGTGCGTCCGTGCTGTTCGTAAATTTGGCTCGAGTAGCGCTCGGGCCGTTCAAGTCGATGCTGAAAGAAGAGTTTGATGTTACTGTCCAAGCGCAGGCGATTGTGCGTTGACCTGCGAACTGTGGCGTTGCTTCGGCCTGGGGTCTGCGACCCCTCGGTACACTCGTTGCGACCTGGACGGTCGGGCTTTAGGCAGGTATGCCCCGGAGGAAAGCTCGCTCGACCATCGAAGCGCGCGCTGTAATGATGGTTCTCGGCGTCGTCGTGGGTTTCGTTGTACGGTATGACGCTGTAGCTCTTGAGCAGTGGGCCGCTGTTGGTACGCGGTGAGCAGCTGTACCCTTTATGTCGCAGCGGCGCGCGTCGTCGCACTGCGACTGATGCGGAGGTAGCGAGAGCGGACACCGGTGTTGCGGCGGCGAGCAGTTCTGTACTGACTGCACTGCTGAGTAGGAATGCAGCGTTACATGGACCCTAGATAGCCCCACCCGGGCGGACCTGTCACATTAAATATCACACACTGCCAAACTACACTTCCGCAACCTCTGCGCACGTGCGTGTGCGCATGCATGCTGGTTTGCTTAAGGCGTGGCTGAAAGTTTACAACTGTGGCTCAGCTGAAGGCGTTATCAATGGCTCGGGGCTGTTCTGTGTGACTATCGCTGCTTTTTGATGTCGCATTAAGTCGATGACGATTATGTGTACGATTGTTGTGATCGCCTTCCGACTGCGTGCGGGGGTTATCCTAAAGGAGTACCTGTCCTAGCCCGCTTCTTGGCGATCACAGCTTCGTTTCAATATGGTTACTACGGTAATGTGCTTTTTTTTCGTTGGGACCAGTGGCTGGGTGGAAAGAAATGCCTTCACCAGCCTTCTCTCGCGTTCCTTGCTTGAAGCATGCCCGCGCAAATGTACCGGGCAAGCAAATAAGTTTCCTATGGCGCCACACCTCTACCTCGAATAGCTTCGTGCATGTCGCAGCTTGGTGGTGCGCGCGTGCCTCGTTACTCGGGTTGGCGGGGCGCCGTCGGAAATCTTTACTCGTAGGCACCAACAATGAAGACTCCTTCACGATGACCCCGCTGTAACAGTCATTGGTTTTCGCCCACTTGGCAAAGCACTGTCATCAGCATCGAGTACGGACGCCACAAGGTCAACTTGACAGATTATGGACTGCCTTCGTGCACACTCTCGGTTCGAACCGGACTACCGGATCAACCGGGGAACGAAGCCATCTATTTCACTGCACGGCCACATGCTCTCATCCTGCTACGCCGGCCTGACTACGGCTACGGCGGTCACCGAACCATGCACTGCAGAATTTTTTCACCCCCACAACCATCGGCCGCGTCCGCTTATTAACTACATAAACAAAACATGCAAAGGTGCGATGCAGCACAACGCACCCATCCTCCTGCCACCCTGCCTTGTAACGGTTACCATCCTCCTGTCACCCGCGGGGCCGGTTTTTGCCCCCACTTCCACCCAGGCCGTCTATTTCCGCCGTCTCAGCAGTGCCCAATGTCTACAGTACACAAAGCAAATCGTGTGCGCATTCGCAACCCTAATCCTGCAAGCAACACATCCCACCTCCCGACCTCCCGGACCCCCGAACCCCGCAGTATCAACATGCCGCAAGAAGGTATCCACCAAACCATCACCGCCGCAGGGGCTGCCTCGCGCGCAGACAGCAATCAGGAGAGCAGCTCGCTGGGCTGCTTCACGACCTGTCGTGCCTTCCGTTCGTCCACCGCGACCGCGTCCTCGCCGCCCACGATCTCGCTGTCAGCCATGTTGGGCTGGCTGACGGCGGTGAGGTCAGGGGGGAGGTGCAGGTCCTCCCGCAGCAGGCCCTCGCTGGCCGCGGCGGGGATGCCGTTGGTGCTCAGGATGTCTGGCGTGGCGCCACGGCCCGTGGCGGTGTTCAGAATGATCACCTGCAGAGCAGCGAGCAGCGACAGACGGACGGACGGACGGACGGCACGTTGTCGTCGCTCACACGCACGGCTGCTGTTCGCACGTCGTACCAAGGTGGGCACGTCTAGGGGGCCAACTACAAGGTAGGGCGTAGTCGGGTCAAGCCCAGCAGTCCAACAGGTCATTGCCCCTCAGCCAATCAGCCTTCTCATGCGCCCAAGTGGATGCAATGGTGTGCGACGCACACGGATAATAACTGGCCCCGCGCACCGAGTGGGTCCCACACGGTTACAGGGTCTGCAGCGCGCACACGCGCTCCCCACGCACCCGTTTCCACTCCAGGTCAAACCGGATGTAGTCCGAGTCGCACTCCTCCACCAGCCGGGCCAGGTGGGCCAGGTTGTGCACCTTGACGCCGTTGACCTTGTACACCTGCGAGGGGACGGGGCGTAGGCAGGTGGTTGCGTGGGGAGGAGGAGCAGCCGGATTGAGGGGCGCGGGCCGAGGGAGAGCGCCGGACAGCATGCGCAGCCGCGGACTTAATTATGGGCGTGGACCTCCAATATAATCGCGGCAGCCACCAGCAATCTCCTCGCGGCAACAAGCTAACAGTTGCGCTCCAGCATTTGGGTTGACCGGCATGTTGACGAGCGCAAGACTTTATTATTAGGATGTTACAGCGGACCCCGCGGGTCAAGACTGATAACGCTAACGAGGAAATTCGCCGGCCGCAACAGTCTTTCGTTATCGCCTTCTCCGGGGTTACGTACGGCCCTTTTGGATGTCTTGTCGTACCTGCATGTTTGCCATTTCCTGAAAGCCCTGGTTGACCTCCGCGCTCAACACCTGCGCGGGCGAATCGAAAGTCAGATGGCGCCAGAGGGGCACAGCAGGTTACGAATGAAGTCGCATGAACGAACCCGCCGAAGCACACCCCCGTGACCCGAACCCAAACCCTAAAACCTAAAACCGCGCACGCGACACAAAGCGCTGCATCATGTTCCCAGCCGCGCTTCGACCACAAACTGTGTGGAAGGGGGTTGCTATCATCACTACTTCTTCCTTTGGGCTGGGCAACACAGTTTACCATTACACACGCACCTTGCTGAGCACCACCACCTCCTGGCCGACGGCTTCCATGGAGCCGCTGAAGTACCGCTCGCACAGCTTGATGGGCGCGCGGGTGGACCAGTCGGCGCCGTACTGGTGGCGCAGGTAGAAGTTGGTCAGGCGCGTGAACACCAGGCCGGCGAAGATGTAGTACCTGGCGGCCGCGACAGCAAAACCGTACACAGTTTTATGATTTGTCGCGCCTGCCTACACTGCTACACGGACCACAAGGCAGCAGCTTTCGCTGAGACAACAAAATTCACACTGCGCCCAACTCCACGGGTGAGCCCACAAACCCATACATGTCGGCCCATCAAGTAGTACCCCGGGGACCGTAGCCCATACGGAGCTCAACAACCCGTCGTATGTCCCCGCGAAAGATCTGCTCCTGCTCTTTGCGGCTCTTGCACATGACTGCAGCATGAACCGCCACATACAGCATGGACAAACGGAATGGGCAAGCGCTCATACAGCGTTTCGCCGTGCGTACGCGCGCATTTCCGTCCGCTTGTTCCGGCCCCACCGGGTCGGCCCCCTTACTTGGGCTTGAGGTCGTGGCAGTGGGAGGGCACCAGCGCGCGGGGCGCGTGGACGCGCAGCGGCAGCTCCAGGGCCTCGCCCTCGCGCCACACGCCAACCTGCGCATCGAAGCAAGCAATGTCAACACATGCGGTACGAGGTACGGCTGTTCAGGTGGCCGCCGCGCCGAGGTATGGTTTTCTTGTTGACCGGGCGGGCGTTTATGTACGGTATCCCTGCGACCTGCTGCGACCGGGCACTGCCAAGTGGGTCCAGCACGGATCGTCTGTTGCTTGAGCCGGGCCCCAGGGCAGCTGCTGTCGGGGCCCCTGACCGGCCCCAGCGCTGTCGTCACCCACCTTTATGATGTCGCCGTCGTACGCCATGGACGGCAGGTGGAGGAAGCTGATCCGCACGGACTGGCCGGGGTACAGGAAGGTGCCGTCGTCCGCGATCCCGTGGCCGTTCACGCTCGTCAGCACGTCGCCGGCTCGCAACACCTGCGGGGGAACGCGGGCGGCCGGCACGCACGCGACCGGGTCCATGAGTCCATGTTGCGGGCGCGCGGTGTTTGATTGATGATGGATGATCGGCGTTCAGGAGGGCCCTGTCAAAGCGGCCCGAGCGAGCCGCGCACGTCCCTCGTCGTCAACAAATGATGCACACACCCCATCGTCGAGCGTGGCAGCGTGGCTGCGTTGCTTGGCGACCTCTTCGCAACCCACACTGACGTGCATGGCCGGTGAACCGCGATAAAAAATCGTACCTGTATATCTATCTGTCGCACGCACCGCGCGCGTGATGCTCGTTTGGTCACTATATAGGGGCGAAGCTGCCCCGCACGCCGGCTGGCCCCGTGCGTGACTGAACGGAAACCGCAACGAACCACCTTCCAACCACCACACAACTGTCAACCGATGCGTGTCTTGATTGAGGCCGGGCCATGGCCCTCGGGCCAGGCGCGAACTGTAAATTGTATGTGGGCCAAATCGGCTGGACCCAACTCATCATGCCGCCGTACCTTGGACGAGTCATACGCCGGCTCCGTACCGGTGATGTACACGCCGGTGGCCTTGTCGGGCATGCCCAGGGAGCGCTTCATGTCGGCGGACTCGAGGCACTGCCAGCTGATGCCCATCTCGGGGAAGCCTGCACACGTACGTTCGGGTGGCGGGCAAGGGGCGGAGACGAACGTACGTGTGAAGGCGACATCCGAGTCCAGCCGGTTGATTGGCTTGCAGCACCTGAAACGCTGAAAGACCAACTAACGGTCATCACCGGATGGCCCTGATTTGTGTGCGGCGAAAACCACGTATGTCGGGCCCCAGCTAGGTAGACATCACGCCACATGAGATAATGGGAACCTACCTTACCCCGTACGCAAGCGGGTTGGTTGCACACGGCCTCTAGCAATAAGTACGGCAGGGGTTTGCGCACGTGCGTGAGTCGCACCCGTGTATTGGCCGCCGTGACGCTCCAGGTCGTTGAGGAAGTGGTTGACGACGGGGGTGGGGATAACGTAGCCGGTGTTCTCGGCGTTGGTCATGGACTGGAAAGCCAAACCCACCACCTTGTCGCCAGCGAGCACCGGGCCCCCGCTGTTGCCGCTGCAATGATGTATGACGGGTGGGGATTCGGTGGTAGGGCAGGGCAGAGAAGGGGTTCAGGTGCGTGCGGCGCGTAGTGGAGGTAGCCAACCATCATATATATACCTGCGAGCTGAGGTCAACTTTAGCACACAACCACGGCCCTGGGACGTGCACCAGGTGTTCTCCTGTTTATGCCGGTACATATATATCTTACGTTCTGATGAGCTGGCAACCCAGATCGAATCTGTGCCCGCCCGCACAGATTGTGTTCCCGCTGCAGACCAAGCAAAAGGCCCGCCGCCGGAATACATACATTTCCCACATACCGAGTGATGATATTGCCTCCAATCTTCAGTTGTGTCCACCCCTCCCTCCATCCCTCCCTCCGCACCTGTTGATGGGCGCATCCGTCTGCACGGTGAGCAGGCTGCACTGCCCGTGGGAGTACTTTTGGCGGTCCAGGCGCGAGGCCACGCCCTTGGTGACACACACGTTGTCGCCCCCCAGCGGGAAGCCCACCACGGTGACGCTCTCCTGCATGGGCGGCAGGCTGCCCACCTCCAGGCCCTCAACGCCGCCGTCCCAAAACTACGGGCAGCGGGGTCACGGTACGGCAGGTATGAATGACACGGCTGGACGTATGTACGGCCGCTAGCTGCGGTCTGGGTATCCTTGCCGGACATTAGTGACCAATGGAGCGAATGCCGTCGCGGCTACGAACGCCGGCGGAAGCCTACGACCTTGCGCACTAGAGGGCTTGGTGCATGGAAGCAATATGAGCTGCTGATTTGCTAAATGGCAGGCGCACAGTCCGCTTCGTTAGTGGACAAGGTGCGTACCAGCCAACTAACCCGATGCGCGCGGCCTTACCTAAACCCTAACCCCACCGCCCCCGCCGCCCCCTTGCGCGCCCGCCCGCACCTCGTCGGCCTCCACGGTGAGCATGGCGATGTCGCACTCGTGGCCCACCGCCAGGACCTTGGCGGGGAACTTCTTGGCGTTGCCGTGCTTGCGAAGCATCACCTGCACCTGGTTGGCCACCGCGTGCGCGTTGGTCAGGATGCGCCGCGCCGACAGGGGAGCCACCACGAAGCCCGAGGCGATGGACTTTGTCTGAGACATCATCTGCCAGGGCTGGCTGTAGTTGGGACTGAGGTGATGATTCGCAAAAATAACAATGGGAGGGGGAAGGCAAGGTTCGGAGAGGACTGGTCATGATCGATGCGTTGGGAGGTGTGTACGGCAAAAGGGTCATACAGGTGCCGTGCTGGAAGTTGTATGTGTTCCTGATTGTATTTTGATTGGTCCAGTGTGATGATTTCTGCGAAGTATCAATGGTTCATGGCAAGGGGCAAACCAAGTAACCAGCCCATGCTACTGCTGCAAGCCTTGCTAGACCCAGTTCGACCCAGTTCGACCCAAATCATAACCCATCAACCTATAGCCGCCAAGGACCGATATGACCACTCCAGGGGAAGAATAAGCAGGACATACCCAGTGGCGAGGAAGGGCGCTAGCCGCATGCACGCAGCAGAGCGGCCCACGCACTTCCTTCGCCGCCACATACACGCGCACTCCGGCGCACAAACACACAAGCAAATCCAAACGGCGACGGACCCCCCGCGCGCGCGACTCACTTGGCACTGGTGCAGAAGACCTTTACGACACTGCGGAGGGCCTTATCCAGGTGGCTGGCGGGCGAGCCCTTGAGCCCATCTGGGTCGTAGCTGCTGACCGGAGTTTGGCTGGCGCGAATGGCCGCGAAGGACGTGCCAGCAGGGGTACTACTGACGTCATCGAACTCGGGAAGCAGCTCCACGTGCGGCTGCTGCTGCTGGGTCGGCGCGGGCAAACACACCGCGGAGCGAGGCTGTGCGGCATCGGTGTCGTGCGTCTGGTGCTGACACGGAGGCGAAACGTCGCGACTGGATGCGGGTGCGACGGCGCCGAGGAAACCACGGCTACGGCCATCAAATGAAGCTGTTGCCGGGCCGTCCAAGCTGAAGGTGGTGTCGCGGTCGCCGGCGAAGCCGCGGATGGAGGTCAGCGGCTGGCGAGACAGCGCGGTCGGGCGAAAGCGGTACAGACCCAGGGTCAGAAGCCGGGCTGCGGCTGTTGCGCAGACCCGAGCTGCAGGAGCCGCTGCGGAGCGGTAGGCGACTGGAGCGTACATGGCTGGTAGGCTGTATGTGAGAAGAAATTGTCATGCACCGGGACAAGGTTGCTCCCGAAAAGTTCCAGACTGTGAAGCGCCCACAGGAAATTTGTGATCCGATAGAACCTAAACGATTTTGCGTTTGTTGCTTTGAATAAAGTAGGTAGGGCGGTTGCTGCGCTGCTTACGTAGCAGGCAGTCCCGATATGTTAGGAGGGCTCGCGGTGGGGAATAATCACGAGGCGCGCGACGGCGCAGAGCGGACGTGTGCTAAATAATTACCGGTGTTGGGACTGGCTAGCGTGAAGACTGAAGGGGTGGCGGCTTTTGTAGTGTTGCGAAAGCGCCATTTCTGGTGTACGATGCTCGTCCCGCAAGGAAATTTCCATGATCGCGCCAACATGGAGGCTGCCTCGTTGCAGAAATTCGCGCAACCCGCCAAGGGGCGTCGGAGTAGGCAAACATTTCGGACCCTTTTTCGTCAAGGAAGGAAATGCAATTATACGGACGGCGTGCATAATATGTATGCATGCGTAATCCTGCAAGCAACTACACGCCTGAAGCGATGGGCAGGCTGCCACCAAAGTAACGTCGCAACCACGCACCGGCATGGCCGCCGGTGCCCCCGGGCATTCCCAGAGCATGCAGGACCCCATGCGTTGTATTACTTGTTTGTGCAGCCCGCTATTTAAGGCGCCATGTGGGTCTTTCGATGAACCGTTATCTATATATGTCGCTGATGACTTGCTTGCTGCTGGCACGCATTCTCTGCAAGCACATCAGTTTCACCGGCGGGGGTAATTCATCATTGTATGTACGTCATCGGCACATAGACTATCGGTTGGATGGCATCGAAGGTTTTGCCTGCTGCGTTGGAGCTTGTGAATGGTAGGATGGTAACTCATTACGTTATCCGCTGCAAACTCACCATCCAGCGCATTTTTGTTGTAGTTCGTTTCATCGATTGGAAACAGTGCACATTCAGACCCATGGGTCGCACTACTGCCATGCATCTTACGCTCTTGCTAAAACGGTGGCTCTGGCACTGTAATGACTGTCAATGAATGCATTTGCAATTTACGTCACCACAGGTGCCAATAATACGTATCCTCCCTATCTCGTTGTTTGAACTGGTACATGAGCATGTACGGCGCATGTACGCAGTCTCCACACAAGTGTCTATATCCATTTCTGCGGTAACTCCGGCGGACACTGCCCATGAGTGATTTATGCACGCTAGCTAATTGCATACTTATTTCGACACTGTTGATACACCCACGCCAAAGCACCATGCACGCATGCCCACGTCGTCAAAAAGACGTCATCACCTGCAGGCAGCTGCCTGCGTGCGCCTGGGTCCGGCGCGGCCGGGAGGGGAAAAATGCTAACCCAGCAGACTCATACCACAACAGCTGTGACATGCATCAACTATTCAAACTACCGTATGTCCTCGCAAACACGGCCATGTTGTACAAGATGCTACGGGCTCGGCCAACACCGTTCGCATCGCGTGCGTTCTCGCCACGCACAGCAACAAGTCTTCGTGCACCTGCTGTCATATATACCTACCTACAGTCCGCCAGCGCCCCACCCCGTACACCGGGCCAGACCATTCAATGTATTTCACACATGCAGTATCCACGTCCACTTCCATGCCTTTCCCCCTTCTGTCAACACCCTATTTCTTTTCGTCCGTCCAGACCTTCGTACGTCCATACATACACCGACGCTGCTGACGGCGAACCCATACGACTCCGATGCGCATCCCGTACACGTGTTATTCAGCATAATACGCAGGTAATGTCCAGGAGGTCTCATCCACCATCCAGTTGGTCGAGGGTGGACGTCGCTCACGCCTTCCTGCCTGCTGGCCGCTCACAGGCGCGCCAGCCGCGTCTCTTGCGTGCCTGCCTCGCCGGTTAGCGTCATCACGGCCAGCTGCTCGCGCTGGCCATTGCAGTCGGTGATCGTGAACTTCTTGGCCACCAGCTTGCAGGGGGAGCTCAGGTCGATGGGGACCAGGTCGGCCGGCAGGCGAGGGTCCTCCCGCAGCAGGCCCTCGCTGGCCGCGGCGGGGATGCCGTTGGTGCTCAGAATGTCTGGCGTGGCGCCGCGGCCCGTGGCGGTGTTCAGGATGATGACCTGCAGGCAGCAGGGCGGCCCAGGAGACGCGCACGTTTGTTGCAAGTGGAGGTCTGAGCACAGGATAGGCAGTAAGGGAGGAATGTACGGGATGCAACCGACATCAGCAGATATGGCCATGCTGACACACGCGCTGTATGTGGGTCTGCAAAAGATGACCCGCGGGGTCCTCTGTAACATAATAACTGCAAACACCACTGCGCCGTGCATTATTCTCGCTAAACAATCACAATTCTGTGTGTTGGGCACGGCTCCGCGAGCTACTTACGGCCATCTCTCTAGCATGCGCCACGGCGGGCCGCTCGCTTTCATTCCCCGAAGCACCTGCACCCTTCGCAGTCGCCAGGCGCTCCCCACGCACCCGTTTCCACTCCAGGTCGAAGCGGATGTAGTCAGAGTCGCACTCCTCCACCAGCCGGGCCAGGTGGGCCAGGTTGTGCACCTTGGCGCCGTTGACCTTGTACACCTGCAAGGGGACGGGACGTAGGCAGGTGGTTGCGTGGCGAGGAGCCGATCAGTAGTGTGGGTGAGGGGTGAGAGGAAGCTGAAACAAACTCGGGGTGAGAGGAAGCTGAAAGGGGTGAGACATGGGTGTGCGTGTTGAGGTAGGTTGGCAACCGCTGGATGCTGAGATAGCCAGGAAAACAACGGCTTGCTTACTTGCGCAGGACACAGGCATCCAACCCGAATATTGCTTGCTTGCTTGGGTGCGCGCGTTACCTGAATATTTGAAATGTCCTGAAAGCCCTGGTTGACCTCCGCGCTCAACACCTGCGCGGGCGAATCGAAAGTCAGATGGCGCCAGAGGGGCACAGCGGGTTACGAATGAAGTCGCATGAACGAACCCGCCGAAGCACACCCCCGTGACCCGAACCCAAACCCTAAAACCTAAAACCGCGCACGCGACACAAAGCGCTGCATCAGGTTCCCAGCCGCGCTTCGACCACAAACGATGTGGAAGGGGGTTGCTATCATCACTACTTCTTCCTTTGGGCTGGGCAACCAAGTTTACCATTACACACGCACCTTGCTGAGCACCACCACCTCCTGGCCGACAGCTTCCATGGAGCCGCTGAAGTACCGGTCACACAGCTTGATGGGCGCCTTGCTGGCCCAGTCGGCACCGTAGTTGTGCTTCAGGTAGAAGTTGGACAGGCGCGTAAAGACCAGGCCGGCGAAGATGTAGTACCTGCAGATCCGCACACGGCGAGGTGCACATGGCACATGGCGCATGACGCGGTCCGGAAAGCCGTCATCAGCGGCATTTCGTCTTCAAACAAAATGGCGACGATCGTTCTAGACAACTGCACCACATGCGGAATGGCTCCTCAGTTCAACGGATGTATGCACATGCATACGCGCCACCCAGTGACCTGAGGCCCCACCCCCATTCGGGGCGCAAGCTACACGGTTTCGAAGGAGCCCACGCACGTGCTGACACCGTTTGCCTGTCCTACATGCCTGCTGACACCGTTTGCTTGTCGTACATGCCCAGCACTTTGTACGACAGTCGCTGAGAACATACACTCTGTACGACAATCGTTGACGACATTCTTGTACGGCACACTACTCACTTGGGCTTGATGTCGAACGAGTGCAGCGGCACCAGCGGCTGCCGTACATTGACGCGGACCTGCAGCTCCAGGGCCTCGCGGTCGCGCCAGACGCGCACCTGCACGCAGTGCAGCATTTAGGGGAGGGGGGTCGGTTGTTCAGTGCCATGTATGTCCCCCTTTGGTGAAACCCGTTTGGAGTCAAAATGGGCGGATACTCAGGCATGGGTGGACTGTTTTATTTATTTGCAACGACGCACACACTACTGCGAAGTAGTGCAACCGCTGTACTGGGCGTTTGCTCCTGGCTGCTGCCATCCTGTCTACTTTTATGCAATCCTCCTCGGCACGTAACAACCGCACATACATGCATGCATGGGTTTCCACCTCACTGCTGCGTGCCTATTTCAATTAACCGAAGCCCGAACTTCACTTGTCCTAAGCGCCACCTCGGTTGCCGCAACGAAGAGGCTCACCTTGAGGAAGTCGCCGTCGTACGCCATGGACGGCAGGTGAAGAAAGTTGATGCGGACATCCTGGCCGGGGTACAGGAAGGTGCCGTCGTCCGCAATCTCGTGGCCGTGAACGCTGGTCAGTACGTCGCCCGGCCGGAGGACCTGAGGAAGACGGATGGCCGAGGGAACTGTCAAGCCTGTGGCCAAGACCCGGAAACAATCATAACTGGACAAAGCGATGCTACAGCAGACCACAACGTACGGTATTGCTGTTATATGCCAGAGCTCGAGAGCTGCTTTATCACAGCGACGACAGAGCGTACCTCAGATGCGTGGAAGAGAGGTTCGATGTTTGTGATGTACACGCCGGTGGCCTTGTCGGGCATGCCCAGGGAGCGCTTCATGTCGGCGGACTCGAGGCACTGCCAGCTGATGCCCATCTCGGGGAAGCCTGCACACGTACGTACGGGTGGCGGGTAAGGGGCGGAGCAGGCCGGGTTGCAACCCAGGTTCCGATGTGCACGGGGGGTGCCCCGACGTGGGGAGGGATGGTGGCCGCAGGCTTCTTGGATGCGTCATCGTGACACATCGGGACAAACAAAACACATCAACGGTCGAGGTCGTGACTGAGGGTCCACCTTGTAACGGTTACAGGGTCTTCATAGCGTCTTTGTGGGTACGGTCTCACCGGTATACTTGCCGCCGTGACGCTCCAGGTCGTTGAGGAAGTGGTTGACGACGGGCGTGGGGATGACGTAGCCGGTGTTCTCGGCGTTGGTCATGGACTGGAAAGCCAAACCCACCACCTTGTCGCCAGCGAGCACCGGGCCCCCGCTGTTGCCGCTGTGGGTGGGGGGCGGGAAGGCGAGGCAGCGCCGGTGCAGCAGGGCAATGTCACGCGCTCGCGCAGGCTCTTTACTTCAAGCTCTCAGGCATGCGTGTACTTGAGCTCAGGCAAATTCTTCTCCTTCCTCCGCAATGCAAAAATTGCGAGTTCCACCCCGCCAGTGGTCCTCTTCTTCCGAAAGACACAGAAGACAATGAACCCCCGTGTCCGTGTTTCTCCGTTTCCCTCCGCACCTGTTGATGGCGGCGTCGGTCTGGACGGTGAGCAGGCTGCACTGGCCGTGGGAGTAGCGCTGGCGGTCGAGGCGGGACGCGACGCCTTTGTTGCCGCAGACGGTGTCGCCTCCCATCGGGAAGCCCAGCACATACAGGCTCTCTTGCATGGGCGGCAGGCTCCCCATCTCCAGCGCCTCCACGTTGTCCCAAAACTGAGGGGGGCGCGGGCGCAAGTTGTAGGGCAGGAGCACGAGGGGATAAACAATACGTGGTGTTTCCGCCGTCGGGAACGCGTTGCTGGGGGTTCAACAGTACGTACTTAGATGAACAAAATAAATGCCCTCAACATACACGCAGGACTTGGCAAAACTGACAGCGACCCGCGGCCCTCTTTAGCCGCCCTCCCGTGGACTCGTCAGTCACGTCCGTGAAGGCTTACGCCGCGTCTCGTGCGCTATATATACCAGCTCTTCCCCAGGCTTCCAGAGCCGTTGCCTCCTCTAACGCCGGGCACCGCCCCTTGATTGCGCGCCCGCCCGCACCTCGTCGGCCTCCACGGTGAGCATGGCGATGTCGCACTCGTGGCCCACCGCCAGGACCTTGGCGGGGAACTTCTTGGCGTTGCCGTGCTTGCGAAGCATCACCTGCACCTGGTTGGCCACCGCGTGCGCGTTCGTCAGGATGCGCCGGTCCTTGAGGGGCGCAATGATGAAGCCCGACGCGGTGGACTTGGTCTGGGACATCATCTGCCAGGGCTGGCTGTAATTGGGGCTGAGGTGGCAGGGAGGGTCGGCACGGCAGCGGGAAGAGGGGGGCAGATTATTTTGGGGGAAGGGCACGTACGGCAGCGTTTGGACGCGCGCATGGCAGCGTGCGTATATATTGGCAACTGCTTGCTGGCAGCAGCGCGCCTTGGGTGCACCCCATCTGGGTCGCACCCCATCTGGGTCGCGCCCCAAACAGAGCATTGCGTGCAACGGTGCGAGGTGTGCGTCCCGCGGGTCACGTGGCGGTGCGGCGCTGCAACACAACGGAGAAAGTGACCGACCCAGATCGGTTTCCGTAACGTTACCCTCTGGAAATGGTAGGGCAGGCTTCTGCGACTAGTTTTGGTGCAAGTGGGTGCCCGGCCCGAGAAACCAAATGACCGCTGTGTTCAGATTTAGATAGGTAGGCAATCGCGCAAGTAGGCGCCGGCTTACTTTGCGCTGGTGCAGTACACCTTGACGACGCTGTGCAAGCCCTTCTGCAGCTCCTGCTTGGCCTTAATGCCCTCGCAGCTGCTGGCAGTCCAATCCATGGGCTCAATCAGCGTTGAGCCAGAATTGTCAAAGTTGACAAAAGATTGACTGCGAGGCCGCTTGGTGGGGCTGGGCGGCACCAGGGCGGAGCGCGGCTTGGCGGCGCCGTCATCGTGCTGGTGCTGCAGCTGGAAGGAGAAGTTGCTGGCGGTCCCAGCAGCGGCCATGTTGGCAGGTTCTTAACGCTTTTTAGAAGGGTGCTGTCGCTGGAGCGGAGCTCTCGAGTATCGTTGTGGAGCAAAGATGGTCCGCGAAGACTGGTGCAGCACCGGATAAACGTCCAAATCGACAAGACAGATCGAGCCCTCTCAATCGCGGCGTGATTGCAGGCAAAGCGGCCGAAGAAGGACCTCGCACGGTTGACCGGAAACGGAATAGGCGCAGGAACGAGAATAATACCGAGCTAGACGCGCCGCTGCTAGCTCAAGCCACAGGAGCTGCGCAGCAAGAGGCAGCAGCAGAAGCATCAAGTGAGCGATGGAGAGCTGCGGCGGCTCGTCTGCTGAACGCACGCTGTGCGACAGGGGTCGCGAGCGCCGACACAGAACGAGGCCGCCAGCCATTTGCTCAGCTTCAGCAGGTCTTCAACGACCGACTTTGCCAAAACAGCGAGGGGATTACCATATCGCATAAGCAAAGTGGAACGTACAGGAGTTTGCAGCACGCAACGAAGTCCAACCACGGCAGCTCACCTGATAAAGGCTCGCGGTGGAATAATCACGAGGCGCACGAAGGCGCAGAGAATAAAAGAGCTTCGGGTTCTAAGTCTCTTAATGACTGGGGCTACTGTTGCCGATTGAGAGGCTTTTGGCTTTTGTAGGCGCGAAGTCCCGCGCGAGAGCGCTGCTCGTCCATTACTCACGGGTGGGGCCCACATGGAAAGGTTTCTCGCGTCGGCGGTAGCTGGTAGGTGCAAACATCCATGCCTCACCGTGCAAGCTCACTGCTGCGGATTGAAAAATACAAAAGGTATTCGTGCTTAGTTGTGTCATCAAGTGGGCGGGCCACCCCGGAACCGCGGAAAGATTTGTGCGGGGTGCATTCGGGGCCCCACCCCCTATGATCGCCGCTACCGTATGGGGCACAGCCAAACATTCTGTGCTCGCTTTAAGTTTGGGTTGGGTTGGGTTGGGTCGGTTGGCCTGCGTCTGTTTGGGTTGGGTCGGTTGGCCTGCGTCTATAAATTGTCACGCCGTCAGGCTAATTGCATCGTTTGCAGAGTCGATTACGTGTTTGTAAAGTTTCATTCCACCTGATAAGATAACCTGCTGTAACCCTTTAATCTTGGCTGATGTGGAAGCCGAAACCATGCTTGTTTGCCGACAGTTGGTTTTAAAGCACATGCACGTTGATTTAAATTATGTTGGAGAATCAAATTAACAGAGCAATGTTCTTCAAGCGGCCACCTTTTTGGATGCCATTACGTGACGGATTCGAGTGCTACTTATCTCTCGGCAGCCAGGCGCAGCCCCTCGCAGCCCAGGCCTCTGGAAAAGGACGAGAAAGAGGAACCATTGCTCGTGTCCATGGACTACGGGATGTGCTTACCCAAATTGCGCACATCAGGCCTCGGCAAAACTGCTCCAAGTTCAGCTGGAAAGAAGCGACGATGCGTGCAGGGGACGCTTGAGAGACCATCTGTCATCCACAGAGTTCCACAACTGCATGCCCTTCGCTTGGCAACTGACCCATAAAGAGAAAGAACGCGTGGGCCAAACCAACTACGGTTGCATATTGCAACTGGGTCCCGAACCTGCGACCCATGGGTCTGCTGCATGGGTGCGGCGGTCCGCAGGCTTCTGGAGGTCGCTAACGCGCCTCCACTGAGGCCCGCCTGCCTGCACGCACGTTGTGCTGTAGCCCTTGCCTGCGTCCACGGAAGACTGCGGCTTGGACAGTGCAGCCCTGTGCAGCAATCCTCTCCGATGACGAACTTATGACGTGCTGCCGACCTGCGTCAGGGCATCCCCGCATGTGTGGACTCTGCGAAGCATGAAGGAGATGTTGCCATGACCCCTAGCCACCGAACCATGTAGGCGGTAGGACCACCCGACAGGGGTCATAGGCACCGCGCACATCCGCTATTCTGGGTCTCCCGTACTACCATAATTCAGGATGGTCACTGACCGTATCGTGTGTCTTCGGACGTGCGGGGTACAGGGGGTTGCCTATCGAGGGACCGCTAATTGCGGGTGACTCCTGACCCGTCCACGAGACTGTCTGTATCGTACTGCGACAAAACAGAGGGCTGCCACTCGGGAGGTCACGAAGCAGAACACGCGAATGGCACACACCATGAGTTCCTCCGTTGCAAGGTGCACACCGCACGGCGCCGCGTCAGCCACGGTCGGTCATTGGCCCCGCGTCAGCACGCACGCACGAAACCCGCACGACGTTGCGCGTGGTCATTGGGTTCGGCTGAGCCTCGAGGTGCCCGCTGATCACAGCGTTGGTAATCGACAGGCTGGTCGGATGCATGGGCACGCAGGTTTTGCCAATCAGGTTTTGCCAATCTCAAAGATCACCCCATTAAACACATCCACAGGCGTGGGCTGGTCTACGATCAATCCATTCACAACCTCAACGGTCGTGGGAGCGAGGGGCACCCACAGCCCAGGCATTCACACTGAGCAGTCGCAATTCATTCCAGCGATTTTGAACAACAACACAGCGCTCGAAGACCTTGCACCCACACTGTATAGTTCCGTGGTCATGGGGGTTCGACTGCTCGTGCAAGTTCCGCGCCGTGAGTGGTCCGAGCAGCGCCGAGGGCAACCCAGGTGCTGCGGATTGCCCCCCCGCATGAGTCGTTGCACCGTGCAGATCGGCATAAGCGGATTGGACAACCAATGAGAGCTACCCAACACATGGCTGAACTGCAAGCACTCCAACACGGCGCTCTCAATGTCACATGTGCGTCTTCCAGCGGGCATGCTGATTGGTTCTCTGCACCCAACGACGAGATGGGGTGGGGTGGCTCCACACACCTTCACGGCCAAGCAATGAGGTGGGGTGGGGTGGCTCCACACACCTTTACGGCCAACCCACGTCGTTCCATCCATTCATGCGAAGCAGATAACACCACACCGCCTCGACAGAGCGCAAGGCCAACCGCAATTAGACCGCACGTGGCCCTCCTTGCGGCTCCGCGCGCAGCCTCCAAGTGTCCGCATCCCCTTAGCCGCGCTGCAAGCCTCATTTCCCGGACGGCTCATCCTCCTTGGCGCAAATTCGCTTCAGATACTCGTACACGGTCACCATGCACGTGCCCCACAGCGCGGCGTTCAGCATCCGGGGCACAGCGCCGCGCAAGAAGCCTGTCGGCCCGTCCTCCCGAAGGATCTGGCGCGCCACCTCACCAAAGGTGGGCGTCGCGCCGTCGTGCTTATACGACACCTGGATGCGGGTCTACGGCAGCCGGCAAGGCAGGAGAGGGCAACGGCGGGCAGTACCAGGGCAATACCAGGCAAAGGGCAAAAGGCAGGGCAAACCTTCGCACCAAATCGCTCGAGCTATCCTCTGAACGTTACGTGTTGCGCTTGACGCCCAGACCATCAGTGACAGGTGACGTGCTGAAATTCCACACAGAAAAGACAGAGTGCAGGTTTGCGTTCCTGATCATCTGCTTCTAACGCGACTCTCGACATATCGGGCGCAGGGCAAACATGAAAAACAGACGCTGCAATTCTACCTCTTTATGTCCGGCAAAGAGCTACCGGATTCTACCGGAATGCTGTTTATCCCGGGCAGTGTCAAGAATCGCGCTGTCCTCCAAACGTGCATTTGAATCGTACTCGCTCACCCGCCGCCAGAATTTTGGCACAGCATGCTTGAAAACCTACTACCCTGCAAATACCTTCGTGTTTGCCGTAGCTCACCTTAACGAGATCAACCGGCGTTGTTGCAAGCCCGCTGGTGAAACCCGCGAGCACGGATGACACAGTTTGCACCGCCACCACTTCCGTCGTGGAGTTCGGCACCGGCAGCTGCGACTGACCGCCACCGTTGCTGCCTGTTCCACTGCCGCTGGGCTGATGGTGTCGCATAGCCCAGATGAGTTTCTGGTACGCGCCGTACGCGCCCCACCATACAGCACTCGACGGGACAAACGTGGCAACCGACACACCGAAGCCGCGGTACAGGCCCCCGATGCCCTCCTCTTTCAGGATAAGACGGACCATTTGCAACGAGCCGATGCGTCGAACGCCATTTGCGGATTGCACCGGCTCCGCAGGCCGCCCGGACGTTGAGGCGCCGGCACTGGTCCGAGGATGGAGCTCTGATGCTGATGCTGACGACGAGGTAGACGCGGGCGAGCCCGCTGCGGCGTGTGGTGCTGTCCCAGCCGCACGGCCACCCGGCCCCGTGGAGGATGGGGAGACGCCACCGGGCGTTGACGTAGCTCCCGTGCCCGGACCCGTCCCGGTACTGGCGCCCGCGGCGGGCGCGGCGCTGGGCCCCCCTTGCCCGGTTGCTGTCGCCGATGGCGCGGGCGCAAATTGTGCATGAGGCCGGGTCTGGGGCACGGGTGTACCGCGCCTGTGCTGGTGCCGCGCCACCACCGTTTCGTCGCCGTGGACCATCTGCTTCTGTGAGATCACGTCAATGGGCACCGTGACCGATTGCGTGGCCAGGGACGCCACAGCGCCGCCCGCGAAGTTAGCGACACCTGCGGCCGCGGGCCCCGAGAGCCCTAGGTCGCTGATCAGCTTCGCCACTTCGCTTTTCGTCCATTCCAAGGTTGTGAGGTACACCTGCCCGGGAGCAGCAACGACGAACTAACTCAATGTCGTGCGTCACCCGCGCCGACACGAAGCGGGCTCAACCAACATGGTATGCACTTCCCACCGTCACCATCCTTGTTACGTTAATATCCCATTGATCTGGAAAATGGTGCCCAGGCTGTCCACCTGGCTGGTGCAGCTGCGGGAGACCATGTACCCGGGCCCACGCGTGCGCAGGTATCCGGGTAGCCGTGATTTCCGTCGTCAGCACGCCTAAAGCCTTACCGAGCGAGCGGGGATGGTGCCGAACATCACCGTTCCAAAGCCTCGATAAAACCCAAGCACACCCTCCGTGCGCATAATTGTCGATGCGGTCTGCTTGACACCCTGAACAAAGAGACACAACGACGCATTTAGAGGAAGGGTCCCATGCTTCCGACTTGGACGACTGCGTTGTTTTGCAAACCACAGGGTACAGCTCCCCCTTTGCAGCCCGCAAAGCCCCCACACACCCGAAAGCCGCCACTGATACCCGGAAGCGTCATCTGCTTGGTCTTGATGACGGACAACGGGTACAGCGTCAGCGTGACACCCTGCATACCCATCAGGACGGGCCCCGAAAGTGAAACGTTAAGGTGGACCAACATGCTGCGCATCGCCAAAGTCATTGACGAGTGCACTTACAGAAAACATGCCGGCGCCATAGATAAAGAACTTATTCTTGTCCAGCCTGCGAATTAGCCGACGGCAAAGCGCGTCAAGACTTGACGTACTCAATCAATCAAACCACCGCATTGATGAACATAAGAACATGAATAAGATCTATGCCAGCTGATCGTCCTGTTGGGCATTGACCAGAAGCAATCAGTCGCACCTGTCCCAATCAACTTCCTGGTTCGCCATTTTCGCGCAGCCAGGTAATCTATAGATGTACTTAAAAGTCACTGAATGCGCATTCTTATTTCATACAGACTGTATTTTCACGAGGCAACACGTAAAGCTCAACATTAGTGTAGCGGAACTCAGCCCAATATAGGAAGTGGAGGCCAGGTGAGCAGATACTATGTTAGTCAGGGAAATGCTGTGAGGTGGTGTGTCGTCAGTGCCGTACTTCGCAAAAATGGAGGGATGATTTGGGTCCTGAGTTAGCATTGTTGCCCCGGCATCCTGCGCAATCCTACTGCTTTTGGATCGCTGATTTGCCGCCCATCTGCTTACTGGTGTCACCGGGAATGACACTTACATTTACCCAACGGACTGTCGATGTTCACAGCAGCGATTTAACATGAGCAGCACAGACGGATACCATAATGCTTGTATTGTTCTCACGATTGCCAAACACCTTCAAAATTTGTCAGATCGTGATGTCGGAGGTGAGCGTCGAGCGGTTGGCGCCGAAAGGCGGTTGACCCTGCAAACAAGCCCTGTTGCGCATACCACCGCTTATGCAGGCACTCTCGAGGCTCTTGAAACCTCCACGTTGGATCTGCCAGAACATCTGCAACTGCGGCTTTGTGTGGCCTGGCTACGGCATCAACTTCGGGTAATTCTGTGCTTGTTTAGTTGGGCCGCCGAAGCAGCTAAGCATAAACGGTGCACGCGACATGCGCAGCGACTGATCATTATTGAATTCTTTTGTTCCCCTTAGCGGTGTTGTGCGTGACGGCCGTCTTCCTGCCTTCCAGAACGATGTGATGGACGTTACATTCGTGGCGATGTTGGAGGCCTGCCTCGGTCTGGAAGACGAGTACGCTGCTGCAGCCCACCTCGCCGTGCGGACTCAGGTACCATGGGTCCTCTGTGCACACGCCCCGGTTAGGGACGTTTGCCCCTATTTTATTGCACGAACGTATGCAGATATTCAGCAGGGCGCCGTGGCTGGTCATTCACAGCGCATTTTTGCGGCCAAATCGTGTCGCACGTCAAGATGTCCGAACCGCTGACCAGTTTTCGATCACATCGCGGTGTTGGCTGAGTGACCGAGGCAGCAACAAAGGTCATGTGACCGTTGGTTTGAAATTTAATTTATACCCCAGAGCATTTTGTATGAGAAGGCTATGAAAAACATCCAACAGCTGGATCCGAGGGTCCGTGAACACTCAGTTCGCCCTGCCGTGCTGGTTCCG
Organism: Eudorina sp. 2006-703-Eu-15; assembly: GCA_003117195.1. Taxonomy (NCBI): domain Eukaryota; kingdom Viridiplantae; phylum Chlorophyta; class Chlorophyceae; order Chlamydomonadales; family Volvocaceae; genus Eudorina; species Eudorina sp. 2006-703-Eu-15. The sequence continues at coordinate 619,874 of BDSI01000057.1, read as the reverse complement.
ATCACCCTGGCACCGATACAGGCATGTCTGGACCTGTTGAGCGTGGCGCCGGTGGACTGGGTTGCATTCTCGGGGATGGTGGCGGACCTTTTCACGCTCGGCGACCCAGCGGAACCCGACCAGCTCCCTCGGGATCCAGGATCCAAACCGGACAGCGCCAGCAGGATCTCCGGCTCAACACGGGAGCTGTTCGCGCGGCAGCAAGCGACGCTGCTGCGGTGCGTGCCCACACCGGCGGACGATGAAGTCGGTGGCGGTGTCGGCGGCACTGCGGCGCTGCTGCAGCGGGTGGGGCAGGTGCTGGCGGATAACCCGCGGGATACGGCGTCGCAACTGGTGGACCGAGCGGTGCGGGGCATGGAGTGGCGCCTGGGTGAGTGATTGGGGGCTGCAGGCCCGGGTTGTGGTGCGCCAAACGTCAACACACGGGCCCTGACCACTGTGGGTGACGTACCCACCCGCTCACACCTGCCAGTCCTGTTTTGGGGGGCTGAGCTGAGCCTAGGAGGGAATGCGCAGCGAGTTTGGTCGCAGAAGGAAGGGAAACGATTTGGGTTACAAGCTTGCAGGCAGGCAGGCGCGATGTGGGTTGCAAGTAGGCAGTCAGGCTGACAGGCAGGCACCATGTCCCGAAGGTTGTGAGGCCCGGCGGTCCTCTTCGCCCTGTGTGGCTACTGAGCGATTGCTCGGGGTGCAGTGAATGGATACGGCGACCCCCTAAACGCACCCGTTGTCGACAGACCTGGTGAACAAGCTGTTCATTCGCAAGCTGGAGGGCGCTCTGAAGGACCTGGCCCGCAAACGGCGACAGCAACCGCTGCAGCCCGCAAACTCGGTCCAGCGGCGGCCTTCGGGCTGCGAGGTGGGTTCGGGTACCAGACCAATGCCCCGCTTAGGTGCAAGGTATTATGCAGCGGATCTCAGGGTTTCTTGCGAGGCCACAACTTGACGGCGCCATCATAAGCCACGCTACATTCTGATTGCGCATCGCGCAGTTGTGTCTATGTGTTGGTGGGCATCTGCCGGTTCTAAATGAGTAGGGCACCTGCGGGCTTCATCACTTGAAGCGCCTGTCTTCCAAGCCCGTCCCAGCACACGCTGGGTTGAGCCTGCCGGACCATGATTCGACGGTTCGTTCATCCTGTGTGCATACCAAGCACACAAGCCTGGCTGTATGCGGTCCTCCGAGCAAACCAGGCTAAGGGCTTCTTGACATCGATGCATCCGTTGAACGCCCTGCCGCAGGACACGGCACCCCTCGACCTCTGCGGCGCCGCGGCGGACGCCCGCAGCAGCCCGCACACCGTCGGTGCACCCGCCGCCACGTCCGCCTCCGAGCTGACAGACCCTGAGCCAAGCTTGCAGCTGACCACGGGAGATGCACAGCATGACAGCATTGCAGCTGGTCGAGCTGGCGGCCTGGACGCAGACACGGCCACAGCCACAGCCATGGCCACAGCCGCGGGTTTCCCGCGCGTGGCGGCGACACCGGCGCCAGTGGACAGCCCGTCCGCAGCTGTAGCGACGGGTGCTGGCACCGACGGCGGAGGCAGTGGCGGAGATGCGGCCGAGGAGCACGCGGCGGCGGGTGGCAACCCGGCGGAGGCAGCCGCGCAGGAGCACGGGCACAAGAGGGTCCGGCCGGTGGTGTCGGGTGTCTGCTCGGCAGCGCACGGTGTGGAGCTGCCGGCCGCGTGTGCCCCGGCGCGGCAAGCCGAACCCACGCAGCCGAGCCCGCGCATTCCTGCATCTCCTGAAGCGCTTGACGTACCGCGCACGCGGACAGGGAGCGGTCGCGGTGCCCTGGCGTCCTCGTTGCCGTCGACGTCAGGCAGACCGTCGGTGTACGGTCATACGCAGACGTCACCGACTGGCCCCGCAACGGACACCGTGGCCCACGTCGCTGCGCAGCCGGACCGCGCGGCGGCGGCCGCGGTGCAGGCTGCAGGGCCGCCATCGGCATTGCAGCCGCCAGCACTCGTGGGCACCCCTCAATTCCTGCCAAGCTGTGGCGGCAGTCCGAGTGGTCTCGAGCCCGGAAACGGCCTCGGAGTTCGGTCTGCCGTGGCTCTATCCGAGACGGCAGCCGCTGCCACGCCGGATGATTCCGAGCTGGCGCCGACCCACAACGAGCGCGGCGTCCGACAGCAGCATGAGCAGCAGCAGCAGCAGCAGCAGCAGCAGCAAAAGCAGCGGGTGCTTGGCAGCCATGGTGGGGGTTTCCGCACGGCAGCTGCGGTGCCAGGTATGCCAGCATCGCAAACGGGGCTGACGGCGCACCCGGCGCCGGGCGGAAGCGACTGCCACATGAGCCAGGCCGCGGCTGCCGGCGGCGCGGTACAGTGGCGCAACCTACTGACCGGCGGCCGCAGCGTTGCAGCGCGGACGGATACCACGGCTGTCTCACCAGCAAGCTTTGCTCGCAGCGCCGCCGCTACCACCACCGCCGCTGCCACTTTAATAAACAGAGACTTAACCAGGACTGCAACGGCAGCAGCGGCGCCGCAACCCAGTTCCGTGCTGACGGGAAACCGCACGGGCCAGCCCGTACATTTCGTGCACACCTGGGTCCACCGCAACAGTGGCGGCGGCAGTGGTGCTGTGTACCATCTGGGTCCTGGCCCGTTGCGTTCTGAGGGACAGCCAGCGGGTAACGGCGCAGTGACGGCTGGCGCGGCGACTGGCATTGGCATCGGAAGGCGCTCCCCGTCCCCTTCACCTCTACCGTGGCGATCTCCAGAGCCCCTGCCGCCGCCTCCGCCGCCGCCGCCGGCCGTCGCGGCGCAGCTGCGGCCATCCATGGCTGCCCCTCACCTCGCGTCTCTTGCGAGACCGGCCGCCCCACTGCTGGTGCCCGGCCGGACGCCGCCACGCGCTATCGGAGGCATACCATCATCCTCGGCTCCGGCGCCACTTGAAACTCAACTCACGTCGCAGGATGGTGCCGGTGACGTCTGCCCTTCACAACAGCACGCCGCGTCGCCGGGCGTCACGCAGCACAAGGTGTCACCCAGGCGGGTGGGCGCATCCGCCCAGGGGCCCGCACCCCGTGAGGAGGTGTCGTCTGAACCCTTGGTGCGGCGAGAGGCGGGTCTTGCGACGTCGCCGCGGCGAGGACACACTGCAGCAGCTGCGGCGGCGGTGGAGCGGCCCGCGGGACTGTCGTGCGAACGGCCACGGTCGGCGGGTGCCGCGCAGGCTGCGACTGCTGCGGACACAGACGCGGCTGTGCCGTCGCTACCGGACGGGATGGTCGTGCGGGCCCCGGCATTAACGCCTGTGGGTGGAGCGGAGGGCGATCCGAGTGGGCAAGCCGCGATGCCCGGCCGGGGACCAAGCGAGGTGAAGGGCAGGCTGGTGTCCACATGCACGGGCGGTGATGGCGCTGATGGTGCTGGCTTCGCGGACAGCGCCGCAGCTGTTGCGCTGACGTCACCGGATGTGACCATAGTGGAGCGGGTAATCTTAGGAGAGCCATCCACGGCCACGGCCAGTGGGGTGGCAGGGCATCCTGGAGCTGTGGAAGCTGTGGATGCGGAATCGTTTGGCGAAGGCGTTGCCGCGCATACCAGCTGCGCCATACAGGCCTTCGTCGCCACGGATGCCGAGATGCCGTCGGACGAGGGTCGTGGTGTTTTGGTGGTGGGCACGAAAAAGGGCGCCGCTGACTCCACTGAGGCGCGCTCGGCCGCCATCTCCAGCGATGCGGTGACCCGTGGGTCTCTGAAGCAGCATGACGAGCCACAGACAGAGCAGCTCTCGCGCAGCTCCGGCGCGATGCAAGGTCACGAACAGTCCGCAGCGATGCAGCCGGTCGGCCCCTCCTCAACGGCTGCAACTATCGAAGAAGGCGTGACGGGCGGTGCAAACCGCCAGGCCACGGATGAGGGGCATGACCACCTGGGGCAGCAAAACCAAGCTGACTTGGCGGCGACACCAGCCGCAACTGGGTTGGCAAGCGGGGCCGAGACTTCACCAGCAGGGCACGGTGGAGAGCTGGCGAGTGGACTTTCGGTGGAAGCAGGGCGCGTTCTGGCGACAGCCGCCGCGGAGGACTGGGCGGGTTCTGCACCGGACCTGACAGCAGCAGCGCCTGCGCGTCCGGCTTCTGACGCGACCCCAACTGCAGACGCAGGAGGCCAGGACGTCCGTGGCGCTGCCGCCAAGGCGCCGCCGGCTGAGGTCCATAAGCCACCGGCCGACGCTGATTTTCCGGGGGCTGTAGTCGAAGTCCCGACTTGGGAAGCAGCCTTTGCGCCGGGAGATGCAGCAGCTGTAGCGCCGACAGGTGCCTCAGCACTGGCGCCGGCAGGTGAAGAGAGAATGGAGTCGGCAGGCGCGACAGTACGGGCGTCGGCAGATGTAGCGATGGCACCGGCAGGCGCAGCAGCAACAGCGCCGGCAGGCGCAGCAGGGGGTGCAGCAATGGCGCCAGCAGGTGGAGCAGCAATGGCGCCAGCAGGTGGAGCAGCAATGGCGCCAGCAGGTGGAGCAGCAATGGCGCCAGCAGGTGGAGCAGCAATGGCGCCAGCAGGTGGAGCAGCAATGGCGCCAGCAGGTGGAGCAGCAATGCCGTCCGCAGGTGGAGCAGTTATGGATCCGGACGTGGCAACATCTGAAGCGCCGGAGGGGGTAGCAGCAGGGGCGCCAGGAGGGGCAGCGGCCGTGGCGCCGGAGAGGGCAGGGACCATGGGGCCGCACGGGGAAGGAGCCATGGGGACGGACGGGGCAGCAGCCGCAGCACCGGCTCCTCCCTCCTCGCCGACCGCCACAGCGCCAGTTCCGGCATCACAGCAACTGCCCGCGGGGCCTGACGACGTCATCCACCTGAAAGTTGAGTATCTTGAGGGCGACACGAACCCTGCCGGTCCCGTGGGCATCGCGGAGCCGACAAGTGAGCCCGCCGCCTCGGATCCTGTCGCCGGAGCGGGTGTAGCCGCCGGGCAGGCCGCCGCCGCCGCCGCAGCAGCAGCAGGCCAACCTCCGGACGCAGCTGCTGCTGGTGCACGTCCCAGTCCGAACTCGGGCGGGCAGTCTACAGATGCAGCGGTTGCCATGCAGCCGGATCAAGTGGTGCAGGAGATCCCGGATCGCTGTGGGATTGAGTGGGTCAACTCAAACCTTGATCTGCCGCGGCAATCTGGATCTCCGGGTCCCTCTCGGCCCACACTTCAAGCGCCGCAGCAAGAGGAGCAGCTGCGGCCCACACCCCAAGCGCCGCAGCAAGAGGAGCAGCTGCAGCCGCCACCCCAAGCGCCGCAGCATGAGGAGCAGCTGCAGCCGCCACCCCAAGCGCCGCAGCAAGAGGAGCAGCTGCAGCCGCCACCCCAAGCGCCGCAGCAAGAGGAGCAGCTGCAGCCCACATCCCAAGCGCCGCAGCAAGAGGAGCAGCTGCAGCCCACACCCCAAGCGCCGCAGCAAGAGGAGCAGCTGCAACCGCCACCCCAAGCGCCGCAGCAAGAGGAGCAGCTGCGGCCCACACCCCAAGCGCCGCAGCAAGAGGAGCAGCTGCAACCGCCACCACAAGCGCCGCAGCAAGAGGAGCAGCTGCGGCCCACAACCCAAGCGCCGCAGCAAGAGGAGCAGCTGCAACCGCCACCCCAAGCGCCGCAGCAAGAGGAGCAGCTGCAACCGCCACCACAAGCGCCGCAGCAAGAGGAGCAGCTGCAGCCGGCACCCCAAGCGCCGCAGCAAGAGGAGCAGCTGCGGCCGCCACCGCAGCCACGGGAGCACGAGGACCTGCGGCCGTCTGTAGAGGAAGATTTGCAGAGGGGTAAGCCCTGCGCGACGGGAATCGTAAGCCTTGAACTGGATGTGAGGGGGCTGCCCCACAACGCGCCGGAGCGCGATTGGGCATGTGCATCTCCACCCCGGCCGCTGCCAGCTGGACAGCAAAGTCAGGCGCAGCGGCAGCCATCTGGGACCTCGGGCGCTGCAGAGCCGCCTGTGCTCTCGGTTGCTACACTTGCGCCGCGTGTAACGCAGCTTGCTGAGGTGACGGGAGATCCGCCGACCTCGCAAATTAACGAGCCTGCGGCGAATGAGCAGCAGGGCGGTGCGGGGGGCAGTGCGCTTCATCCGTCGACGGCCGTTGGGGCCTCAGCACCGCCCGATCGGCCGCGCGAGGAGGATCCCTGTCAGGCAACAGCTCTATTATCCGTACAGCAGCAGCCGCCTTCTCCCTCCTGCACACACGTGCCTCGGCAGGAACTGCTGCTGGCCGTGGTCTCGGAGCGCATACCGCCGCCACAGCACCATTTCGTTTCCAATGCCACCTCGCATCTGCCGCTGCCGCCACCACCTGCCGCATTCACCTTTCAACAGCTGCAACCCCAGCTGGAATCGCGGTCCGCAGCGATTGCCGAAGCGGGTTCGGCAGCTTCCGCCCCGCCAGCTACCTCGTTGGTTGCCGCACCCACATCTGCGGAGTCCGCGGGCGGCAGTCAGGGCGGTTGTGACGGGCTGCGGATTGAGACCCGGGTCATGGAGACGGCGCGGTCCGCAAGCCCCAGGCAGCCTGCGCAAGCTGAGGTGGACAGGGACGCGCTCAAGGGGCATCAGGGCTTGTGCAGAGAGGAGGTTCGGGCAAGCAGCGCGGAGGCCCAACAATGCAGCGCGGAGGGCTTACCACCCATGGAGGCGGATGACGGGGTACGCAGTGCCGCTGCGGGTGGCGGTGAAGTCCTAGCGGAGGCTGACATCGGGGCCGGCGGTCTGACGGCACGATCGCCGCTGCGGGGCAGGGATTTACCACGGGGCTGCCTGCCGCCGGAGCTGGCGCAGCCGCCGGCGCCGCTGCCGCCTTTGGAGCTGGGATTGAGGACGGTGGGCGGTGCAGTGGCTGCGCTTATGCCACCAACAGAGCAGCAACTGCGACTTGAGCAACCTACTCCACATCACCATCAACATCAGTCGCATCCGCCGCAGCGGCCGCAGCAGCAGCTATTGCAGCAGCCGCAGCCACCGCAGCAGCAGCAACAGCTTTATCACGCAGTAGCTGGCTCGGGTCCGGGAGGGCCTCCGCAACAGAGCTCCGATGACGGCAGCAACGTCCAACCTGAAAGCCACCGTGACGGCCTCCGACTGCAGCTGGATGGCTTGGAGCCTGCTGCCGGCACCTTGGTAGTGTCGCGGGCGGAGGCTGCCTCACCGCCACCGCCGTCGCCGTCGCCGGCCCGAAGCGAGGCTGACGCGGAGGCGCACTCGGGGACGCCTAGCCAGACGCCGTCGCGCGGTCGGAGCCCGGGTAGTGCTTGGGCGGCTGTAGCGCGGGCTACGGCTGCAGCGGGGAGCAGTCCCTTCGTCAGCTCCGGAGGCGCGAGCTTGAACCGGGGCAGCGGTGGCAGCGCAGCGGAGACGCGCGGACGGGGCGAAGTGGGCATGGAAGGCGGCGAGGTGGACGTTGGCGGCGCCGGCAGTCCGGAACGTACGAAAGACACGGCGGAAGGCAGTGGCACGTTGGTCAGCAGTGTGGCGGCAGCGGCGGCCGCCGCCGCCGCTGTACAGACGGTCAGGAACTTGATGGACCTCATTACGACACAGAGCTCGTCCATGGCGTACGGCAACGGCAGCGGAAGCGTCACCGATGGATTTGAGTTGGAGGGAGGCAACGACAGCCAACTAGTACGGGACCAGGCGCAGCAGCAGCAGCTGCTGCTGCCGCCACGGCAGCCTCCAGCGCCGCTGCGGGTCCGCCTCCTCGACCCATCCCTGGAGGGTCACCAGCCGACGGACGAGGACGCGGACGCGCCGCCGGTGGCGGTCGGCTCCACGAAGGCAGGCCGGCGGGTGGCGGCTACAAAAGGCCAAACAGCATCGGAGGACCCCGACGCGCCCAGAGCAGCAGCAGCAGCAGCCGCATCGGATGCCAGGGCGGCTGCGGACACCGCCAAACCGCGTGCCACTGAGCTCGATCAAACGGCGGCATCGCTTCGGGCCGCGGGCCGAGCCGCGCCCCCCGCCGCCGCTGGCGGCAGCCTGGAGGGCGCCGACCGAGTTGCAGTGGGTGGTACCGAAGCGAACGGGACTGCGGGACGGTCAGGGTCGGCACCCATGCCTGCAGAGGAACCGGCACACGGGGCAGCAAGGGATGCCGGGGCAGCCCAGGCTGCTTCCGAGGATGGTGCCATCACCGGGGTAGCAGGAACCCGGCTGGCGGCGCCCGGGCTGAAACTGCCATCAGCAGCGGAGGCGCCCGACAGCAACACCCCCACGAGCCCGACGCGCCCGGAGCTCGCCGCAGAGTCGGTGCACCCGCCGCATGGGCAGGCGGCGGCGGCGGTGGCGGCAGCCGAGGTATGCGCCACGCCGGCACCTGCGCCGTCTCCATCACCCCCCGACCTGCGGCTACGCCTGAGCTTCGGAGACGATCTGACAGCCGAGCAGCTGCCTCGGGGGTACGCCGGCCGTGAGCCCGAGGACCCAGGTCAGGGCGCCGCGCTGAGGCCGCACCCGGACCCTGTGGTCATGAGCCCCCGGGTGAGCAGTGGAAGCAGCCAAGGCAGCCAAGGCAGCGCAGGCAGCCGAGGCAGCCGAGGCAGTCCATGGGGCACAGAGCTGGACTCGCCGAGGTCCCCTTCAGCGCGAGCGCTGCCGCTGGACTCGCCCCTGCCTGAGGGCGCCCCAGCAGGCGAGCCAGGTGCGCAGCGCCGGGGAGCGGCTGCCGACGCGCCCGCGCCAGAGTCAGAACAGCCCCCAGCGCCGGGCGGGGAAGCTGCGGGGCGCGAAGCCTTGCTGCGATCCCCGTGGTCGGGCTTGAGAGCGGCGACATGCCCGGGGGGCGACGATGTGCCCACCAGCGGTGGCGCCGGGCGGCCGGACAAGCGGTCCTGTGGGCAGCGCCCGTCGAACAGCGAGGACGACGAGGTTCCTGAGGCCGATGTAGAGCAGCCGATTGCGGTTACGCAGCAGTTGCCTGTGGAGCTATCCGGAGAAAAGGACCGCGGCGCAACGGAAGATATGGTGTTGCTGCCCGGAGGTGGCGCGGTCGGAATGCTGGCGGCGCTGGGGGCTCCGCCACCGGACGCAGCGGCACCCGCGGCAGTGGCCGCGGACGATGCCGGCAGTGGCACGGGTGTCAGTGAGCTTGGAGGCGGCGCAGACAGCTGGCGAATCGGCGACAAACGGTGTGGCAGTGCGAGTGGGGATAGCGCGCGGGCGCGTGAGACCGGGGCTGCCGAGAATCGGTCCCCGGAGGGCGGGTCCATAACTGTGACGGACGACGGTGGCCATTTCACTGAGTCCGCCGCCAACGCGCCTGAAGCCGAGGGGCCTGCCGCGGCCGGCGTACCGCCTGGCGCGGAGGCGGCCCTTGCCACTGCGCCCCTGCAAGGCGCCAGCGCGGAGACGACGTCCGGCGCCGGCATGAGTTTGCAGGCTGGGCTGCCTGTTGTACATTCGCCAGTAGGCGCCCCCGATCAGGCACAGCAGCCATTCCGCGAGGTTTTGCGGGAGCCTCCATCTCCAAGGGAACCAGCGGGAGCTCCGTCGGCGAATGCGGTGCAAACGCGGAGTGCGCCGGCAGAGACGGGAAGTCAGCCGGCGGTGGCGGCGGAAGCGACGGCGAGCGCGCTGTCCGCGCAGACGTTACCGCCGGCTGAAGAAGTCGCGCTGGCGGAGCCGCCGTTGACGAAAGCTGGCTTGCTAATGGAGCGCCCCACGGAGCAACCGCCGCCGCCGCCGCAGCAGCAGCAGCAGGGATCGCAGGGCCTGACTTCTCCACACTTGGTCGACAATGAGTCGCCGCCGTCGGCCCCGCCGGAAGCGCAGGTGTGTGGTTCACCTGCACGACAGCCAGTCGCACCACCGCCGCCACCCGCTGGCGCTCTTTTGGCGCCGCCACGCCGAGGCCAGGCACTTGATTCCGCTCCAGCGGACCATCACGACATGGCGCACCAGAGCCGCGGCACTTCCGCAGCAGCGACTTGGGCTAGGGGCCCGGGCACAGACACTGCGATGAGGGAGCAGATGGCTGCGGCCTCCACGCCGGCCCCGCCGCAGCCTAACCGGCAGCGCAATGACCCGACCCGCGGGGCTTCGCCAGCGCCGTCGCGGAAGTCGCCCCTGCCGCTGCCTTCCCCGCCGCCACCGTCATCGCCGCTGTCCGAGTTGCCGCCCCACCCGCACGCACTGGGGCCGGAGGGGCTGGAACCCACGCTTCGCGGCGTCGAGAACCCGCACCGGGCTGGTCCTTCTGCGGATGCTGCCATGCCGCCTACTACTTCGGCTGTTTCAAATCAGGTCGGTGATGCCAATCAGGCGGCCGCCATCCGCCCGCCGGATCGTCAGCTTGCCACTGTGTCTTCCCCGCTGGCGGCAAAACTCCACTCGGAGGTTGCGGCTATCTCCCCACGCACCACCACCTGCGTATCAGACTCGGCGGAGGCCCTAGAGGCGGGCCAAGGGCAGCAGCGGCGGCCGGGGGTCCCCGCGGCATCATCCGGCGCTCTCATGGGACGTCTGGGACATGTCAGGAAGCAGAAGCATCCCCGTCGGCAACGATCACCCGTCCCTGTCCCGGGGGCCGTGGAGCATGCGGCGCAGATGCAAGCGCCTGCGTCTGAGGAGCGGCAGGCGGCTCCGCAGACAGCTACCGGCCGCGGTTCTAGCGATGTAGACGGCCGGCCGGCCGGACAGCCGGATGAGGCAGCGAAGGTACGGCAGCTGCGGCACTCCGGGGCAACGGCTGCGGCAGCTGACTCGACGGCAGCCTCACACATATATTCGACTGCGCAAGGTGCGGTGGCGGCCGTGACAGTGGCGGCGGAGGCGGCCATGGCGGTGGCGGCACAGACCGCCATGGTGGTGGCGGCACAGGCGGCGGCGAAGGCAGAAACGGCAACCTCAGCGCCGCCGGCGAGGTCTGCCCTGACAAGCGCAGCCCTTCCACGTCCGACGTCGCTAGAAGCTGCGGCATCAGGCCATTTGCCGACGACGGCGCGACTGGCCGATGCAGGGCCCCAGGTCACCAGCCACCACCATCCCCCGAGCGCCGGACGCTCACCCGGACGCTCACCCGGCGACCTGCTGAATGTGGTCTCGGAGCTGCTCAATCCAAACCAAGCCCCGGACCCTGCTCGGGCGGTGGCGCCTCCGCCCGATGAGCGTCAGAGGATGACAGGAGCCAGCGTGCCGCCAGCGGGCCCCGCGCCACGGACGCTTGCAGCTGTCGTACAGGCGGCGCGGCACCGCGGACCAGGCGGCAAGTGCGCCGGCGGAAGCACCGGCGGCGGAGGGGGTGGCGGCAGCGGTGGTGGCGCAGGGGCCAGTACGCGAGCTGGAGCTGGGACGGCTGTGGGATCTGCGGGAGCGGCTGGGGCAGCAGCTACGGGGGCGGCCAGGCAAGAAGGAGCACCTGGACACGGCGCCGCTCCAGAAAGGTCAGCTAGGGGGACTGTCCAAGTTGTTGGCGATGCTATCATTACCACTACAGCGGTTGCTGATCTTGTTGCTGGGGCGGTGGGGGCAACCGCTGCGGGGTTGGGAGACAGCCGGGCCGCAGCTGCAGGGGTTGACCTGGCTAGCAGGACCAGGCCACACACACTGGCCGGGGAGGCCGTCAGGAGGTGCCTGCAGCCTCAGCCTCAGCCCCAGCAGGCGGTGCCCCAGCCGAGTGCAGCCCAGGCGCTCATCGCTGCGGGACGCCAGGCACCGGTAAGCTCGTGTCCCCGGGGACCGCAGCAGCGCCAACACGGCGCATCCACTGGCGCCTGCCCAGCGACCGCTGCCGCTCACCCGCACACAGCCGCGGCCGACCCGGCGCGGGGAGCCATGCCAGCAGCGCCTGCAGCCTCGGCACCGCCAACAGCCCCAGCTCCGGCATCAGGCCCAGGCCCGCACCCTTCACGCGCCTCAGCCGCACAGCCCGCAAAGGTCGCAGCCACAGTCACAGCCCAGGCCCCGGCGCCTCCCGCAGCGAGAGCACCATCCGCGCAGGCTGTTGCCCCGGCCGCAGAAACAGCCGCCCCGGCAACGCAAGTGGGTCCAGCTGGACTCGCCCCCGCCCCGGTCGTCCCCGTCCAGGTCCCCCCGCCACCACCAAAGGCTGCGGCCCCGGCAGTCCGCGGGGCACCGCCATCACCGCCACAGCAGGGACGCCCGAGTGGTGCTGTCCCCCGGCAGGTTTCCAACGCTTCCCTGGCAGCGGGTCAAAGCACCTCAGCTGGCGGCCGCCACATTCTGGCTCCTAGTCCTCAGGTTCAGGCCCAGGCCCAGGCACCGCCCCGCTCCGCAGCCCAGGCACCCGCGTCATTGTGTAGTGTGTCCGGTCGGGTACGAACAGCAGTACCAGCAGCAGTACCAACAGCAATACGAACAGCAGTTCCAGCAGCGGTACCAACACCAACAGCAGTACCAGCAGCGGTACCAGCTGCAGTACCGACAGCAGTACCAGCAGCAGTACCAGCAGCAGTACCAGTAGCAGTACCAACAGCAATACCAACAGCGGTACCAACACCAACAGCAGTACCAGCAGCGGTACCGGCAGCAGTAGCAACAGCAGTACCAGCAGCAGTATCAGCAGCAGTACCAGCAGCAGTACCAGTAGCCGTTCCAACAGCAGTACCAACAGCAGTACCAACACCAACAGCAGTACCAGCAGCAGTACCTCCTCCTCCTCGGCCCGGTCCGCGCCCGCGTGCAGCGCTGGAGGCGCAGCGCGCAACGGAGACGGCGCCGCCGCCGGTGCCTGCCCGGGTGGCAGGGGAGGCGAAGCCGGCGGGTAAGGAAGTCAGGTCCGCGCGCTGCGCTGCGGCGGGAGGTTCGATGGAAGCGCCTGGCGGCGCTCTGGATGGTCGACTGAGGGAGCAGGCGTCAGCATACGAGCGAAAGCGGCGGCCACGCCATCAGGGTCCAGCCGACTCGGAATGTCCGGTCAAGGAGGGGCGGGGCAGGCACGAGGAGCAGGGTGGTCGAGGCGAGGGCGGCAGGCGGCACGTTGGGAACGGCGATGGCAACGACGACGACGCCAGGCGGGGCGTCACCGGTGCCCAGGCGGGAGGTGGCGGTCCAGCGGAGGCGGCTCCAATGCAGCGACTGCTGCGGCGGGGTACGTTCGCGGAGTGGGGATCTGGCGCATGTGAGGGCACCTAGTCCTGTAGTGCGATATCGGAGTATGACCGAACTGCATGCGTGCACACGAGTATTGAATGAGCAAAAGATGTAGCAAGGGGTGTGGCAAAGGATGTAGCAAGGATGTAGGAAAGGATGTAGCAATGGACGTAGCAAAGGACGTAGCACGGGGTGTATTGCGCTGAGGTATGGACGCTGCGGACAGAAGGAATGATTGCACGCGGAGGGGATTAATTAAACCCCAGAGCCCCGTGCGACGTAGCTGCGGTGCAACCTTGGGACGGCCTGGAGACGAGCGGAAGTGACGAAGGGTTGGGTGTAGCAGAAATGACTCGGGGATGGTCGTATGGGGCACTGTACCTTCAGTACACGGCAACCGAGAGCACCACTGCGTCGGGGGAATCCAGGTATGAGTGCCCGTGACCGAGATGCACTGAAAGGTACCCGCTACCACCGCTGCGAGGTCACCCGGCGGCTCTCCTCCTCATCGCCCTGCTCCCCATCGTTCCCCTCCCCAACTGAAATCCCCGGGGTTCGGTTCTGTCGCAGTGCCGCAGGGTCCGCACATGTTTCCCGTCCCACTTAATCTCCCGAGTTCGCCATCGTTCGCGCTTCCCTCTGGAAAACCTTGTTTTGATCCCCGGTGCAGTGCCGCAAGGTCCGCACATGTCACTGCAGCAGCTGGTGGACTTGGTCATCGGCGCCCGCTGCAGCGTGCTACTGCCGCGCTGGGCCGCCACGGAGGTGGTGGCGCAGGCGGCGGCGGGCATGCTGGCGCTGCACGCCCTGGTGAGCCGCGGGGAGGTCCGGCTGCAGCTGCTGCAGACGATCCGCTTCTACGTGGTCAGCCCAGCGGATGACCTGATGGAGGAGTGGGCGGCAGCAGCGGCGGAGGCCGGAGTGGGCGCCGCAGACAACCGTCGTGGTGCTTCCCCCAGGGGTGATGCTGATGCAACGTGCGGTACCGTCGGCGCCGGTGGGAAGCGAGCAAGGAAGACCAGGCGAGGCGACGCGCCTGGTGAGTGCTGCGGTTGGGGAAGGGGGAAGGGTTAATATGAAAGACATGCCCAGAACGAATTGAGGGCGGGTGCACAAGGGGAGGGAGCATGTGGTAGCCGGAGGTGCATAGGCCCTGGTTGTGGCGTTTCCAACGTAAGCATAGCGCGGTCTGCACCGAATGACGGCCTTTCCTTTGTGCCACGAGGCCACCACCCACAACCCACTAGCCTCCCACTTGCTGACGGCATGCGGTATGTGTCCCTTTTACTTTATGCGCTGACATACAGCCGTGCGCCTCAGGGACCCCGAGGGCACCAACACCGCCAGGACGCGTGCCAAGGTGGCCAAGGAGGGCCACCGGCCCGGCAAACGGGCCAAATATGACGTGCACTCGCCGTTCTCGACGCCCCCCGCGTCGCCGCCGCCAGGATCCGCAGCCGCCGAGGCAGCGGAGGCTGCACAGACCCGCGCGACGACCGTCAACCTGGTCGATGAGCCTGTACGGCATGCGGCGGCGGCGGCACCGCCAACGGCCCGTCGCACGGACGCCAACGGACGGCAACAACCTTCGGGCACTGGTGGGCCAGCAGCGGAACAAAGCCAACATGGCCTGTCGGCCGGGTCAGAGCAGGGCCCGGGCGCCGCCCGGGCTGTAGCACATGCAGTTGGGCCGTCGATGACTCCTGCGAGGAGCAGCGGCGAGGGAGGGCGGCCGGGAGGAGGCGCACCGCGGCCGCCCGCAGCGTCGGCAGGTGCGGCGGCAGCGGAAGGGCCGCCGGCATCTCCCCCGCAGCGCAGCGCCCGAGCAGGTGCTGACGCAGAGCGGAACAAGGCAGCCTCCTCTTCGGCTGACACTCCGGTGCCGCCGCAGTGCCCCCATCCTCAGCCTACTCCCGGGCTACGGGTCCAGGAGCCGCCGCAGCACCTCGGCGATGGCGCGGGTGGGCCGCCGCCTCCGGCCTCACCACCTGCGTCCCCGTACGGCAGCCCCTCCACGCATGAGACGCCCATCCAGCCGCCGGGGCCGCCAGCACCGGGCCGATCCGGGGAGCGCAGTACGGACACGGACCAGCAGCTACCCCGGGTGCGGCGAGTCAGGCCGCCCAGTGGCCTCAAGCCCGCCCAAGCTACGGCCGAGGGCGCCGCTGAGGCCGCAAAGGTCGCGCCACCAGCGGCCGTGACGGCAGCAGCCGCGGCGGCAGTCGTGGGCGGTGCGGGCTGCGCGGGCCGTCCGTCGGGTTCCGCTGCAATGAAGGTCGAGCGACCCGGTGCAGGTGTCAGCGCCTGCAGCGCGCGGGCCGGTTTCACGGGTTTCGCTCGTTTGGCGACCGCGCTGGCGGCCGAAGCTGCCACGGCTTCCGCGGTGGTTGCCGGTGTGACTGCGGCCGCTGATCCTGCGGCCGCCGTCCCCGCAGCGGCAGCAGCAGCTGTCGCCCGCCCTCCCACAGCGGGTGGCCAACCAGACGACACCCCAGCAGCTGCTGCAGGGCCACAGGGCGTTGGGTCACCTGCCAGTGCGAGGGAGCCAGCGGAAGACCCGGGTGCACCCACGCTGCCGCCGCATCTTCCGCCGGAGCATTGCGGTGCGAGAGCCGAAGAGCAGCTCGTCAGCGGCCGCCCACCCGGCAGCAGAGACGACCCAGGCGGGGCGGCAGCCCCTCCACGGACAGCCAGCGGAGAGCATCCGCCACGGCCACGGCACCGTGCGGCAGAGGTACAATGGCCGGCACCGGCAGGGCCGATCGCGCAGCCGGCGCCCGGCATCGCCGCAGCGCCAGTGCCGGAAAGGCAGACCATGGGAACCGCCGCCGGCGCTGCCGCAGCCGCTGTGGCTGCCGCTGCCACTGCGACTGCCTCTGCGGTTGCCGGTACCACTGCCCTTGCCGCTGATGGCGGCGGTGCCGGCCGTGGCGAGACCACTCCCAGCCGCAGGCCGCCCGCGCGCTCCCCTCTGGCGCGCCTGGCCCGGATGTTGGCGGCGGTGCTTCCGGAGCTGGAGGATCCCGAGACGGAGGTTTCGGAGCTGGATGTGACGGAGCTGGAGGTCCCGGAGGCGGAGGACCTGGAAGGTGGCGGCGGGCAGCCGGCTGGGGAGCGGGCGGATGGCAGCCTGGCGTGGGGAGCTGCAAACCTCGAGGTGCCGGTGGCGACGGCGTCGGCAGCGGAGGAGGTAGGGGGTCGGGCGATGGAGGAGACTGTGGCTGCTGGTGGGGGCGGCCGCGTTGGTGGTGGTGTCCAAGCCGGCGGCGACGTGTGTGGGCACCGTGAGGCCGCGGAGCGGTCGGGGCCGCCCACTCAGCGGCGGCGACAGCAAGAGCAGCAGCAGCAGCAAAGGACGCCGCAGCCGCAGCGGCCTCCACCGCTGCAAGAGCCGACGGACGCGGTCGGGCATGATCAGCTTGGCGGTGGGCCCGGAGCCCCTGCCCAGGAGGTGGCAGGGAAGGAGACCTTCGGACCAGCGCCGCAAGGCGTAGTGCGGCGGGCAGGTCCGGGGGTTCAGCAGGAGGGGAATCAGCCGGCGGCGGCTCAGAGACGACAGCACGAGGTGCGGCATCAGGCGCACGCGACGGCGGCGGCAGCGGCAGCGGCGGCGCAGGAGGACGGGCAGGAGCAGGATGCGATGCGGGCCAGCATTGACAACGCAGAGCCGCCCCGCCGGCAGCAGCAGCAGCAGCCTGAGCGTGCGGGCAATTCCGACGAATCGGAGCTGGGTGGTGACGGGGCGGACGGCGTCTCCGCCAGCCGGGCCTCCTCGGACGCCTCCGACGTCTCACTGCCCGGGGACGAGCTGCTGCGCACGCAGGCGATACTGGCGAGGGAAAAGGTGGGACCGGGACTGCTGGTCGTCAGCAACAACCAACAAAACCAATCCCACGGTCGGCATCACCGGACGTGTCGTTTTGGCTCTTTTTGTTCGTGCGTACGACACCCTCCAAGGAGTGTACGGTAATCCCTCCCTACATCTTGCCACATGTGTACTGTCTCCGTGTTGAAAGGAGCCGCCATCGGTAGCATACCGTATAACAGCGCCTTGACTGCGGCTGTTGCGGCAGAAGGCGGATGGGTACCAGGCAGGCAGGCAGGCCCCGTGGCCGAACCGAGTAGGGGGACAGGACTTGCGGCGGGCCGCTCTGGGCCGTCGTGTAGGAGCATTGCGGATTTGCGGGTCTCTCGCGCCCAAGGTGTAGTCTGCAGTGCAAAGGCTAAAGACGCTTAGGCTTTAGGGTACGAAGCACCACCTCTGTCGTTAAAGAACCATGGGCCAGTGGATCCGTGGGTCATCAATAACAACCGAAGCCTCCAGGCTCCAGCGCATGTGCCTTCGGGTACACCCCTATGCCTTACAGTCAGCGCGGTTTGATAATTAATGTCCACCAATGTCCTCTACTCCCCTTCTCCGCAGGTACGGGCGCAGTTCGCAAGGCTGCTGGGTGAGGGGTGGCAGGGACGATGCAAGCGCACAGGGGGCACACACGCCGCGACCGACGGACCGACGGACGTCACCGCAACCCGACAAACAGACGTCGCGGCACCCGGCGCCGGAGCGCGGGAAGGACGCACCGGCGCTAGAGCGTGGTTGCGACCCGGGCGCCTGCATCGCCGCTCGTCCATCGACACCGCGGCGACGGACGCGACGGGCGGTGGTGACCCCGCCGTCGTGGCTTCGGAGTCGGAGCGGCCGACACCGGAGACGATCGACCTGTCGCGCCACATGCGGCGGTCGTACGCGGGTGCGTGGATGGGTGCGTGGTGCGAGCGCGCGCGTATGCATGTGTGTGTATGTGTGTATGGGGGGGTGATGGGTTCAGCGAGGAGACCCGTCCAAACCGTATGTGAACGTAAGAAGGCGGGCGGGTCCACGACGCAATAGGGCAGGATCAAGATAAGGAGGCGGAGGAGTAAGGATGCACCGTGAAGGATAATCGCGACTGAAACGCGACCTGGGGTTCAGGCTCTGCATGCACGCCCTGATTCTCTTTACCGGCACTAGCACGCGGCACTCCTCATGCTTCCAAACTTCCCTGGGGTGCTCTACTAAACGTGTGCCGTGTCTCTCTCACTCCCACGTGCCTGGTCCACAGCTGCGTGCGGGTGGCTGCGCTGCTTGCACCCGCCCCGGCCCGCCCCAGCAGCTGAGACAGCCCAACACGCCAACCTTCCCATACCATATACTTCGGGGCTTTTCACCCTGTCGTACTGTCACCAACCCTTTCAGGCGAGACGCCGTTCCCCGGCGCGCCGGGTCTGAAGATGCTGGACCGGCTCATCCAGGAGATCACGGCGGCCGAGGATGAGGAGCGCCGCGCCGCCGGGGCGCGGCTGGGGGCCGGCGGACTGCGGCCCCTGCAGCGCCTAGGGGTGTCGCCCTTCGCTGCCTGGGCAGGGACTCCGGCTGAGCCGGTTGATGCAGCTCAGCCACCTGGCACCAGGGAGGCGGCTGCCGACGTCGCCGGCGCCGCTACCGCCGACGCCGCCGATGCGCCGAACGGGGATGCGACGGGTGGTGCGGAGGGTGAGCGGCTGCAGCGTCTGGGCAGCTCCCTGGAGCGGACTGGTGGCCTGGAGGGGCTCTGCGTGGGGGCAGGCGCGGGAGGGAGCGGCCGGAGCGCTGCGGTGGGCGCGGCGGCGGTGGAGGCTGTACCGTCTCGGAACGCGGCCGTAGCCCCTGCCCCGCCAAGACCAGCCCAGGCTGACAACCTGTGTGAAGACGGTCGCGCCAACGGCCCTCCCAGTGGATTGGATGCAGCAGATCTGTGCCGGTCGGGTCCGGCCGCGCCAACGGCGGAACCGGCCCGCGCGCCGCCGACCCATGGGTCCGCTGCCGCCACTGCCGCGGCGGCACCCCTCCCAAAAGCCAGGCCCCATCCCAGCGGTCTGTCCCCGGAGGACTTCTGGGCGGATGCGCCCTCTCAGGCGCCGGACTCTGAGATGATGCTGGTGTTCGTGCGCCAGGAGCAACTGCTGGCGGAGCAGAAGCTGCGGGGCGCACGTGCCACGGCAGCGACCCACGGGTCGGCAGGCGCCGCGCTGCCCGGCCTGTCTTCGGGCGTCGTCACGCAGCTGATGCGGACGTTTCAGGCCGGCCTCGCATCGCAACGAGCGGGTGGTCCGTCGGGCATGCCGACGACACACGGGTCACCGAACAGGGCGGCGGCGGCGCCTGGCGTTGCGGGAGCCGGAGCAGCGGACGGAGCCGCAGCGAGGCGCGCGGAGGGGCACCCGGCAGGCGCGGCCGCTTCATCGCAACCTCCTACTGGCACGCTGTTCGACGATGAGGCGCCAGTGCGGTTGTCCACACAGCAAGCACAGCCTCGAGCGGTACCGGTACCGGCACCGGCGGCGCCCGCCTCCCGTGCAGGGGCACGCGCCGCGCAGCCCTTGTCGCCTTCGCCACCACCGCACCCGCAGACGCGCCCGCACCCGCTGTCACAGCAGCCGCAGTCGCAGCCACCGCCATCCCATCCGCATGTCAGCGTCAGCGTCCCGGAGCAGCCACCGCAGCCACTGCACCGAAACGCGCCAGAGCGGGTTGGGCAGCAGTCGCAGCCCCAGCTCCAGCCCCAGCCGCCTCAAAACCGTCAGAGCGGGACGGTCCCACATCCATTACCACTCCAACCCGAGCCGGCGGCAGTGCTGCTGCCGAAGCCGATGGAACCGGGCTTGGCAGCCGACAGTCAGGATGCCAGCGGCAGTGGCGGCACCTTCTCCTTCGGGCTCGGGCTCCGGGCGGTCGGACGGGCGAGTGCGGCCGCAGAGTCGGTGTCGTTCGGAGCGCGACGCACCGCTCCTGAAGGGTCGAGTGCAGG